>CM038223.1:65502132-66102132 GCA_021442155.1 Cymbidium sinense | reverse complement strand
TAATATTCCAATAATGACTTAACCAAAATTATGATCTAAATCAAATCAAATCTTTGAGATTTTTCTCAATATAAATTCAAATCAATCAAATTAAATTCAAAATTCCAAATCAATTCATGAAATTTTCTTAAGTCCCTTAATTTTCCATTAATTGACTTAGCTTAAACCTTGATCAATTCAATTCAAACTCATGAGATTTTCTCAAAACTCATTTATATTCTCATTTATATTCACATATATAAATGAAATATAAATATAAATCAATCAAATCAACCCTTCAAATTAAATTTTCAATTTAAAATTTTTTAAGTCCCTTAATTTTCTAGACTTAGCCAAAATCATCTCTAAACCCTTTCAAACTCATGAGATTTTCTCAAAACTTATTTATATTCTCATTTATATTCACATATATAAATGAAATTCAAATATTGATCAATCAAATCAAATGCAAAAATTAAATTCCCAATTTAAAATCCCCTCAAGTCATTAATTTTTCCATTAATAAACTTAGCCCAAATCATGATTAAACCACTTCAAACCCTTGAAATTTTCTCATGATCCATTTATATTCTCATTTATATTCACATATATAAATGAAATCTAAATTCAAACAATCAAAACCAATTCCAAAAATCAAACTCAAAATAACTCAAAATCCAATCTAAGCCTTTCAAGTCAAAATATTGATCTTAGCCAAATCAAATTCAAATCATGCCAAACTCTTGATTTTCTCTCATGGTTCAATTAACCCTACAATCATGAGCTTATTCATAAATCCAAACTTTAATAACTCAATCAAAACCTAAGTAAAAAATCAAACCCAAAACCCCTTCATATTCTTCCTTTGAATATGAAATTTTCAAATGGATCAAAACCCATTTGACTTCCAACCACTTGTAAATGGATTTGTATTTCAATCATGAGTCCATATACAAGATCAACCAACTTCAAATCAAGCTTTTACCAAGCCATTTGACCCACTTAGGCTCACTTGACCCAAAGTGACCTAAAATATCCTTATGAGCCAAATTTTGATCCTATCCAAATTGGATTGAACCAAACTCAAATATCACTCTCATCATGATCAACAATCATCATGGGATGATCAATCAATCAAATTGGGTCAAACCAAGTCAAACCTAAGGGTTGACCAAGTCAACACTTAACCCAAAATGAAACCTTACATAGCCAAATTTCACTATAGGCCAAATTGATTTGAAACCATTGATCTAAGTTCACTCATGACTTATGTTTGAACTTAACCAAGCCAACATTTGAGCCTAACCTAGCCCAATTGGCTCACTTGACCCAAGTTGACCCATTTTGACCTAAAGGGTCAAAATGTGTCAAAACTTGATCTAAGCCAAATTGATTGAAACTAATGAGTCAAGTCCATTCCAAATCACTTGTGGAACTTGACCAAAGCCTCAATTGGCCAACTAGACCTAACCTAGCCCAATTGACCTTAGCACATGACCCAAAGGGGTCATGTTGAGCCAAAATTAACCCCAAATTGATTGGAAACAAAGATACTAATCCACTCCATATGACTAACCTAACCTAAACCTACCCTTGACCTACCTTAAATAGGTCAAATGGGTCAAATAGGTCAACTTGACCCATTTGACCTAAATGAAGTCATATGAGCCAAATCCAAAACTATACCAAATTGAATCAAACCAAAGCCACCAAAACATTTCAAATGGTCATATGAACTTGACCCAACCCTTGGTTTGACCCAATTTGACCTATTGGTCAACTTGGCATAAGTTGACCCATTTTGATCTAAATGGGTCAACATGAGCCAAACCCTATCAAATGAATTCCAAATCTCATGAAACTTGGCCAGACCTAGTTTCTCCACATACCCAACATATCTAAGGTAACAAAAAATAGCAAAATGACCATCCTACCCCTAGGCCATAAAATAAATTTTGGCTTAATTCATGGGTAATTTGATTATACCCTCTTTACATTCACTTGAGGCTTTTTAGAAAAGCTCAAAGGGACCAAGCGATGAGTGGTGCAACCAACCCAATGGATTTGGGTCAGCCCATTTGGTCCCTAGACCAAACCGACCCTATGGTCAAAAATTGAAAATTTAAACTCCCTCTCAAGCTCAAATTAAGGTACACGGGAGGTTGGCAATCCACTCCTTGGATCAAACCGACCATGTGCACACTCAAAATAGTCAAAATAAACTCCTTAATATGATCAATTGGATCAAAATGGTATGAGCATTGCCGGCCGTCCGATCCTTCAAGGGGGAGATATACTCCCCCTAAACAAACTAAAATGGATCGTTCCAGTATTCGATTGAGTGCGAGTGAGGCCTAGGAGCCATCAGAGAGTGATAGCAAGCATCCTAGAGCTTTTGCCGATTCCTCATGCTCAGTTTTCAAACAGTGAAAACAAGGAGCTCAATCCATTAGCCAACTTCTTCCCCACTTCAATCCAATTGCAATTCCTTTTGCAAACACACTTAGGTGACCAAGTCTAGCTCACCTAAGTTCATTCCCAAGATCTAAAGGCAAGGGAGGATTGAATTGGATCAAAGTCACAAGCTACCCAAGGAGTTGGTTACATCAATCCACTTCAAGTGCTCATACTCTCGGAGGCTTCATCTCAACCAGACAAAGCTTCTCAGAATCGAAGCCGTGATCACCTCGGTGAGGTATGAGATTTTTTGACCATTAAACTCAATGTGGTGTGGAGCTTTGTGAAAGAAATTTTTACCTCATCAATTTTTAACCGTTGGATTTGTCGCTCTCCCTTTAGATGGTGTGGGTTGAGTTTGATTTGAATCCATGCTAGATCGAGCTTGGATCTTCCCTTTGATCATGGATGACCTCTATTGATCAAGGGGAAGAACTTGGTAGATCTCAGTCATCCATCTGCACATTTTAGATGGACGACTGAGATAATCCAACATGTTTAGAAATTCCTTTTCCCATTTTAAAATGCGGGGAGATCCCTGGCCGTCCGATCTTTGATCGGACAACAGATGATTAAACCGCATGAATCGCCACCGCCACCCGGGATGTGACAACTTAAGTAATCCCCTCACAGTGCGACGCGTGTAAAGCAAGTTGACCACCGTCGCCACGCTTCGCGCCGTGAGTTAGGGATTAGTTAGGGATTATTTAAAATGCTTAATTAATTCCTAATTAACCTAGAGATCTTCTAAAATTCATAACTCTATCTAGAAAATTCAAAAAATGTGAAATAAAATCCTATGGATAGATAATTAAACTTAGAACATTTTAAAATTAATTTTGATGAGTTTTGAGTTATGCTTTTCTTTAAATTTGAGTTTTATTGACAAGTTTATTTTGCTAATTACTTTTTAATTAGGCCTTTGATTATCCCAAATTTCTTGGGTATGTTTTAGGGGATGACTTTTGCCTCCCCTAATTTCTTAGGATTTATTGAAGGCTTGATTAGAATAATTGCATATGGTTTTGTTAATTACCCTCCTTATGTAATTAAGCATAATTAGGGTATGATTAGTGATTTTAACCTATGATTAGGGTTGATTAAGATCAAATCTAGTAGGTAGGAGGTTTATGAAATAATTTTGGGATATTTTCCCTAAACTATTCCCTAAACCCCCTCTTCTCTCTTTAATCTCCTCTTAATTAAGGGTTAATTCATTAATCATCCCCTTAATCAATTTCTTAAAATTCTAAAAAGTTCCAGAACTTAATTAATCTACTTTGGGTAGATGCTTGGGTGTTTAATAGCCTAAGTTCAATTAAGGAAATCAAAACCCAATTCATAAGTATGAAAGGGTGTTTTGAAATTACTTAAGCTAAACCTCTTAGCTTTATTAACTTTTAATTGTGAGCCAAATTGCATTAGGCCTTTTCCTTATTAGGTGCATTACAAATTTAAATTTCTTGTGGGTTTTATGCCATCTCATTGGCTCATAATTATTTGGTTAATTTTTCTAAGATGGTATATGAAGGGTTAATTAAGTTACTTAATTCATACCTTAACCTAATCAATGCATAAAAATGAATCTAATTATCTAAAAATTATACAAAAATATCAAAAAGATGTGGAAATGGGTTACAAATAGCAAACTCATCTCATCTTTTCAAAATTAAATCAAACTTGAATCTAAACAAAAATCACTTTGAATTCACTTTGATTTATTTTAAACTTTCTTATTGCATAAGAATGTCTTTAGGATTTAAGTAAAGTGAACTTGTTTACATGCTTTCATTACTTTGAATCTTTTCCTAACATGTTAAGTTGTATGCCATATGATATCATGCATTGATAATTTTGAAATTCAAATTTTAAAATGAAATTGTTTACTTTATGCCAAATGTTGCATGTGTTGGATAAAGTAGAAATATGAATGGCTATTATCACTAATAAATCCAAATTATTTTCAAAACATATAAACCAAACACCAAATTTGAAATTAAGCTACTTATATTTTAATTATGAGCTTGCATGTGATAGATTATAAAGGTATGCTTAGCATTGGTTTCCTTTCTTTCTTATGTTGGTATAGTTTTGAATATGAGTTAGTAAGATGTAAGGTTCATTTGAAAAGAACCTAACACTTACTTAATTCTATACCCTATTCATCCCAACGCTATCACTTAAGAAGGGTTACCTATACTTGCATGCATAAATTGCATAAAATAAAATGAATCCATGAAACAACTTTTTCATTTTCCTTTTCTATTTCATTTTTTTTATACATATGCTTGTATTTAAGGAAAGTGGTATAGTAGTTTGGACAACCTCGAGGTTGTGAGGCTTTAAGTAGTCCTAAGTAGGTCTTGTACCTTACACCTCTGGTTAACAATGACACTGTACTCACTTATGACTTTCTTACTTTCATGTGTGTATGTGAAAATTTAGATAAGGAAAACCCCTTTTTTACTTAAGAAAAATCATGCATATTCAACTTCTAAATTTTCTTAAATGGATTACTTAGCATACATCATAAAGTGTGTTAAATATTATCATTTTTATGTATAGATATGCTTGGGGTCCATCCATATGCATGTTATATATGTTGGGAAAGAAATGAAGTAATATGTGTTATGTGAATTTTGGTTCATTTCATTTAATATTAAAATGCCTTTCTTTTTGAATAGGTTTGTTTAGAGTTTATCTAAACCTAGGATAAATTAAAAGATTTAATCAAAACATTCACCTAAATGAAACTAAAATGTGAATTTACTTTAGAAATTACTTAGGTTAGGGAAGGAAAGAGAAGTTCTCTTCTCTTTCCCTCTCTTCATAACTTAGAAATTAATTGTAGGATTCACTTGAACCAAAGAAAAATATGAAATAAAATTAACCCAAAATAATTAACTAACTTAAATGAAACCCTCCTCTAAGTTGAACATGTTATTTGCACTTAGAAAACTTAAACCTAAAGCCATAGCTAAGCATACAACACAAACCTTCAAAGCACACACATTAGCCTAAGTCACCACTTCTAGCTTTAGGTTAGGTCGGTGCATGGTTTGATGTTTATTTTATTTTATGATATATATTTCAGACTGAATGTTAGGGTGTATGCTAGTAGAATGAATGGTAGGATGTTCTTAGTCTAACTATTCTTTTCTGTAGGGAATTGTGGGAACTATCATAAATAAAGATATAAATACTATTGCTTGCAGGTGCTTTATACCCCTAAGGATAATCCATAGGTCAGGAGGACTTAGTCACCCATGTGTGGGGTGATAAGTCCAATATACATGCTTAGGATTTATGTGGTTTGTTTTGGCTAACCTTTATTTTGCAGGTGTTAGATAGATTTTTGCTTTTCCTTTTCATATAAATTTGTGCAATTAGGATTTTGGAATGATTGTTACAGGGATTAGGATGAGCATTGGTCATAAGATTTTATCTTATGCACCATGTGAAGCCTTGGATTCCAACCATCCAGAAGAAGGAGTCAAAGAAGAAAGAAGAAAAAAAAGAAAGAAGAAATGAAGCTTGAAGACCACCATAATAATGAATTCCTTGCTTAATTGTAATTTAATTCATTTATAATCCAGATTTTATAAGGGTAAAGCTCAGAAACCAATATTTGATATTTTCGAGTTTATGCATTGGTGCCTGACCACAATGGCCTTTTATTTTTTTTACAATTAGCTTTGTAAATTGATTGATGATTTGTTTAACTTGTGCATTAAGTGACATGATTTTCCTAGTTTCTTCCTTGCTTTATGTATGGCCTGGATGTGGATTAGGTTCTTTAAGGAAAAATAAATCTCTTTTCCAACTTAACAATTCAAAATAAAAAGTAAACAACTCATAACCTCACCTAAAGCTTAGGTTTAAAATCAAGATAAAAGAATTAGCAACTCCTTAGCTGGATGAGCATTTCTTTTATAATATCATGAATAAATGCATCTTATTTTACTCTTGATTGGAGGGCTTCTACCTTTGCCAGAAAAACTTGGCTTGACCTTTGAGAGCCATGGTGGAAACTCACCTCCTCCCTTCTCGCTGATTTTGGCCAATAACATTCTTTCTCATGCATTAGTCTTATGAATCTTATTAGCCTGAGCCAAAATAATTGTCCAAAATAAAAATAAAATGAAATTTTAATTACATTTGATTTAGATCATTTGAAGCATGTCCCTTTACATGATCTAATCTCTTTAGGCAGTGAGTTTAAGAACTTAGTCTCTTTCTAAATAAATAATAGCCTAACTATCTTGCATAAGCATAAAGACTTTCTACATTTATTTAAAATCATAGGAGGTTAGTTGGCGTGGCATGTAAGTCCAAAGTCGGGTGATTTGTCCTCTCTTGTGGAGGCAAACCAATTACCCATTTTACCTTAGATTTAGGTTGTGCTTTGGCTTCGAAGCTCCCTAGATTCAGGTTTTGAGGTTACTTCTCTCCTTTGTGGGCCATAAGCATAATTCCTCACCTCTGGGCGATATTAAAAATTTTAAAACTTAAGTCTTAAATTTTAAGTTTTAGTAGAAAATTAATTTTTGATTTTATAATGACAAGATAAAATTCTTAATGCAGCAAAAAATAATAAAAGTACAATAAAGTAAAGAGAGACAATAGACACAAAATGTTTACGTGGTTGTAGATTCAAATGTGAATTAGGCGATATTAAAATTTAAAACTTAAGTCTTAAATTTTAAGTTTTAGTAGAAAATTAATTTTTGATTTTATAATGACAAGATAAAATTCTTAATGCAGCAAAAAAATAATAAAAGTACAATAAAGTAAAGAGAGACAATAGACACAAAATGTTTCGTGGTTACCAAACAAAACCAAACCCTACGTCCTAGCCACCTTTAGGAATCCACTAAATGCAAAATAGCTTACAAATAGTACTCTCTATAGCGGTACAACCCTACAACAATATGTACTCTCCTACAAAGGGTGAGTACAAACCCAATATAAATTTTACACAAAAGAAAATACAAAATAATAAATTTTGATAAAATAAATCTCTCACAAATATACCAAGCTATCCAATTCAAAAAATGATCTCACAACTTATAAATGATCACTTAAAATATTTTGGCAAGATAAAATGCTCTCTTAATATTGATAAGAAATAATAAAATAAATATCTTAAAGTGATTTTACTAAGATGTTTATGTTATTACAATTTGTTGACTAATATAAAAATTATTTCAAAATAAATTCATAATATTCTTTTGCACAATAAAATAAATTTCAGCAAGGAATAATTTATTTTATTTTAACCAAAAATATTCTTTCAATTAAAGCTAATGATCACAAAATACTTAAATAGAATGAGTATATGATAGATCTAAGTACGCTAGTAAACTTTTAATTAAAAAGAGAGATCTAGCAAATATGAAAATAATTTTAGCATAATAATTTTATTTAAAATGCTTAAAATATACTTCTAAAATAGATCTAAGAATAAATGATCTTTCAAAATGAGATTAATAAAGAAATATTTCAAGAAACCAAACGAAATTTGTAGGAAGTTAAAAATTTCAACAAGTTGAAATAGATCCTACAAACTATCACAAGAGTTTTCATAAAAGATGATTGAGAAACTTTGATGTGAAAAATAATGTCCAAAGACTAATCCACCAGAAAGTATAAATTGGAAAGAATAAATAGATGGTGAAAATAGCATGAACAACTAAAAATGATTATGATCAAGAAAACAAACTCAAGTAATTTGAGAAAGCTTGCTTAGTTGAAGATGTTGAAGCTTCCAAATCAAGGATTTGATCTTGCAATATTTGGAGAACACTTGGAAGGAAAATCTATGAAATTTTCTCTTAGATTTGCTGGAGGAATTTTGAATTTTGAATGAGGAATGCTTTCATAAAGAGAATGAGGGCTATTTATAGGCAAGAAGGTCATTTTGAATTATTTCAAAAATATATATTATTCTAACCTCATGCTATCATGTGATAATTTAATATTTAATATGGCTCTTAATATATTCAAAGCATGTAGTATGCATTTATTATTAAAATCAACTAATGTTTGAAAAGTCATAATAAATTCAATTTTAATCAAACGTGGGTCATGTGACCTATCAAATTAAAGGAAAAAAATCCAAGGAATCCATTGGAGATAAAATCAGATATAAATTCCTTGATTATAAAATGACTTTGGCTAAAATACAAAATTTCATTTATTTTTGTTAATTTTGACATATGACATTTAAATATTATGATATAATTTATATATAATCATACATATGTTAGTTATCATATAACCATGAAATTAAATTAAAAATTTAATTATATTAAGTAAATAAAATAATTACACTTAATAATCATCATTTATTATTTTGATAATTCAAATGCTATGTATGAAACATATAATTGAATGTTAAGTCGATAGAGATTTATATAAATTAACCTCATTAAAATAATATGTTAAGTTGTGAGCAAATTGATTCATGCCAATGAATAAATGCATATAACCTAAAATATTATATTTTGAGCTTCACATTATCCAATTTGATCTATCTTTCATTCTTCTCCTCTTGCAATTTCCTCAAACATATTATGAGATGTATTAGATATATAATTAGCAATTGATATATCTGAAACACATAAAAACATTCATTAGAATATCTAAACATTCATTTATTATCATCAAAATTGATTGGATTGAACATGCGGCTCATTAAGCCAACAAGTGGGTATACAGTTTACCTCAACAAGAGAAGATAAATCACCCAATTCCTGGACTTATTACCACATGGAGTGGCAGCCAGCTAACTCCTCTTATGCTTCAAATCTATGCAGGCAAGTCATATGCTTTTTACAAGATGGTTAGATTGTTATTATTTAGAAAAGAAATTAAGTCCTTAAACCCACTCCCTAAGAGACCAGAGTATTGGGGTTTGAATAATGACTTAAATCTAAAGCAAATTTTATCAAATTTTATTTAATTTGGGAATTTTTTATTTTGACACAGGTTATAAGATTTTGAATGTCTAAATGCATGAGAAGTTGATTATGGGCCAAATCAAGAGGGAAAGAGGTGTTCTTCCATCATAAGCTCTTAAAGGTTAAGCTCATTCTATCTGGCATAGATGGACGCCCTCTCTTAACATGAGTGAAATAAGATGATATGCGTGCTATTAAATATACAACATCCAGCTAAGGGGTTGCTAAATATTTTATTATCTTGATTTAATACCTAAGCTTTATGTGAGGTTATGAATTATTTTAAAAGTTTAGTCATGAGTTCGTTAGTGGAATAGAAAATTTCTTTTTTATCCTAGGAGCCTAATCACATCTAGGCCATACAACAATCACTAATCATAAATAAACTATGGACAACATGCTTTTTATAATGCACATGCTAAATAAAATATCAAATAATTTTATAAAGCTATCGCAAAAGAATAAATGGCTGATGAGGTCGGGTACTATTGTACAATCCGAAAAAAAATGTGGGTAGCCAAGCCTTACCCTTATAGAACCCAGATTATAAAGGAATAATTATAAATGATGAGTGTTATGGGGGTCTTCATTCTTCATCCTCCATTTCTTTATTTCTTTACTTCATTTCTTTCTTCCTTTTGGCTTGATTTGATTATGGTTGCTCCAAAAGCATCACATGGTACATAAGACTTGGTCTTATAACTAATGCTCATCTAATCCTCCATACACTCATCCTAATCCTACTGTAAAATTACATTAAAAGAAGGAAAGTAAATCTAGCTACACCTATGAAATAAATGTTAGCTAAACACACCATACAACCCAAGCATGTATATGAATAGTTTGGACTTAGCACCCCACACATGGGTAACCAAGTCCATCTGTCCTAACTTGGGTTATGCTTAGGGCCTAAGCAACCCGCACAACTAAAAGCATTTATATTTTTATTTAACGACCCTTAAGCACAAACCCTTGCAGTAGCTATACTGTATCAACATCCATAATATCTATAATAATACATCCCAAAATAAGCACATATCAAACCATGCACTACCTTAATATTAAGTTAGAAGTTGTGGCTTAGTCTAATGTGATACTTATATTGCATATCTTATATTATCAGCACATGCAAACTTATAGATACTTATAATTAGTATCACTCCATCCATTATAATTGACTTAGGCTTTTGAAAATAACATTTGATTTAATAGTAATAATAGCCACACCTATTTAATTTAAAGTAATACATGCAATTAGACATAAAATAAACTATTTCATTTAGTTAATTTTAAAAGAAATAAATGCATAATTACATATGGAAAGCAACATTTAACATGATTGGAAAGAAATAAAAAAACACAAGCATGTGATTTCATTCAAATCCAACTAAGTCCTAAGGACATTGATGTTAATTTTGGTTCAAGGAAGAAATAATTAAGTTGATTTTATGATTTAATTAGGTTAGGATATGAATTAAGTGGATTAATTAACCCTTACCTACATCACTTTAAGTTAACTAACTAACTAATAATGAGCTAATATGATATGCAACCACATCAAAAGTAAATTTGTAATGCTCCTAAAAAATGAAAGGGGCCTAATACAATTGGCTCATGATTAATTGTTAATTAGGCTTAAGGGATCTCACTTAACTACTTTTATGATTTTCTCACCCATGTGAGCTAACCATTATTTCATCATCTCTCACTTTGGGTCATTGGACACCCAAAGAGCTACCCAAGATTAAATTATAGAAATAGATTCAATTGAATTAATTAAGTTCATTAATTAGTTGATTAAACTTTAATTAACCTTAACCAACCAAAATGAAATGGGCTTAGAGAAAGAGGCAAAGAAGAGAGCCTAAGTCTCAATCCATAAATCCTTTTAATTAGTTAATTAAGGTTCAAGTATGATTTGGATTTTGATTAATCATGTTGATTAATTAATTAAGGGGTATTAATTAATTAATTAATTAATTAAGAGGGATTAGAGAAGAGTTAAAGAAAAGATTGGAAGAGGGAGTCCAAATCCATTTCCCTGGACTTCATCATCAATGTAATAAGTTAATTAATTGAATTAATTTTGTTCATTTGCTTAATTATTAATTACATTAAGAAAGTGATTAAGCCTTAATTTATTGATTTCCCTAATTAAGCAACCAATAAAATCTCAAAAAAATAGGAGAGGCAGAGGTCATCCTCCTAAACATGCACAAAATGTTTGAGATTAATTGGATGGTTAAATGGGGAATAATTAGGCTAATTATATTTTTAATTAATTTTTAATTAAGCTAAATTCACTATTCAAAATCAATTAATAATAATTTTTCTAGATTTTACTTTTAAATATCCTTAAAATAAGGTTAAGTTTAGATTTTTTTGGATTTTTCTAGAATTAGTTATGAATTTAGGAAGTTTCAGAATTTAAAACTAATTAATTAACCCTAATTAAAGCCTTAATCCCATTGGGCCACGTGGCGGCAGACGCGACGCACTTTCGACATGGTGTGATGGGATTTACTATTTAAGTTGCCACATCCAAGTGATGACATAGATGGCGGTGCACGCTGTAAGTCCGCGAACCATCCGATCTAAGATCGAACGACCATGATTAATCTCGCAATTTTGAGGGATTAATCGGGGCTCTAAGTGTGATCTGATCAGGACCATCCATTCTAATCACAAGGGATGGATAATCCATGATCTATCTCCTCCCAAGCATCGGACAATGGATATCGTCCATCGATTGCCACTCGATCTGAGCTCACCCGAGCTCAGATGGAGATGAAAATGATCCCACACCTTCAGGGAAGAACAACAATCAAATCCAACAGTGGAAAATGCATGACATAAAAATTTCTTTTACAAAAGGCTAAGCTATTTTCATTCAAGGATCAATTTCAATGGCATACCTCACTAGAGCTTATGATTTGTGGTTTCAATGATTGAGGAAGCTTCGTTTAGTAGAAATGAAGCTCTATTAAGCCACACGAGCTTTAATTTGGTGTAGTTTGCTCGAAAGACCAATCCACTATATGTAGGTGAATGGGCTTGATCGAACTCTACCCTCTGACTGTCGAGAAGCATGGGAAAGGATTCATTATTGCTCATTTGGATCTGAGGAAGGTGTGTGCAAAGTTAAATGCACTTTGGTGGAAATTTGAGCAAATGGGAATTCAAGCTGGCATACCCTATTTCGATTTTGCGTAAAACTAAAATGGAGATTTTGGAGAGATTGGGAAAGCTTGTAAATGGATATGGGGTTCCTCTCCTTGACTGCTAGGGTTGAATCGAGTGTGTCTCTATAGAATTGAGTGAGGGGGTATACCCCTCATTCCTTATGGAAGATTGGTTTGTTTTTTTTTTGATCTAATGATTGAGATGGGGAGCTTGATTTGGGTAGAGAATCATGTTAGCTAGCTTCCTTTGAGTGGAGGAGGGTGTGAGAGTGGCTGTTAAGGTAGTAGTGGGTGTCTTATGGCTGTTTTGAAAGCTCCAATGGGGATGGGAGATTATTTCACATCCTCATGGATCATGGCTGACCCAACCACTGTTGGGTCAGGTCAGCCATGGTCCAAGGTGCCTATGTGGACCAATGGTTGGGTGTCAAGTGGCTAGGGGGAGAAAATGATCCAATGAGCATGTGTTTCATTTCATGGGATGCCCTAAACCCTAGGGCAAAGTGGTCATTTGGCTATGAGTTTGATTTGGGCAGATTTGGGATGGGACAAAAATGGGTTAGCCCAAATTTCAAGTGGTTTGGAGTTTATTTGATTAATTTGGCTTGATTTGACCTATTTAGATCATATTGGGTTAGGTTGGGTCAAGTTGAATAATTGGTCAAATTGGGTCAAACCAAGGGTTAGGTCAAGTTAACATGACCAATTGGAATGTATTGGTGTCATTGGTTTAGTTCAATTTGCTTTGGATTTGATTATGGTTCATTTGAGTTCATATAAGTCAAATGGGTCAAGTTGACCAATTTGACCAAATTAGGTTGAGATAGGTGTTGATTCAAGTTGACCAATTGGTCAACTTAGGCACAATTATGGCTTTGGTTTGGTTTAATTTGAGATTCAATTTGGATTTTAGCTAATTTGACCTTTTAGGTCGATTTGGGCTAGGTTGGGTCAGTTGACCTATTGGTCAACTTGGGCTCAATTATGGCTTTGGTCAAGTTCAACAAGTGTTTTGGAATGAACTTGAGCCATTGGTTGCAATCAATTTGGATAAAATCATGATTTGACCCATTTTGGCTTTTTAGCCAATTTGGGTCAACTTGGATCAAATGGTCAATTAGGCTTGGTTTGGCTCAAGTGAAGGTTTGGTCATGTTCAATCATTGATTATGAATGGGTTTGAATCAATGGTTTCAATCAATTTAGAATATGGTGGATTTGGCTAGTTTGGGTTTCATTTGGGCTAAGTGTTGACTTGGTCAATGGGCTAGGTTGACTTGGTTTGACCTAATTCAAGACAATTGATTAACCTATGATGATTGTTGATTATGTTGTGAGGTTCAGAAAGGTTTAGTTCAATCCAATCTGGGTTGGATTAAAACTTAGCTCAAAAAAGTCTTTTAGGTCACCTTGGATCAAGTGAACCTAAATTGGTTAATTGAGTTGATCATGGCTTGATTCAAGTTTAGTTGAACTCACACATGAGCCTAGGATTGAAATATAAATCCAATTGCAAGTGGTTTGAAGCCAAATGGATTTTGGTTCATATGATAATTTCAAATCAAAAAGGCTAACTTGGGTTTGGTTTGGAAATTTTCGTTTATGTTTATATTTAGGTCAATGATTGTAGGAATGATTGAACCATGAAGAAATCCATGAGTTTTGAATTGATTTGGGTATCATTTAGCCAAGTTCAAGAATTTGGCTATAAGTGAAAATTTGATTTGATTTGGGTTTCAATCATTTGATAGTTGGATTTGATTTATGATTTGGAATTTGATTTGAAATTGGATTTGATAATTGAGAAAATCAATTGGATTGGGGTTGATTTGAATTTGGTGAATGCTAAGTCCATAAGATAAAATCAAAGGGCTTAGGAAGGGATTTGGAGTTTGAAGTTAATCATGGGTTTCAATCATTTGTTGTTTGATTTGATTTTGAATTTGAATTTGAAGTTTGAAAGGAAGCAGATGAGTTTAAGCTATAGTAGGCAAGTCCTCCTAAATTCCTAAGGCACAACCTATTCCTATGGCTAAGACTTCTAAGTCTCTAGTGTTAGGTTAAGTGTTCACCTAATCACTAAAAGTATCTTAAGACTAAGAAACTCTTATTGTATATAAGAGTCCTAGATCTATGGTGAGGAAATTGAGAGCTCACTCCAAAAGTGAGGTCAGCACACACTAGACAACTTTTCTCAATAACGGATCCCCTTAGAGGTGAGACTTGAGCCAGATAGCGATGAAGGCTAGGCTCCAAAGCAAAGTATAAGTGTATCCAAGATTTTATGTGAAACAATTAGCATCAATTGAGAAGCTTAGCTCTAACCCCACTTTCCTCTCAAAAAGTTAAGGGTTTGGTAGTTAAGGAAGCCCCTAAATCATCCATAGATGTGAACACGTAGAAGTTCTTTTTGGGAGCATCATCCTTAATTCAAGAAGCTGATGTAGAACTTGAGGATGACTCATATAAAGATTTAATAGAATTACCTTTTGATTGGTACTTACATTGTCTTCTTCATTTAGCAAAGAAAGGATTGATTCCACATACTTGGTCAACACAAATCGATACTTCAAAAAATATGAGACAATAAATGCGCACATAATCAAGACTAGGACTAGGATTCAGATAGGGGGTCGATGATGAACGATTTGTTATCAACCAATGATTTGGAATCTATTAGGTTCTTTTCAAATCACATTAACTCATATGAGGATGTGTTCTTAGAAACTTCAAATGGTTCAGATGATTTTGAAGTCAAAGATGCACTGCTAGAGTTTGAAGCCTCACTAAAGACAACCATCGATGAGCTCAAAGAAATCAACCTAGAGACTAAAGACAATCCACACCAAACATACATCAGTTCCTTGATGAATGAAATTGAAACCAATGACTTAGTGAGGCTTTTGACTGAGTTTAAGGACTACTTCACATGGAGTTATAAAGAGATGCCTGATTTAGCTCCTAATGTAGCAGTCCATAAACTAGCAATATATCTTAATGCTAACCCTGTCAAGCAAGCTCCTAGATGCATGCGATTAGACATTGAACAACATGTCATTTCTGAAGTAAAAAATTGATCGATGCTAGTTTCATCCTGGAAAAAAAATACCCTACCCGGTTAGCCAGCGTCGTCCCAGTTAAGAAGAAGAATGGCCAAATTTGCATATGCATTGATTTTAAGGATTTAAATAAGGAATGTCCAAAATAGAAATTTCCACTACCAATCCTGGAGTAGATGGTGGACATTTCCGCATCTTATGCAGTCTTCTCCTTCATGGATGGCTCATTTGGATACAACCAAATAAAGAAGGCCCCTGAGGATGAGAAAAATATTGCTTTTAGAATCCCGATCAGAATCTTTTATTATTAGGTCATTCCTTTTGGCCTTAAAAATGCCGGTGCCACATACCAATGGGCCATGACTCAAATCTTTGATGAACTCATTCATCATCAAGTTAAGTGCTATGTTGATGATCTCGTAGTCAAAAGTAAAGAAAAGGAAGACCACCTCTTTGACTTGAGAGTAGTTTTTGAATGGTTAAGATAATTTAACCTTAAAATGAACCCCCTGAAGTGTGCATTCGGAGTAGCTTTAGAGAAATTCCTTGGGTTTGTTGTCCGACACTGGGGAATCGAAATCGATCGAAAATGCCACTCCCTAAAAGTTTGACTCAACTCAGATCATTCTAAGGGCGGTTGACATATTTAAGATGCTTCATATCCAACATGTGGGGAAGATGCTAGCCATTTTTGGCACTTGTCAAGGAGGATGCCAAGTTTAAGTGGGATGATAAGTACCAGCACGCTTTTGAAGACATCAAGAAGTACTTGATGACACTGCCAGTTTTAGTAGCCCCTATCCCGAGCAAACCCTTGATCCTTTACCCTATTGCATTAGAAGACTCCCTTGGTGCTTTGTGGCCCAAACCAATGATTAAGGGAAAGAGAAGCACTACTACCTCGCCATCATCTAATCACTGCTGAAGTAAATTATCCACCCATTGAGAATAATTGCCTAGCTCTTATCTTGCATCTCAAAAGCTACAACATTACATGCTTTCTCAAAAAGTGAACTTGATCTCTAGAGTCAATCCACTACATTATCTTATGACATGATCGATGCTATCCGGATGGTTGGCACGATGGTCCATGATCCTCTCGCAGTTTGACATAGCTTTTGTGCCCCTATGGTGAAAGGACAAGCACTTGCAAATTTTTTAGTAGCACACTTACTTCCTTTTGACTCTCTGCTTAGTGATGACCTCCCCGATGAATAAATCATGAACTTGGGGGATTACTAGCATTCACTACTGGGAGATGTACTTTGATGGTGCCGCTTCCTCTCAAAGAGGAGAAGAACCATAATATACTCTTCTAGAAAGCGGGGTGAATAGTTCTCTAACTCTAAAGCTATGATGTGATGAGATTCTCATATCATCAATCAAATCCTCGCACCAACAACAAAGCCAGATATGAAGCTCTGATTGCCAGTCTGGAGTTAGCCATTACTCTAAGCATCCAGAACATTAATATCTATGGGGATTCTCAACTAGTCATCAATCAAATCACATGGGTCTTATAAGGTTCTAAAGCCTAAGCTCCATCACTACCACAAGTACACTATGGAGTTATTGGCACAAATCCCAGAGGTTATCATTTATAATATTTCTCGAGGAGAAAATTCCTTAGAGGATGCTTTAGCCAAACTTGTTAAGAAGTTGGCATGTCCGAAAGATGAGTTCATATCAATAAGGGTAAAAAATAGACAAGTATTATCCTTTATTGATACTGAACTCATCAAAAAATACCCTCTTAAAGAGGAGGTTGCCATTGCCAAAAAGGATGAGGAGTTAGATTAGAGGCAACCATTCATTGATTACCTAAATAGAGGTAAACTACCTCAAGAAAAGTCCCAAGCCCATCAAATAAAGTAGAGAGCACTTTACTACACTCTCATGGATGGCACCTTGTACCGATGGTCCTTCGATCATATGTGGTTACATTATTTGCACAAACATGGAGCCCATAAGATCATGATCAAGGTGCACTTAGAATTATGCAGAGCTCATCTATCTGGTCCAAAGATGAAAGCCAAAATCAAGAGACTTAGATATTAGGCGATGATGATCACAGACTACATGAACGTAGCTAGACAATGCCACTAATGTCAAGTACACGGTGTGGTCCTACACCAACCACCCAATATTCTACATCCTACATTGGCCTCATGACCATTTGAGTGCTAGGGTACTGTTGACCTCATTTTTAGAATGAGCTCTCAACCCCTCCATTGTAGACATAGGACTTCTCTTAAATACTAAGAGTCTCCTTAGTCTTAAGACACTTCTAATGATTAGGTGAACACTCAACCTAGCTCTAAAGACATAGAAGAGTTAGCCATTGGAATAGGTCATGCCTTAGGGGTGTTAAGAAAATTTACCTACCCTATAGCTTGAACCAACTCCTCACTTCCTTCCTTTAAGTCAAATTCCAAATCAAGTCTAAACTAACTCCAAACTCCAAATCAAATCAACTTCAAACTCAAATCAATTCCAACTTAATTGATTTTCTCAAACTCAAATCAATTCCAAATGATTGAAGCTTAATGATTGAAATCCAAATCCTAAAAATCGTTCCTAAGTCACTTTGATTCTATCTTATGGACTTAGCCTAAATCAAATCTAAATCAATTCAAATTCAAGAAATTTTCTCATAATCCATTTATATTCTCATTCATATTTACAAATGAAAATGAAATATAAATTCATCAATCCAAAAATAAATTCAAAACTCAAATCCAAATTCAACCAAAATTCAACCTAACCCTTTAAGTCAAATTCTTGAACTTAGCCAAATCAAATTCAAATCAAGCTAAACCTTTGATTTTTCTTCATGATTCAATCAATCCTTCAATCATAAATCTAAATATAAATACAAACTTTAATCATCAATCCAACAATAAATTCAAAAACTCAAATCAAAATCCAACCAAAATCTAACCTAAGCCTTTCATGTCAAATTCTTGAACTTAGCCAAATCAAATCCATATCAAGCCAAACCCTTGATTTTTCTTCATGATTCAATCAATCCATAAATCATGAATCCAAATATAATAAAAAAAATAAAACTCAAGTCAAACTCATGTTCATCCCTTTCAACATGAATTTGTTAAGTGAATCAAAACTCATTTAACTCTAAATCACATGTAAATGGATTTATATTCCAATCATAAGTCCATATGTGAGTTCAACCAAACTTGATTGAAGCCTTGATCAAGTCAATTGACCCACTTAGGCTCACTTGACCCAAAGTGACCCAAAGTACCCTTGTTGAGCCAAATTCTAATCCTACCCAAATTGGATTGATTTAAGCCCACTTATGCCTCACATTGTGAGTAACAATCATCATGAGATACTCAATCATTGAAATTGGGTCAAAATAAGTCAAACTTAAGGGTTGACCAAGTCAACACTTAGCTAAAATGAAACCTAAATTTGCCAAAATCTACCATAGGTCAAATTGATTGAAACCATTGATCATAACTCATTCATGATCAATGTTTGAGCTTGAACAAGTCATCATTTGATCTTAACCTAACCCAATTGGCCACTTGACTCAAGTTGACCTAAAGTCAAAATATGTTAAAACTTGATCTAAGCCAAATTCATGGAAACCAATGGGTCAAGTTCACTCCAAATCACTTGTTAAACTTGACCAAAGCCTCAATTGGCCAACTAAACAACTAGATTGACATTGAACCCAACTTGACTAAAATGTCAAATTGGGCCAAATCAAATTAAATCAAAATTGATTGGGGACACACACATTTCATATGACCAATGAAATCTCAACCAACCCATGACCCAACCCAAATAGGTCAAATGGGTCAAATTGGTCAACTTGACCCATTTGACCTAAATGAAATCAAATGAACCAAATATAAATAGAAATCAAATTAAACCAAACCAATGAGACCAAAACATTTCAAATGGACATATGAACTTGACCCAACCCTTTGTTTGACCCAATTTGACCAATTGGTCAACTTAACCATCTTGACCTAAATGGGTCAAGGCTAAATCATATCAAACCAACTCCAAATTCATTAAAACTTAGCCCAACCCATCTTTCAATCATACCAAACATATTCAAACTAAAATCCAAGCCAAATGACCATTTTAACCCTATGCCAAGGGGTAACCTATGGCCAAATCCACTTAGAATTTGGTCACATCCTTCTAGTGGCCACTTGGCACTCTATTAGTGGACCAAGTTGACACTAGTGAGCATGGTGCACTTGACCCATTGAGTTTGGACCAACCAAACCTAACCCAAGGTCAAAATCAACTAGTCCTCTCATTTTGAGCACATGAGAATCACTTCCACAAGGGGTTGCTAATTCTTTTATCTTGATTTTAGCCTAAGCTTTAGGTAAGGTTATAAGTTCTTTTTTTTAATTTTGAATTGTTAAATTTGGTAGAAGATTTATTTTTATCTAAGAGCCTAATCCACATCTAAAATACATCAAGCAAGGAAGAAACTAGAGATGTCATCTTAATACAAACTAAACAAATCATTAATCAATTTATAAAGCTAACACAAAAGAATAAGAGGCCATTTGTGGTCGGGCACCACCACACAAACCCAAAAATAAATTGGATAGCCAAGCTCTACTCTTATATAACCCGGATTATAAATGAATTAAATATAATAAAGCAAGGAATTCATTGTTATGGGGTCTTCAAGCTTCATTTCTTCATTCTTCTTTTCTTCTTTTCTTCTTTTCTTTTTCTTTTCTTCTTTCTTCTTTGGTTCCTTCTTTTGGATGGTTGGAAGGTAGTTGCTCCAAAGGCTTCACATGGTGTATAAGATGAGTTCTTATGACCAATGCTCATCCTAATCCCCATAACAATCATTCCAAAATCCTAATTGCAAACATTACATGAAAAGGAAATGTAAATCTAGCTAACACCTACAAAATAGAGATTAGCTAAACAAACCACACAAATCTTGAGCTTATATATTGGACTTATCACTCTACACATGGGTGACTAAGTCCACCTAGGATATTGGATTAAGCTTAGGGGTATAAGCACCTGCACAACAAAAATATTTATATTTTTTGTTTATTACAGCGCCCCTTTAGCATAATCCCCTACAAAAAATAATGATTAGACTAAATCATCATATTATTCATTCTATGCTCATTCACCCTAACATCCAGACTAAAAAATATATCACAAAATAAAAGCAAACATCAAACCATGCACCACCCTAATCTAAAGTTAGAAGTGGTGACTTAGTCTAAAGTGTGAGCTTTTAAGGTTTGCGTGGTATGCTTAGCTATGGGAAAAGTGTGAAGAATGTTCTACTTAGAGGAGGGTTTCATTTAAGTGGTTTAGTTATTTTGGGTTAATTTTATTTTATGTTTTGATTGGATTCAAGTGAATCCTATAATTAATTACTAAATTTTAAAGAGAGAAAAGAAGAACTTCTCTTTCCTTCCCTAACCTAAGTAATTTCTAAAGTGGATTCATTTTAGTTTTTTTTGAGTGAATGTATTTTATTATGTGTTTTAATTAATCCAAGTTTAGACAAACTCTAAACAAACCTATTAAAAAAGAAAGACATTTTATGATTAAATAAAGTGAGTTAAGATCACAAAACACCCATTACTTAATTTCTTTCCCAACATGCATAATATGCATATGAATGAATCCTAAGCATATCTATACATTCCAAATGAGAATGTTTAGCACACTCTATGAGGCATGCTAAATAAGTTATTTAAGAAAATTTGAATGTTTATGATGCATGATTTTCATTAAGTAGCAAAGGAGTTTCTTATCCAATTTTCACATGCACATATGAATGTATGGAAGGCATAAGTGAGTACGGTGCCATTGTTAACCAGGGGTATAAGGTACAAGACCTACTTAGGGTTACTTAAAACCTCACAACCTCAAGGTTGTCTAGACTAAGATACCACTTTCCTTAAAAACAAGCATATGTACAAAAGAAATAAATGGAAAAGAAAGAATGCAAAAGTTGGTATTTATTTTATTTTGGTTTGTTTATGCAATTTATATATGTAAGTGTAGGTGTCCTTCTTAATTCACAACATAGGAATGAATATAAAATGGAATTAGGGAAGTATTAGGTTCTTTTCAAATGAACTATACACTCTGTTAAATCCTATTCAAAATTATACTAAAAGAGAGGAGAAGGAAAACTACAGTAAGCACATCCTCATATTTTACTCACATGAAAGATTATAAGTAAGATATAAGTAACACACTTTCAGTTTTTATAATTGACTCATATATTTTGAACATAATTTGGATTTAATAGTGATAATAGCCACTCATATTCTTACTTTAGCCAAAACATGCAATTTGACATAAGGAAAAATTTTCATTTTAAATTTGATTTTTGAAAGGCATGAATGTATGGAATCATATGACACACACATTTAGAATGTTAGGAAAGAACTAAAGTAAGGAATGCATGTAAACACATTCACCTTAATTAATCCCTAAAGACAATCTTATGAAATAAGAAAGCTTAATGCAAATCAAAGTTTGATTATGTGATTTTTATTTGATTTTGAATTTGATTTAATTTGGAAAATGAGAGGTGAGTTTTCTATTCCTAACCCATTCCCTCATGTGTTTGATATTTTTGTATTTTGATTCATTTTATATTTTGATTAGGTTAAGGTATGAATTAAGCATGTTAATTACCTCTTACCTACACCACCTTAGCATAGTTAATCAAATAATTATGAGCCAATGAGATGACATAAAACCATACAAGAATTTAAATTAGCAATGCACCTAGGAGGAAAAGGGCCTAATGCAATTTGGCTTTATGATTAATGATTAATTAAGCTAAGGGTTTAACTTAAGTAATTTCAAAACACCCTCACACATATGAGTTGGTTTTGATTTCCTTAATTGTACTTAGGCTCACACTTAAGCATCTACCAAGAGAATTAATTGAGTTATGGAAAGTTTTATAATTTTATGAAATTAATTAAGGGGATATTTAGTGAATTAACCTTTAATTGGGTAAGATTAAGGAGGGGTTTAAAATATCTTAAGGAGTATCTCAAATATTATTCCCAACCTCACATTCACTTAATCCTTAATTAGCTCAATAGGTTAAATCACTAGTTATATAATTAGTCTAATTATATTAAGGGAGTGATTAAGAAATGTACTAGTAATTCCTTAATTAAGCTACTAATAAATCCCAACAAAATTAGGTGAGGGAGAAGTCATCCCTCTATTTACACCAACGAACTTTGGGATTAATCACTGGATTAATTAGAGAGTAATTAGCAAATTAATATTCCCAATAAAATATAAATTTATAGAAAGAACTATTCAAAATCAATCAAAATCAATTTTAGAATATTCTATGTTCAATTATCTTTCTAATGCAATTTATTTCATATTTTTCTGATTTTTCTATGTTGAGATATGAATTTTAGTAGTTTAGGTGATTAATTAGAAATTAAATAATTCCCTAATCATATTATTAATCCTTTGTGCCATGCCATTGATGGCATGCATGCGCATCATCACTTTGGACACTTAACATCACATCATAACCGCATTGGTAGCTACACACTTTCTCCTCGATCATCAAGGATTAGATGGCTGCGATTAAAGCCGTAGATCTAAGGGAGAAAATCTATGAGCGCTACATGTTCTGATCTCGACCGTCCTTCCAAAATACACTGATGGATGGCCAGAGATTCATCCCTGTAATTCCTTATGGGGAGATCGTCCATCTTCTGAGCCATGATCATCGATTCTCAGTTGGCTAAAATTTGGCCCCACCTTCAAGCATCCTAGATCACATCTAACCAAAATCCTGACATGATAATTTCTTTCACAAAGCTCTAGACCATATTGAATTTAAGCTCGAAAAATGGCTAACCTCATCGGAGGTGATCACCGGTGCTTGATTCTCTTGTAGAAGCTTCGTCTGGTTGAGACGAAGCTTTACTGAAAGTATGAGAGGTTGAGATTGAGTAACTTCTCCTATGGACCAACTCCTCCTCTAATTAAGCTCGACTTTGGTCTAGAACACTCCTCCTCTGCCTTTAGAGCTTGGGAAAGAGTTTGGGTGAGTTCGATTGAGCTCATCGATGGAGCATGCAAAAAGGATTGAACTAATTTTGAGTGTGGAGTAAGTTGGCAATCAGCTCCCCATTTTTGTATGGCGAGAAGATGAACTTTCAATCACCCTCTAGGAAGCTTAGAATCACTTGAAAATGGCTCCTCTGACTTCCTAACACTCAATCGATAATGGCTCTCTTGGAATGAGAGTGAGTTAGGGGGAGTATATCTCCCCCTTTGGAAATCAGATGGCTGAGCAAGGAGAAGCCATTTTTGATCAATTGCCCAGATTTAAAGAGTTTATTAGGTTATTTAAGATGTCCATGAATTCAATTTTTTCCATGGAGTGGAATGGTGAAGTGGCCATGTGCTTCAATTGAGTGGGAAGAGGTTTGCCATGTGGCCATTTCCATGCACATGGTTAGTTTGGCCATTGGGTTAGGTTGGGCTAACCCAAACCCATTGCGTTAGGTGCACTACACTCCTTAATAATCACTTGATCCACTAAGAGAGTGCTAAGTGAGTATGAGGAGGATTTGACTAAATTTTAAGTGGAATTGGCCAAAATTTGCCCTATGGCCTAGGGGTAAAATAGTCATTTGTCTAATTTTTGAATTTGGGTATGTGTGGTATGTTGAGAAAATAGGTTTGGCCAAGTTTCATTGGATTTGGAGTTCATTTGGTATGGTTTGGCTCATATTGACCCATTTAAGTCAAAATGGGTCAACTTGGGTCAAGTTGACCAATTGGTAAAATTGGGTCAAACCAAGGGTTGGGTTAAGTTCATATGACCATTTGAAATGTTTTGATTCAATTTGGTTTAGGTTTGAATTTGGTTCATATGACTTCATTTAGGTCATATTGGTCAAGTTGACCAATTTGACCCATTTGACCTATTTGAGCTAGGTCATGGGTAGGTTTAGGTTTGGTTGGTCATTTGATGTGGATTGGTATTTTTGTTTTTAATCAATTTTGATTAAATTTGAATTTGGCTCAATATGACCTTTTAGGTCAAGTAGGGTTCAAGATCAATTGGGCTAAGTTAGGTCTAGTTGGCCAATTGAGGCTTTGGTCAAGTTCAATAAGTGATTTAGAATGAACTTGACCCATTGGTTTCAATCAATTTGGCTTAGATCAAGTTTTGACATATTTTGACTTTTTTAGGTCATGTTGGGTCAACTTAGGTTAAGTGGCCAATTGGGATAGGTTAGGCTCAAATGTTGACTTGGTCAAGTTCAAACATTGGTCATGAATGAATTTAGATCAATGGTTTTAATCAATTTGGCCTATGGTGAATTTTGGCTTTGTTAGGTTTCATTTTGGCTAAGTGTTGACTTGGTCAATCCTTAGGTTTGACTTGGTTTGACCAAATTTAATTGATTGATCATCCCATGATGATTGTTGATCATGATGAGAGACATAGATGGGCTTAGTCCAATTTGGTTAGGATTAGAATTTGACTCATAATGGTACTTTAGGTCACTTTGGGTCAAGTGAGCCTAAGTAGGTCAATTGGCTTGGTCAAAGCTTGATTTGAGTTTGATTGAACTTGTATATGGACTTATAATTGAAATATAAATCCATTTGAAAGTGGTTTGAAGTCAAATGGGTTTTGATTCATTTGACAATTTCAAGTTCAAGGGGTGAACATAAGTTTAATTTTGGCTTGATTTTTGAATTGAGTTTTGGTTAAGTGATTTAAGTTTGTGTTTATATTCGGATTCATGATTGAAGGATTGATTGAATCATGAAGAAAAATCAAGGGTTTGGCTTGATTTGAAATTGATTTGGCTAAGTTCAAGATTTTGACTTGAAAGGCTTAGGTTGGATTTTGAATGAGTTTGAGTTTGATTTTTGGAATTGGTTTTGGTTGTTTGAATTTATATTTCATTTATATATGTGAATATAAATTAGAATATAAATGGATTATGAGAAAATTTCAGAAATTTGAAGTGATTTGAAGTTGAATTGAGCTAAGTCCTTAAGAAGGAAGTGAAGGATTTAGGAAATATTTGGAATTTTGGATTTGAATTTTGGATTTAGTTTGATTGATTTGTGTTTATATTTCATTTATTTATATGAATATAAATGATAATATAAATGAGTTTGAATTGATTTGAAGATGATTTTGGTTAAGTCCTTAAGAGAGGATTAAGGACTTAAGAAGGATTTTGAATTTTGGATTTGATTTGATTAATTTGAATTTATATTTCATTCATATATGTGAATATAAATGAGAGTATAAATGAGTTATGAGAAAATTTCATGAATTTGAATTGATTTGAAGATGATTTAGGCTAAGTCCTTAAGAGAGGAAATTAAGGACTAAGAAAATATTTGAAATTTGGAATTTCAATCATGGGTTTCAATCATGGATTTCAATCATAGGTTTCAATCGTATGGCATTTATTTGAGTTTGGAGAAAATCAATTAGGCTTAAATTGATTTAGGTTTCATGTTGATTTAGAGTTTGACTTGAAGGAAGGAAGTAAGGAAAGTGGTTCAAGTTATAGGGTTGGCAAATTTTCCTAACACCCCTAAGGCATGACCTATTCATATGGCTAACTCTTCTAAGTCTATAAGGTTAGGTTGAGTGTCCACCTAATCACTAGATATGTCTTAGGACTAAGGATCTCTTAAAGTCTAAGAAGTGTCCTATGTCTAAGATGGAAGGGTTGAGAACTCACTCTAAAAATGAGGTCAACTATTCCTAATTATCCTCTTAATCAATTAAATGATTAATCAACCTTTTAAATAGTGATAAATCTATTAATTAAGTTTGCTAATAACCTTAGAGTAGTGAGTGGACTTAAGGGAATAAGAATAGGGTTCTTTCCCATATCTACTTTTCCTAATATTATTTCATTTGGATAAAAATCTAATTAAGGAGCATATTAATTAAATAAGTTTAATTACTTAATTAAATGGATTGATTAATCAAATTTTTAAAATCAAATCAATCTGAACTTAATCATTTTCTTCTTGGGTAGGTGCTTAGGTGTTCAATAACCTAAGTAACTTAAGAAAATCAAAATCCAACTCACATGTGTGGGAAGGTTATGAAAGTACTTAAATCAAACCTTTAGCCAATTGCATTAGGCCTTTTATCTTTCCTAGGTGCATTGATAATTTAAATTCCTTGTGTGATTTTATGTCATACATTGGCTCATAATTATTTGATTAAATATGTTAAAGTGGTGTAGGTAAGGGGTAATTAATGAACTTAATCTACACCTTAACCTAACCAAAGCAAGAAATCAATCTAATCACCCTAAAATTTAAACTAAAAGAATACACACATGTGGGAATGGGTTAGGACTAGCAAATCTTTTCATGTTTCCTAAATCCAAATTAAACTCAAAATAAAACTAAAAATTTCTTTAAAACAAATTTGATTTTATTTAAATAATTCTATTTCATAAGATTTTCTTTAGGAATTAATTATGGTGAATGAATTTAGATGATTTGATCACTTTATTTCTTTTCTGATATGCTAAATGTGTATGTCATATGAAAATCATGCATTCATACTTTTTAAAAATCAAACTGAAAATGAAATATTTCCTTTATGTCAAATTACATGTTTTGGCTAAAGTAAGGATATGAAAGGCTATTATCACTATTAAATCTAAAAAACAAATTTTTTTAAAACTTATGAATTAAACATCAAAATTGAAAGTCATGCTATTTATAAGTACTTATGAGTTTGCATGTGAATAGTATAAAAATGTGTTATGTGATTCTCCCTCTCTTTCTTAACATAGAATTGTATAGGATTTGCAAGGTGTATAGTCCATTTGAAAAGGACATAACACTTGCTTAAATCCATTGCTATACACTCCTATGTAATGAATTAAGAAGGAATTTCACATCACACATAAAAATTAAACATTCAAACCAAAAATCAAACAAACATAAACTTCTGCATCTTTCTTTTTCCATTCATTTCTTTTTGTACATGGACATCTATTTAAGAAAAGTGGTATATTAGTCTGGACAACCCTAGGGTTATGAGGATTTAAGTAGCCCTAAGTAGGTCTTGTACCTTACACTGGTGCTAACAATGACACCGTACTCACTTATGTCTTTTATACTTGTAAATGTGCATATGAAAAATGGATAAAAGAATCACTCTTTTCTACTTAATGAAAATCATGCATCATAAAGCATCCAAATTTTCTTAAGTAACACTACTTTGCATTCATCATTAAGGTGTGCTAAATATTTCTATTTGTATGTATAGATATGCTTAGGATTCATCCATATGCATGTTACACATGTTGGGAAAGAAATGAAATGATGTGTGTTTTGTGATAGTATTTCACTTTACTTAATCTTAAAATGCCTTTTTTGAATAGGTTTGTTTAGGAAAAATATAAACTTAGGATCAATTAAAACACATAATAAAATATTCACTAAACAAAAAATCAAATATGAATATACTTTAGAAATTACTTAAGGTAGGGAGGAAAGAGAAGTTCTCTTCTCTTTTCCTCTCTTTACAACACTTAATAATTAATTGTAGGTTCATTCAAACCTAAACAAATCACAAAATCAAAATCAACCAAATCAATCAAAATACTTAAATGAAACCACCCTCTAAATTGAACACTTTCATACTTAGAAAATTCTAACCTTAAAGCCTAGCTAAACATACCACACAAACCTCAAATGACACACATTAGCTAAGTCACCACTTAGCTTTAGGTTAGGTGGTATTTGATGGTATGTTGATGTATTTTAGTTTGGAGTATAGGGTGTATGTGCATAGACTAATGGTAGGGCGATTTAGTCTAATCATTGTCTTCTTGCGGGATTGTGCTTAAGGGGCATAATAAAATATAAATTTTTTCTGTGTGCTGCCCCCTTAAGGTTTATATGCTAGGTGGACTTGGTTACCCATGTGCGGGGTGCTAAGTCTGATTTACATATATACATGCTTGGGATTGTTTGGTTTGTTTAGCTAATCTCTATTTTACAGGTGTTAGTTAGATTTACTTTTTTCTTTTCATGTAATTTTGTAATTAGAATATTGGAATGATTGTTATGGAGTATCAAGATGAACAATGGTCATAAGACTATGTCTTATGTACCATGTAAGGCCTTTGGAGGAACCACATTCCAACCAATCAAAAGAAGAAAGAAGAAAGAGGAAAGAAGAATGAAGAATGATGAAATGAAGAATGAAGACCCCCATAATAATGAATTCCTTCTTATTTGTATTTAATTCATTTATACTCTGGGTTGTATAAGGCTAGAGCTTGGCTACCCAATTTTTTTTTGGGTTTGTGCAGTGGAGCCCGACCGTAAATAGCCTTTTATTCTTTTGCGCTAGCTTTATAAATTGATTGATATTTGTTTAGCTTGTGCTTTAAGAGAGTACCTTTTTCTAGTTTCTTCCTTGCTTTGATGTGTGGCCTGGATGACGATTAGGCTCTTAGAAAAATAAATTTTCTATCTAGCTAATCAATTCAAACTAAAAATAAACAACTCATAACCTCACCTAAAGCTTAGGTTATAAATCAAGATAAAAGAATTAGCAACCCCTTAGGTGGATGTTGCATTACTTTTCTCACATCATGCATAAAAAACATATTATTTCACTTTGACTTGGAGGGTTTTCACCTTTGCCAGAGAACTTGGCTTGACCTTTGAGAGCCATGGTGGAAACACACCTCCTTATCTTACTGATTTTGGCCCATAATCTAATTTCTCATGCATCAGGCATATGAATCCTAAAGCCTGTGTCAAATTGATTGTCCAAAATAAAAATAAATGTAACAAAATTTGCATTAGATTTTAGTCATTAACCCATGCCCTACATGATTTAGTCTCTTAGGGAGTATGTTTAAGGACTTAGTCTATTTCTAAATAAACAACAGCTTAGCTATCTTGCAAAAACATTTGACTTGCCTACATATTTTAAAATCGTAGGAGGGGTTAGTTGGTGGCCACCCCCCAAGCGGTTGCAAGTCCAACAGTCGGGTGGTTTATCCTCTCATGTGGAGGTAAACCAAATACCCATTTTCTCCTTAGATTTAGGTCATATTTTTGGCCCTCGCCAAAGCTCCCTAGATTTAGGTTCTAAGGTTTCTACTTCCCTTTGCGGGTTACTAGCATAAATCCTCACCTCTTATGCATTTCCATGACCTTGTATCATGGAATTGTAAGCCCTAATTTTCTAATAAAAAATTAACTCAAACAAATTAATTTAATTTCAAAATTGTAAAGCCCAATCATAGGGTAGTTTGGGGTGCTTATTAGACTTTCTAGTATCCTAAGCATCCCCTACTTATCTTCATTTGGCTTTGATAAGAACTCCTTCCTCTTGATTAATCCCATTTGACTTTCTAAAAATAAACCAATCGATTGATAGTCCTACCTTTCAAAATCTTTGGAGATAATAATCATTTACCTTAATCGAGAGTATTCCTAAGGAATCCTATTCCTTAGGATGTAATTAACTATGGGGCTTGCCTCTGTAGGGAACTTAATGAACCAGTTTAAAGAAAACCCTGCTATACTTTTTCATGTAAAGTAAGGGAAGAATCTTTGGTACATTCCATAGACCCATAGTCCTTAGGAGTCCTTATTGAAGTGATTAGGTCCATTGTTGGGTAATGACTTCTATCTTTTGAGATAGTACACCTCTCCTCAATGTCGTACCCAATCACCCTAATAAGAACATATGCAAATCTATGTGGTGTCCCAACAAGGTGTTTTATATATTTCTATTTTCATTTATCCTCTTTTCCAAAAGGGGGATAGATGAAGGAAAGAATATATATAATATATAATTTTCACCATAGATTTTTTTGGTGACTCCACTGCAAATGGTTCCTCTCTCCATCTTTGGTTAATGATTATTGTCTCCAAGTAGGTTTGTATTTTTGTATGAGTCCAAGACTATCTTTCTTTCTGTTGGCATTTAGCTTATTTCATCCTTAAGTTAAGCCAACATCTTTAGGTTTTAGAACCTCACCCCGTGTTGGTCTTAAAACCCCGTTGGGTTCTCCAATGGGTGAAAATAAAAATTTAATTAAAAGAAATGATCAAAGACTTCCTCCTTACTATTTCTATGGTAAGGAAAGGTTCATTCGAAAAATAAAGACAAAATAAATCCTTCATAAAAAGTCTTTCTTTTCAAAAGCACTTTATTAAAATACACTTAATAAAATATTTGCACTACATCTAACAATTTCTATAATTATTACATGTAGAAAATTTCACAAATAAAACTAACAATCATATTTTCCAAAAGCACAAATTGACTTCTTCACTCAATCCATTTTGATGAAAACTTTATTTTCAAAAATAAAATTCCAACAATCATGTTTTCAAAAAGCACAAAATTTGAAGATGGGCCTTTCCATTCAACACATCCAAATAGGTTAGATGGATGTTACATCTTCAAGCAAAATCACAACTTCGAAATTCCACTCAACACATTGCATATGTGTTAGGTTGTAATTTTCACCTTTTCAAAAAGCACATATGAAATCTCTCCATTCAATATACTCACATTTATTGAATGGAGTTTTCATTTCCAATCAAAATCAAAATAAACTTTCAAAAAAAAGCACATATGAATATCTCCATTCAATATACCCAAATTTATTGAATGAAGATTTTATTTCCAAATAAAATGACACTATTTTTGAAACCCCACTTAACATATTCCATATATGATTAGGTTGGAATTTCCTCTTTCAAAAATTGATTTCCATCTTACAAAATTTGTTAAATGGAAATCTCTCTTTCAAAATCAACAAAACAACAATTTTTTTCACATTTGAACTCCATTTTATCTACCACATTTGCTAAATGAAGTCTCACAAACAAAATTCAAAAGAAATTTGGAACTTCATTCTAGCATACATTTTCTAAAAGTGATGTCTCCATTTCAAACAAAACTTACAACACATTTTTGGAATTTCATTTAGCATACTCAAATTTGCTAAGTGAAATCTCCATTTCACAAAATTTAAAACACATTTGGAATTTCATTTTAGCATACCCAAATTTGCTATAGTGAAGTTTCCATTTTCAAGACAAAAACAAAAACAAAAACAAAAAGAAACACTTTAGGATTTCCTTAGCATACCCAAATTTGCTAAGGATCCTTTTTTTCAAAACAAAAATCAAAATCAAAAGAAACAGATTAGGATTTCCTTGCATACCTAAATTTGTTAAGAATTCTATTTTCAAAATTTTTTAAAAAAGAAACACAATTAGATTCCTCATTTAGCATACCCAAATTTGCTAAATGAGAATTCCATTTTCAAATCACAAATGATTCACTAAACAAAGAAAAAAAAAAGAAATTATTTTCAAACACCTCACTTAGCATACCCAAATTTGCTAAGTGAATAAATTCCAAAAATCACAAATCCAAGAAAAAATTAATTGACCATTTTCTTTAACATACTCAAATTTGTTAAATGAATGGTCCTCAAAATCAAAAATCAAAATTCAAACATGAACCTAATGGAAGCATCTCTCCAAAAATATTTGAACCCATTTTCAACATACCCAAATTTGTTGAAAGTGGATTCTACATTCAAAAAATCCTCTTTTCAATCAATCTCAAAATCTCATCTAAATCCATATGAGCTTCTTGACCTCATTTTTAGGATGAGCTCTCAACCCTTCCATCTTAGACATAGGACTCCTCTTAGACTTTAAGGGATCCTTAGTCCTAAGACACATCTAGTGATTATGTTGACACTCAACCTAGCCCTAGATACTTAGGAGAGTTAGCCATATGAATAAGTCATGCCTTAGGGGTGTTAGACAAATTTACCTACCCTTAGCTTGAAGCACTCCTTACCTTCCTTCCTTCAAGTCAAACTCCAAGTCAATTTTAGCCTAATTGGTTTTCTCCAAAATCAAAACAATGCCACATAATTGAAATCCATGATTGAAATTCATGATTAAAATCCATATTGAAACCCATGAATGAAATTTCAAATTCCTAATTCAAAATCATTCTTAAATCCTTAATTTCCCTCTTAAGGACTTATCCAAAATCTTCAAATCAATTCAAATTCATGAAATTTTCTCACAACTCATTTATTCTCATTTATATTCTCATTTATATGTAAATGTATAAAATGAAATAAACCAAAGTTTCCAAGTTTCTTTAAATCAGGACTTAGCCTAAATCATTCTCAAATCAAATCAATCAGATTTTCTCACAACTCATTTATATTCTCATTTATATTCACATATATAAATGAAATATTCAAATCAATAAACCTAAGCTCATCAAATCCAAAACTCCAAAATTTCTTAAGTCCTTTTTTTTCTTAAGGACTTAGCAAAATCATCCTCAAATCAAATCAAATCCTTGAAGTTTTCATAACTCATTTATATATATAAATGAAATATAAATTCAAATCAATCAAATTAAACTCAAATTCAAAAAAATTTTCCTCTAAGACTTATTCATATGAAATCACTTTAAATTCATCAAATTTTTTTAATCCATATTTTATATTCATATAAATTAAATATAAAATAAATTCAAACCACTTCCAAAAAAAAAATGAAACTCAAATCCATTCAAAATCCAACCTTAGCCTGCCAAGTCAAAATATTAAACTTAGCCAAGTCAACATCAAATCAAGCCAAACTCTTGATTTTCCTTCATGGTTCAATCATCCCTACAATCATGAATCCAAATATAAATACAAACTTCAATCATTTAGTCAAAACTCAATTCAAAAAATTAAGCCAAAATCCATTTTATGTTTCCTTTGAAATTGAATCAAAACCCATTTGACTTCAAACCACTTGCAAATGGATTTATATTTCAATCATAAGTCCATATAAGTTCAATCAAACTCAAATCAAGCTTTTAGTTTTGACCCACTTAGGCTCCCCCAAAGTGACCAAATTAAATTCTAATCCTAACCAAATTATTGAATCAAACTCACCTATATCATCTCAACAGCATCATGAGATGATTAATCAATCAAATTGGGTCAAACCAAACAAACCTAAAGGTTGACAAATTAGCTTCAAAATCAAAAACCCAAAATCCAAGCCATTGAAAAATCATCTATTTCATTCATATTCTTTTGAACTGTCAACATTGACCCTAACCCAGACTGACCAGTTGAAACTTGACCTAAAGTCAAAATGTCAAAACTCTAAGCCAAATTGATTGAAACCAATGGGTCAAGTTTATTCCAAATCACTTGTTAAACTTGATAGCCTCAATTGGCCAAAAACCCACTATATTGACCCAACCCAACTTGACTAAAGGTCATGTTGATAAAAACTTAAAATTATTTGGAAAAAAAGATTCCAATTCACTACATATGACTAATAAAACCTAAACCTACCCATGACCTAGCTCAAATAGGTCAAATGGGTCAAATTGGTCAACTTGACTCATTTGACCTAAATGATGTCATATGAACCAAATCCAAACCAAATTGAATCAAACCAAAACCACCAAAACATTTCAAATGGTCATATGAACTTGATCAACCCTTGGTTTGACCCAATTTGACCAATTGGTCAACTTGACTGATTTTATTTTGACCTAAATGGGTCAACATGAGCCAAACCATACCAAATGAACTCCAAATCCAATGAAACTTGGTCAAACCTATTTGATCAATATACCCAACATATCCAAATTCAAAAATCAGCCAAATAACTATTTTACCCATAGGCCATAGAACAAGTTTTGGTCAATTCCACTTGGAATTTGGCCAAACTCTCTTCCTATAGTCTCCTAATAGGTAAAACATGGAGGGTGGTGCACCCAACCCAATGGGTTTGGTCCTGACCCAAGGCCAAACCAAGCGCAATGGCCAGCCACATGGAAAACCTCCCTCCACTTGTTTTGAGCACATGAGGTTCATATTCCACTCCTTGGCCTCCATATCAAATCTACAATCAAACCCATTACATGGATCCAAATGGTAGCATGCTAAAGTCCAATTGCCAAGGGGAGATATACTCTCCCTAATTCATTTCATTCACACACACACACTCAGATTGGTTTGAAGCGGGAGCCATGTGAGAGCCTTTCTTCAGAGAGAGAGTTAGAAATTCCCATTCTTGGTTCTTACATAGTGAAAATAGGGGAGGTCCATTATTTCCATTGAGCCACTGAAAATCAAATTCTTCAAGCTCAATCGAGGATTAGTGAGTGCACCCATAAGTTTCAAAAAGGAGGAGTTCTAGTTCGATGAAAGTCACAAGGAATCCAAGGAGGAGTTGGTCCATAGAGAGATGTACTCAACCCCAAAGCTTGAAACTTTCATGAGCTTGTCTCCTCAAGGAAGCTTTCCAAAATGATCATGATTCAGAGGTATATTCTTTGAGCTTAATTTCATGTGTGTTGGTCCTTTGTAAAGGAATTTTTTAATTTTATGGATTTTAACCATTGTGATCTACATTTACTTGATGATGGTGTGGGATAAATTTTAGCATCGAAAATATGAGCTATCTCTGAACATGGATGACCTCCATGGTTCATGAGTTGGTAGAGGTGAATATATTTATCCATCCATTTTTGGATGGTGATTTAAGATTACGCTCTTTATCCTTTTTCGATTAAATCTAGCCATTTCCTTGATTTGAATGGAGGTAAAAGCGTCACATACATGTGTTTTATATGTGACATTTAGTAGCCACTGAAGCTTGTAAGTGCATGTTGTCAATAAGGATTAATTAATTTAATTACTTAAACTAAAATTCATATCTCTCAAGAAAATCAAAAAAAATGAGGTAAATTCATGAAGATAATTCAACCTAGAATATTCTAAAATTAGTTTTAATGGATTTTAAAAGTGTATCTTTGATTTTGGTTTTATGGAAATCTTAATTTACTAATTACTAATTAATTATTAATCTCAAACTTCTTGAGTGTATTTTGGGGGGCTTTTCTAATATTCTTTGGATTTATTAGCTTAAATGAAAATTCTAATTCATTTCTAATTACCCCCTATATTAAGGATAATTAAGAGTTTGATTATGGTTTAATCCTTTGTTGAAGTTGATTAAGGTCTTTTTTTGAATAAGAATTTAGAGAATAATTTTGGGCATTCTAAGCTTCTAAACCCCCCTTAATCCTCTCTTAAGGGCTAATTCATTAATTACCCTAATTAATTTTTTAAAATTTAAAACTTTAGAACTTAATTAATCTACTTGGGGTAGGGTAGGTTCAAGAGCCTAAGTTCAATTAATCAAAGTTCAACTCATATGTGAGGAGTGTTTTGAAACTTAAGTTAAACCCCAGCTTAATTAATCATTAATCATGAGCCAAATTGAATTAGGCCTCTTTCTTCCTAGCATTGCAAATTTAAATTCCTTGAGATTTTTATATATCTCATTATTTGATTATTTATATAAGTGGTGTATAGGTAATTCATTTAATTCATACCTAAACCTAAAATAAAAAAATAAATCTAATCAAAATAAAATTGAACAAACATATCAAACACATGTGGAATGGGTTAGGAACAACAAACTCAATTCATTTTTTAATTAAATCAAATTAAAATCAAACAAAAATCATATTAAATAAACTTTTTTATTTAAACTTTCTTATTTCATAAGATTGTCTTTAAGATTTAATTGTGAATGTGTTTACATGCTTTCATTATTTTAGTTCTTCCCCAACATGCTAAATATGTATGTCATGTGGTCTCATCCATGCTTTTTTAAATTAAATTTAAAATGAAAATATTTCTTATATGTCAAATTATTAAATGCATAAGTAATATGATGGCTATTATCACTATTAAATTCAAATTTTTTAAACATATGAATCAATTATCAAACTAAAGTGTGTTACTTATATCTTATTTATAAGTTTGCATGTGAGTAAATATAAGGATGTTCTTAGTGTAGGTTTTCCTTCTCTTATCTTTTAGTATAGTTTTGAAAAGTATTTGGCAAGGTGTATGGTACATTTGAAAAGAACCTAACACTTGCCTAATTCTATCCTATTCATTCCTATCATCACTTAAGAAGGATACCTGCACATATAAATTGCATAAATAAAATAAATCAATAAACTTTTTGATTCTTTCCCATTCATTTCTTTTTACATGCATGTATTTAAGAAAGTGGTATATTAGTCTGGACAACCCCAAGATTAGCTTTAAGGCCCTAAGTAGGTCTTGTGTACATTATCTCACTTATGCCTTTCCTTTATGTCATATATGAAAGTTAGATAAGAAATCCTTTCTATTATGAAAATCATGCATCATAAACATCCAAATTTTCTTAAATGAACTACTTAGCATTGCATGTGCTAAAAATTCCCATTTGTATGTATAGATATGTTTGACTCATCATGCATGTACATGTTGGGAAAGAAATGAGTGATGTTTATGAATTTAGTTCATTTTATTTAATCTTAAAATGACTTTCTTTTGAATAGGTTTGTTTAGAGTTCATCTAAACTTAGGATTAATTAAAAAATTAAAACATTCATTAAAACAAATTAAAACATGAATCCACTTTAGAAATTACTTAGTTGGAAGGAAAGAGAAGTTCTCTTCTCTTCCCTCTCTTAACTTAGTAATTAGGATTCACTTAAAAATCAAAACATAAAATAAAATCAACCCAAAATAATTAAATCACTTAAATGAAACCTCCTCTAAGTTTAATATGCTCACACTTAGAAAATTCTTAAAAATAGCTAAGCATACCACACAAACCTCACACATTTAAAGTCACCATTTTAGCTTTAGGTTAGGGGTGGTGCATGGTTTGATGCTTATTTTTGTTTTTTGTATATGTTTAGTTTGGATGTTAGATGTATGCATCAAAAGAATGGTATCTTAACCATTATCTGGGGATTGCAAGGGCTTGTAAATAAAAAAATAAATACTTTTTTGTGCAGTGCTTATAAGCATAATGAATGGACTTAGTCACCTATGTGTGGGGTGATAAGTCCAATATAAATGCTTAGGATTTGGTGGTTTGTTTAGTTAACCTTTTTTTTGTAGGTGTTAGTTAGATTTACTTTTCTTTTTCATGTAATTTTTACAATTAGGATTTTGGAATGATTATTATGAGGATTTGGATGAGCATTGGTCATAAGATCTTATCTTATGGATCATGTGAAGCCTTTGGAGCATCCATCTTCCAACCATCCAAAAGAAGAAACCAAAGAAGAAAGAAGAAAAGAAGAAGGGAGAAGAAAAGAAGAATGAAGAAATGAAGTTTGGAGACACCCCATAAATTTATTTTTGGGTTTTTGCGATGGTACCCGACCAAAATGGCCTCTTATTCTTTTTCAATTAGCTTTTTAAATTGATTGATGATTTGTTTAGCTTGTGCATTAAGTGACATCCTTTCTAGTTTCTTCTTCCTTTCTTTATATGTCTGATGTGGATTAGGCTCTTAGGAAAATAAATTTTTACCAAATCTAACAATTCAAAACTAAAAAAAGAATTCATAATCTACCTAAAGCTTAGGCTAAAATCAAGATAAGAATTAGCAACCCCTTAATGGATGAGTACTTCTTTATAACATCATACAAATGTTGTATTTTCACTCTTGATTGGAGGGCTTCCCTTTGCTAGAGAAACTTGGCTTGACCTTTGAGCCATGGTGGAAACACCTCCTCCCTTCATGATTTTGGCATAATCTCATTTCTCATGCATTAGAAAATGAATCTTATTAGCCAAGTCAAAATAATTGTCCAAAAATGAAAATAAAAATGAAATCTTAATTGCATTAGATTTGGTCATTTGAAGCATACCATGATCTAGTCTTGTGAGTTTAAGGATTTAGTCTCTTTCTAAACAAAATAACTATCTTGCATAAAGCATATGACTTTTACATGAATTTAAAACCATAGGAGTTAGTTGGTGGCCACAGTTGTAAGTCAAAGTTGGGTGGATTGCCTCTCTTGTGGAGGCAAACCATACCCTTTCACCAGATTTAGGTTGTGCTTTTTGCCAAAAGCTCTCTTGATTTAGGCTCTAATTGTTTCTCACCTTTTGTGGGCCATAAGCATAAATCTTCACCTCTTGCATTTTCATGATCTTGTGTTGGAATCATAAGCTAAATTTCTAATGAAAAGTCAACTCAAAAAAATTAAATTAATTTCAAAAATATAAAGCCCAACTATAGATAGTTTGAGATTCTCCTAGTTTTAAAAGATCATCTCATACTTATCTTCTTTGGCTAATAACTCCCTCTTTTATCAATCCCATTTGATCTTCAAAATAAACCAATCGATTGATAGTCCTACTTGAAATCTTTTTGGAACAATGTTTATCTTAATGAGTATTCCAAGGATCTCATTCAGATGTAATTAACTATGGGGCTACCATAGGAACTTAATGAACCTGATTTAAAATAAACCTTATTTTACTTTTTCATGTAAAATAGGGGAACAACTTTGGTACATATGTAGACTTATTATCCTTAGGAGTCCTTGTTGAGGTGATTAAGTCCATTGTAGGTGACTTCTATCTTCAAGATAGTACCTCTCCTAATGTCATATTCTCAATAAGAATATTTGATCTACATGATGTCAAATGCATAAAAGAAAGATGTATTTATCTAATTTTATCTCACATAGAATGAAGATGGAAGTATATATCTTATTCTTTTAGAAATCTCATATTGAAAATTTTCACCATAGAGCCCCACTTAACACTTTCAAGATGTTGAGCGTGGGTTCAAATTCTAAAATTCAAATTCAAAAAGCAACAAAAATAAGAATCTAATTCAAGTTTGTTTTCAACAATGCAGACTTTCAATCAGTTAATTTGATTGATTCAATGGCGCACAAAAGTATGTTCACATTTCTTCATGGGATGGACTTGCCTGATCGCCGCCTTCCATGATCGACTATGCCCACCTCATCCACTTTGGTCAAGGCTTCAACGTGGGCCAGGATTACATGTGAGGAATCATGATTATTAATAGCATGTGATAGAAGCTCATCTAATTGACATGCCATCTAGATCCCTCACTAAGAGGAAGGTTGTGGTAGTTCCCACAATGGTATAGTGCTAATGTTATGCCTTGTTCCCCTTGCTAGTTAGGCTAGCACCCACTCACTAACACCCTCTGGGGAAGGCTCCCCATCCAGGGCTTGTCTCCCCCCTTGAGGTTGGGTCTAGTTCTCTACCGCCCACTAGAGACAAATAAGAACCACATAATAAAGTGGTATCACACTCGCATTACTAGAGAGTTAGCTGTAGTTACTTAGTCTGTTGTAAAGGATCTACCTAGGATGATTTCCCCACTGGTAATAGAGAAACAGTTCCACCTCTCTGATCCAGAGGATGCTAGGATTTGCTTCACCTCCAGCATTGATTTTAGCACTTGTTGGTGAGAGGTGAGGTCATATGCCTTCATTAATTTTACATGGTAGTGAGCCTCTAGATGATCTGAGTCGGGGCTCTGATTTGAGATCTATCATTCCCTAGCATTGGGGAAGCTTAGGAGAGGGCTAAAGAAGCTTGCATTAGTTCATGTTACTAGGGAGCAGGAGGTATAAGCACAGTGCCTCACACTTGAATTTTCTAGATCGGTGCTACTCACGATCATACTTATCTTACTCGGACCACACATCATAAGAGGAGCTCATCCAGAGAGTCGGTGGTGCCTCCACCATTCTTCTCCCTCCCCATCTCGTACATGTTTGATCTAATGTTCAGCCAAAGGCCATGAAGGCCACATCGGGAGAGAAGACCCATTGGTGATCTATGGCCAGAGATCCGTCCCCATCTACCCGTGGTGGAGCTCCCCTACCTTCACCTAGTAGTAGTGAGGAAAGAATGGCAACCTTGAAGTATTGTAGTCATTCCATCACCACCACCACCACAATAGGATATAATAATTGTTGCAATAGTTGAGTGAGGAGGAGACAGTGCAGTCACCCCTATGGCTATAAATCCTCCTAGGAGTACCACTCTGCCAAGATCCAACAGTAGTCAAGAGTACCTTTCCTCTAGTGAGCGTAGTCCTCACAGATGTCAGCGCTTGAGAGGTTTGGTGCCTCATGTTCATGGATCCCTACTATCTACATCTTTCATGCACTGCATTGGACCATCCCTAGATGACATCATAGATCTAGTGGAGAAGAAAATCTTAGGATATGCGTTGATAGAGGATGAAAAGGTCCTTTGATCCAATGAAGATGATGTTAGAGGATTTAGTGATGGTAGATACCAGGTCTCTCCTCCTGAGTAGCAGACTATATAAGGTGTTGAGGCCTAGCAGGAAGACACAGCCTACTCAACCCAACACCTCATTCAACTAATAAAGCATAAACATGATCAAATAGATAGGATGGAAGCGTAGAGACTTGTTAGCGATCTTAGCACTTTAAAACAGAGCTAGTTCATCCTACTATAGCTAGTCGAGTTGTTTCATGTCTTGGATCCATCCAAGGATTTACCTCTAGTAGAGCAAGGTAGCACCAACCTGTGTAGGAAGGTAGTGGATAGTACCTCCATATGAAAATATCAAGATGGTTGAGCGGTGAGTGAGAAGCGTTGGCTCAAGTCAGGAGGATCATCGGTTCCAAAGGGTAGACCTACCAGAGAATTTTATGCCATCCAATATCCTAAGGGTTTCGTGCTCCTTCTTTCAAGAGCTTCGATGACAGTGGGAACTCGAGGCAACATATTGCGCATTTCAAAGCCAGTTGTTGCAACGTCGGTGTCATAGTGATGCTTTACTCTTCCATGTCTTTATCAGTAGCTTACCAGGCATAGTCTTTGATTGGTATGCTGAACTTCCCAATAGTTCAATGAAGACTTTTGCTGAGTAGGAGTAACTCTTCATCAAGAGGTTTGCTGGAGCTCAACAAAGGGTGACTATAGGCGATCTTGTTGTGGCTCAACAAAACTGAGGTGAGTACCTCATTGATTACATTCTCAGATGGCATAATTTGAGTATGAAATGTGAACTATTATTGTCTGAATAACATGTCATCAAAATTTTGCTTAAGAATATCCATGGTCTGGTCACCTTCATGCTCAAAGGTTTCACCATCAAAACTTTGAGAATTAATCAACAAGGCTAGCTTACAAGGAGAAGCCAAAATAGTCCTTTTCAGACCAATCAAACAAAGCCACAAAGCTTTTAAGAAGAAGCGGGAAGATAGCAAGATAAGAGGAAGTAGCCACCAGAGGAAGTTTAGACCTTGTGCTCCACATGTCACTTCCACCTCCTCCACCACCAGGCAACCCCTACCCACAGCCTCCATGGCTTGCTAGCCTCCTCACCACATCATCAACAATAGTACACATACCCCTATGTAGCTGGTCCACCTATTCTTTTGGATAAACATAACAAGCCTTATTCATTTAAGAGGGAGGTAATCAAGAAGATCTTTAAGAATCTCTTAAAGAAGCTTGATTTTTAGCTATCCAAGCCTATGAGACCAGAGGAAGTGGGCAAAAGCAATGATCCTAACTTTTTCCCCTACCACCATATACTAGGTCATGTTTTGGAAGATTGCTTCACATTCAAGGACTGGCTTGAACATAGCTTGAAGATCGGTGCTATAGTTATCCTGAAGGAGTACCTTGTGGAACAACCATCCAGTTCCATTAGGGTAATCCTTGGGGATACATGCGATCCTTCCAAAACCAAAGAAGGTTGGTTTGCAAGTTCTAGAGACTTCGGGGAAAGGGGGCTCAAGTGTGCTTAGCAACTTTGTGCCCGGCTGGGATAGCAAGTAGCAAATAGACCAAGTTTGTTTACCATTGCAACTACTACATCGGTGACTACCTACCAGACTTGCTCTTCTTCTAGTAGACATCTTGTATCGTGGATGAGGGCATCAAATCCTCACCCCTTACTTTACTTGATTTCTACTATGTATCCTTCAAAATCCAAGAAATTGAAGAATAAAGCTTGAATTATATCTGTCACTTGATGGGTTGTCTAAATCTATTCCCAATGATAACTCTTCAAGTCTAAACAACAATTATAATAACTTCATCTTCCTCTTTCTGATTCAGAGTTGGACTTTCCTTCTCTGAATACTATGGGTTCACCTCTTGAGATAGACTTGGAATCATCTGATTCTGAGGGTCCCATAGGAGAAGCTGTGAGCACGTGTGTAAAATCTTCCATTCTTGCCACAAGAGATCATGTCAACCTCCATAGTGGCAGGTTCTACCTCCTAAGGGCACCTCAAGATAGAGAAACAAGTCATTGGTTTAGAGGATGAAGCCCCCTCACAGATGCTCCACCCTTGGATATGCTTGTGGAGGATCCAAGGTGGACTACAATGTCCTCTCTCACTAAGAAAGTTGTCATCTAAGCTAAGCATATATGCCCTTCTTATCCAAAGAGATGAGGAATCATTAATCAAGGCTCTTGATCAAGAGATATGCTTAGCTCATTATTGGAGAGGCACATTATTCTAGAAGCTCATGAATCACTTTCACAGATGAAGACCTTCTTCGGGGACAGCACACGTCCTCTACATTATAATGGACATGGGAAGATTGACTTGCCAGAGTTCTTAATCCAGTGCATGGTGAACATTATGAGTCTAAAGACCCTTGCCTATTTGAGGATCAACATCTACACTTTGAGATTGGATGATGTTGAGAGGATTCAATGAACAAGGAGAGAGGGATTTAGGTTCCATACCTTTGGAGATAGGTGATTGGAAAGAAGCCAAGTTTTATATCATTGATTCGACTACTTCATTCACCATTTTGCTTGGTAGGCCTTGGATACATCAGAACAAGATGATTCCATCCTCCCTCCATCAGTGCATCAAGTTCAGGAAGGATGGGATTGAATACTATGTCAAAGGAGATGAAAAGCCATTTTTTTAGAGAGGTTGAGATTCATGAGGATGCGACCTACTATCTTCCTCAAACACCTTTCTCATGAACTTGGAAAATTCAAATTCAAAAGAAAATGAAAAAAAAGAAAAGCAAAAGAAAAGAAAAGAAAAATGAAAATTCAAGTGAACAAGAAAGAAATTGAAGAAGAAATAGAGCAATATCACATTCCACCCATAGTTCATTCCATCATATGGACATGTGGGTAGGATGACTCACCTCCACAGGCGGTAGAGAGAAATAGAGGCAATTTGAGGTGGAAGACCCCCCTGGTTGGCCATCAACCAACAGGGGTTATGTTCCAGTTCATAGTACCCTACTATTCACATAGACTTGGAATCCAGCTTGGAGGATGAGTCTAATGTGATTAGCATATCAACCAACCCCTCTCAACGGGTTTCATTGGAGGTGACACTCAAGCCAGATAGCAACGAAGACCAGGCCTCCATACAAAGCACGAAAGTATTCAAATCAAATGTATGTGAAACTATTAGGTAGCAGTTAGGAACCTTAGCTCTAACCTCACTTTCATCTTAAAAAGTTGAAGGCTTAGTAGTTAAGAAAGCCCCTCAATCTTCCAGGGATGTCAAGCAAGAGATTCTTTTTGGGATCATCATCCTCAAGTCCTGAAGTTTATGTAGAACTTGAGGATGATTCATGTAAAGAATTAAAGGAATTACATTTTGATTGGTACTCACCTTGTGTTATTAATCTTGCAAAGAAGAGTTTGATTTCATATTCATGGTCTAAGCACAGGTTAGAGCCCATGAAATTCTATGGAACAACACATGCATGGATGCACAATCAAGATCAAGACTAGGATTCATATAGTGGGTCCAGTCGATGATGACGATTACTGCTTAGTTGTCACGAACCATTTAGAATATGTCACAACAAACTAACTCTTATGAGGATGTGTGTTTAGAAACTTTAGATGATTCAGATGGTCTCCAAATAAAAGATGCGCTGCCAGAATTTGAAGAGAAGATCCATTCAACAATCAACAAGCTTAAAGAAATCAATCTTAGGATGGAAGAATATCCACGCTTGACATATATCAGCTCATTATTGAATGAAGAAGAAACCAATGACTTAGTTAGGCTATTGACTGAGTTTAAGAACTACTTTGCATGGAGCTATGAAGAAATGCCCCGATTAGAAATCGAACAATAGGTCATTTTTGAAGTCAAGAAATTGATCGATGTTGGTTTCATCAAGGAAGAAAAATACCCTACCTGGTTAGCCAGTGTCATCCCAATTAAGAAGAAGAATGACCAAATTTGCATTTGCGTCAATTTCAGGGACTTAAATAAGGCATGTCCTAAGGATGAGTTTCTCTTCCTATACCAGAATTAATGGTGGACATCGCCTCATCTCATGCAATTTTCTCCTTCATGGATGGGTCATCTGGCTACAACCAAATCAAGATGGCCCCAAAAATGAAATAAATACTACTTTTGAAATAATCTATTATAGGTCATGCCTTTCGGCCTTAAAATGCGGTGCTACATACCAATGGGCCATGACTCGGATCTTCAATGAACTCATCCATCATCGTTGAGTGCTATGTTGATGATCTAGTAGTCAAGTAGAGAAAAGGAAGACCATCTCTTTGACTTGAGAGTAGTTTTTTGAATGGTTAAGATAATATAACCTCAAAATGAATCCCAAGTGTGCATTTGAGTAGCTTCGGAAATTCCTTGGGTTTTGTTGTCAACAGGGAATATAAATAGATCTAGAAAAGATCAAAGCTATCTTAGAAATACCACCTCCTATGAGTTTAACTCAACTCAAATCTTTCCAAGGATGGTTGGCGTATCTGAGATACTTTATTTTCAACCTATCGGGAGATGCAAGCCATTCTCATCATTTATCAAAAGGATGCCAAGTTCAAGTGGAATGACAAGTGCCAGCATGCCTTCGAAGATATCAAGAAATATTTGATGAAGCCGCTAGTTCTAGTAGCCCCTATCCCGGGCAGGCCACTTATCCTCTACACTGCTACATTGGACAACTTGCTTAGTGCTTTGTTGGCCCAAGCCAACAATGAAGGGAAGGAGAGTGCTCTCAACAACCTCAACCATTGTCTATTTCCTACTAAAGTGAACTACCCACCTATTGAGAAGCGTTGCCTAGCTTTGATCTTTTTATCTCACTGCGACACTATATACTTTCTCATAAGGTGAACTTAATTTCGAACCAATCTGCATGTCATGACCACAAATCTATCGATGTTTGGCACATTGGTCCATGATTTTTCTTTGATATCACATTCATACCCTCCATGCGGTAAAACAAGCACTAGCATATTTTCTATCACACCCTTGACTCCGCTTAGTGATGATCTCCCTGATGAACAAATCATGAACTTAGGAGAGGTTAATAACCCCTGATGGGATATGTATTTTGATGGCGTGGCTTCCTTTCATAAAGGGGAAGCACCACGATCTACTCTTCCAAGAAAGGCAGGGGTAAGAATAGTTCTCTTAACTCTAGACCACGATGTGATGAGATTCTCATACTATCTCTCTAATCCCTACACCAATAATGAAGTTGAGAATGAGGCTTTGATTATTGGACTGAAGATAACCATTACAGTGTGTGTCAAGAGCATCGACATCTATGGGGATTCTCAATTGGTCATCAACCAGGGGTCCTACAGGTTCTCAAACCTAAGCTTCATCACTACCATGAGTATACCATGAAGCTATTGGCCCAAATCCCTGAAGTCACCATCTGCAAGGTTCCCTTCAAGAAGAGATAGCGGCTTTGGCCAAACTTGCCAAAGAATTGGCATGTCTGAAAGATGAGTCCATTCCAATAAGGGTCCAAAATAAACAAGTCTTATCTCTTATTGATGCTGAACTCATCAAGAGACTTTCTCTTGAAGGGGAGGTTATTGTTGCCTATAAGGACAAGGAGCTGGATTGGAGGCAACCATTCATAGATTATTTGAACACCGAACAAACTACCTCAAGAAAAGTCACAAACCCATCAAGTGAAACAGAGAGCTCTCTATGCTCTCGTTGATGGCACCCTGTACTGACAGTCTTTCAATCAAATGTGGTTATGCTATTTAGACAAACATGAAGCCCGTAGGATTATCACCGAGGTACATTCAGTCTATGCGGAGTGCACCAATCCAGTCTGAAGATAAAGATGAAGACTAAGAGACAAGGATACTACTGGCCTTCGATGATTACAAACTACATGGATGTAGCTAGGAGATGCAATCAGTGTCATGTATGCGGTGTGGTCTTACATCAACCACCCAATATTCTACACCCTACATTAGCTTTGTGGCCATTTGAATGTTGGGGTATCAACATTATGGGTCCTATCGATCCTCCTTCTTCCAAGGGTCATCATTACATTCAAGCTGCCATCGACTACTTTTCCAAGTGGGTGGAGGCAATCCCACTCAGAGAGGTCACAGCTCAGCATGTGCTTTAGGTTTTTAAAAACCATTTTGTATATAGTTTGGGGTGCCTCGATGGATTATATCTGATAATGGTACTGCATTCAAAAGCACCAAGATCAACAACTTTGCTAGAAGGCACGGTATAGATTTAAGATATTTCACCATCTACTACCCCAGAGCAAATGGCTTAGTAGAAGCATTCACAAAAACTATCATCCAAATACTAAATAAGACACTTGATGATAACAAGCGACAATGGAATGAGCTCTTGGTTGAAGCTTTGTGGGCATACAGCACCATATACCGAACTCCAACTCAATCTACCTCATTTTCCTTAGTGTATGGGTCTAAAGTCATTCTGCCTTTATAAGTTCGACTCCCATCATTAACGATAGCATTTTGTAGCAAGATATCTACAGAGAAGAATGCAAAGTTACAGTTAGAAGAGCTCGAAGGTTTGGAGGAGAGTGACCTACGGGCATGCCAGAACCTCGAGTTGTACAAGGCCAAAATGATTCAAGCTCACAATAAGCTAGTCCGCTTTAGGTCTTTCCAAGTAGGAGAACTTGTGTTAGTCCTAAGGTGACCAATTATTGCCCGTTGAAAGATGGGAGGCAAGTTTGAACCCACTTGGTAAGGCCCCTTGTCATAGAGAAGGCCTACCAAGGAGGATCCTATCAACTCATTGATTATAAAGGGGAACACTTGATGCTTCCAATTAATGGGCTCTATTTGAAAAAACATTACCCATAAACTATGTTTGAAAATAATTATCAACAAAAGAATAAAATATGATTCTATTTCATCAAAATCTTCTCTTCTTTTGAAGCATTGTTTGCTTATCTTGCGAATTCTCCATGATGTGTCTAGGATAGGTGTAAGAGAACCCAAGAGGCATCCTATCCTCTTTCACAACACAAACACAATCAAACACAATCTCCTGGCGCTATTAGAATAGGTGAGAGAACCCAAGAGGCATCCCATTTTGATTAACAATAAGTTAGGTGTAAGAGAACCCAAGCGGGCATCCTTTCTTGGTGAGAATCTTATTTGTCATCAGGTGGCACCATCAAATTCCCCAAATGTGTTTAGGGTGTAGAGAACCCAAGCGCATCTATTCTTTAACACAAGCACAAAATAAACACATATCTTTTGTCTTGGGCTATTTTGATGTGAGCAAGCCCCTGGCACTCACTCATTAGCTCTAGGTTTTTACATACTACCCGTATGTCACTTGTGGTCACTTGTTGGGTGGATGTCCACTTTCTTCTAACTTGATCACATAAACCAACAAGCTTATTAGTTTGGTAAACTTCCGCCCAACCATTGCTACCCGTTTAATTTGTTTAAGAAGATGTGAGTCCCGCTTTCTTCTTGAACTAATCATCATGATCTGACTAGGTCGAGTATATTTGAGGTTTAGGATAAGTCCCCAGGCTCCTTTCCTCTTGACTACATTTGAGTTGATATAAGTCCCCTAGTGGCATTCACTCAGTAGTCGCCCTAGGTCGGATGACACCTATCGAGCTGAAGACAAACTATCCCAGCAATCAATTCTACTATAGGTGGATGTGAGTCCCTGAGCTTTCTTCCTAAGTTGATTCTTGCAAACCAATGGGAACCTTAGGTTGGTTGATGTTCGCTATGCTAATAGTAACTCACACGGTGGGTACAACACTTTAGACAAATATGAGTTCCCATGCTTTCTCCTTGAGTTGGCCACCGAATACATATTCAATATATGACTAGCCATGTCATCTTCTCCGGGTTTTGGATCAAGCACTTAGTGGCCCCTCTCTTATGGGCATTCTATTTGGATCACATCTTTTGCAACCCCATTTAGACACTACATGGGTTACTTTTGGATTGAACAGTCCCCCTTTCCTAGTAGCCACCCTTATGGTTAGAAAATTTGTCCAGCAGATGCACAGATCCTCCCTTGGTTTAATAAATCTGAGATAGGTCTAGGCTGATATAAGCTCCTTCTTAGTATGATCCCTCACAAACTAACAGGGTCCATGATAAATAAACTAAACAAATAAAAAAAATTAATTCGCTTGTGGATTAGGAATTCAAACCCCCAAAGGGCCCCTTTTCCTAAGCAGGCATCCTATCTTTAGGGCAGTGTCAGTAGAACTCCCTATAGGAATTGCCTAACTACTTGAGTTGAGATAAGTCCCAGGTTGCACTCTCTCCATAGTACCCTTAGGTCAGGTTTCAATCTATTTTTCCACAAGTAGGTTACCCTTACAGTCATTCCGCTTTGGAAGATGTAAGCCTACGACACATTCTTTCTAGCATGGCTATCGCAAACCGACGGGCAACCCTAGTCAGGTTCATTTTGTAGCCCAAAGTAACTGATCACCCTAGTGGTCTTTTGTAGTGGAAGATGTGAGTCCCCATGATTTCTTCCCTTGAATTGACCATTACAAACTGAAAGGCAGTCCTCTAGTCGGATAGTTCTCCCCTTGATCAGGAAGCTACTCCTTTGGTTCAGTAAATCTGAGATAGGTCTAGGATGATATAAGCTCCTTAGTGTGATCCCTCACAAAATAATGGAATCCATCAAAAATAAATAAAAATGGAATTAATCTTGACTATCTTTGAGCTGATTTAAGTCCCCTAATGGCATTCACTCAATAGTCAGCCCTAGGTCAGGTTCGATTTGTTGCCTTGCCAACCGATCACCCTAGTGGTTCCTTATTTTGGAAGATGTGAGTCTCCATGCTTTCTTCCTAACTTGACCATTGCACACCGAAAGGCACCCCTTTGGTTGGATAGTCCTACCTTATGGTTGGTAGACTACTCCCTTTGGATTGGTAAATCGAGTTAGGCAGCCACCATGGCCCTTTCGATGGTCCATCATAACGATGGGATCCATCATAATCAAAATAAATAAAAATTAAATTAACCTTGACTATCTTTGAGTTGATCTAAGTCCCCCAGTGACATTCACTCAATAGTCAGCCCTAGGTTGGGTTCAATCTATTGCTTTACCAATGGATCACCCCAACAATTGGTCCCTACTTTGGAGGATGTAAGTCTACTATGCTTTCTTCATCCCCATGCACACATCAAGGCATCCCTTTGGTTGGCTAGTCCATGTGTTTGGTAGACTACCCCTTTATTGGTAAATCAGTTAGGTCTAGCTCTACTCAGTTCGATCCATCGCAAACCAACAGGGTCCATCTCAAAATCCAAAATTTAAAAATTTGAAATAAATTCAACCCTCCTCCCTCAGTGGAGTCAAAAAATAAACAAAACAAGTTCAATCAATCTCCCCCAGTGGAGTCAAATCAAAACTAATCAAACAATCAATCAAATAAATCAAATCAATTTCTCTCCCTAGTGAGACTCAATCAAATCAAACCTCTCATCCCCTTGTAGATGACTTGAACCTATTTCCCTAGTGGAAGGTTCATACTCTATCCCTAGTGGATTCCTCTTTCACTCTCTTATGTCTTTGACATGAGAAGATTCACATTGCACTAAGCTCTAGATTCCTTCTACACCTTGGATTAGGAGTAAATCACTTCTGTTAGTGCTTGTGATCATTCGGTGTTGTTGATCATTTCGATCAACACCAATACGTGTGGTGTTCCTTGTCAGTCACACCATACCTATTGGGCGCCCTTTGTTGACCTCATTTTTAGAATGAGCTCTCAACCCCTCCATCTTAGACATAGGACTTCTCTTAGACACTAAGAGTCCTTATTCTTAAGACACTTCTAGTGATTAGGTGAACACTCAACCTAGCCCTAGAGACTTAGAAGAGTTAGCCATAGGAATAGGTCATGCCTTAGGGGTGATAAGAAAACTTACCTACCCTATAGCTTGAACCAACTCTTCACTTCCTTCCTTCAACTCAAATTCCAAATCAAGTCTAAACTAACTCCAAACTCCAAATCAAATCAACTTTAAACTCAAATCAATTCCAACTTAATTGATTTTCTCAAACTCAAATCAATTCCAAATGATTGAAGCTTATGATTGAAATCCAAATCCTAAAATTACTTCCTAAGTCACTTTGATTCTATCTTATGGACTTAGCCTAAATCAAATCTAAATCAATTCAAATTCAAGAAATTTTATCATAACCCATTTATATTCTCATTCATATTCACAAATGTAAATGAAATATAAATTCATCAATCCAAAAATAAATTCAAAACTCAAATCCAAATTAAACCAAAATTCAACCTATGCCTTCAAGTCAAATTCCTGAACTTAGCCAAATCAAATTCAAATCAAGCCAAACCCTTGATTTTTCTTCATGATTCAATCAATCCTTCAATCATGAATCCAAATATAAATATAAACTTCAATCATCAATCCAACAATAAATTCAAAATCAAATCCAAATCCAACCAAAATTCAACCTAAGCCTTTCAAGTCAAATTCTTGAACTTAGCCAAATCAAATTCAAATCAAGGAAAACCCTTGATTTTTCTTCATGATTCAATCAATTCCTCAATCATGAATCCAAATATAAACATAACTTCAATCATCGAACCAAAACTAAATTCAAAAATCAAACCCAAGTCAAACTCATGTTCATCCATTTGAACTTGAAATTGTCAAGTGAATCAAAACCCATTTGACTCCAAATCACTTGCAAATGGATTTATATTTCAATCATAAGTCCATATTTGAGTTCAACTAAACTTGATTCAGGCCTTGATCAAGTTAATTGACCCACTTAGGATCCAACCTAAAGTACCCCTTTTGAGCCAAATTCTAATCTTACCCAAATTAGATTGAATTAAGCCCACCTAAGCCTCACATTGTGAGCAACAATCATCATGAGATGATCAATCACTCAAATGGTCAAAACAACTCAAAGTTAAGGGTTGACCAAGTCAACACTTAGCCAAAATGGAACTTAAATTAGCCAAAATCTACCATAGGCCAAATTGATTGAAACCATTGATCAAAACTCATTCATGATCAATGTTTGAACTTGACCAAGTCATCATTTGAGCCTAACCTAACCCAATTGGCCACTTGACCCAAGTTGACCCAACTTGACCTAAAAAGTTAAAATATGTTAAAACTTGATCTAAGCCAAATTGATTGAAACCAATGGGTCAGGTTCACTCCAAATCACTTGTTGAGCTTGACCAAATCCTTAATTGGTCAACTAGACCCAACATAGCCCAATTGACCTTGAACCCAACTTGACCAAATGGTCAAATTGAGCCAAAACCAAATTAAATCAAAATTGATTGGAAATAAAGACACCAACACATTTCATATGACCAATAAAACCTAAACCAACCCATGACCTAACCCAAATAGGTCAAATGGGTCAAATTGGTCAACTTGACCCATTTGATCTAAATGAAATCAAATAAACCAAATCTAAATAGAAATCGAATTGAACCAAACCACTGATACCAAAATATTTCAAATGGTCATATGAACTTGACCCAACCCTTAGTTTGACCTAATTTGACTAATTGGTTAACTTGACCCAAGTTGACCCATTTTGACCTAAATGGGTTAACATGAGCCAATTCATATCAAACCAACTCCAAATTCATTGAAACCTGGTCCAACCCATTTCTCAATCATACTAAACATATTCAAACTGAAATCCTAGTGAAATAACCCTTTTACCCCTAGGTCAAGGGGTAACCTATAGCCAATTACACTTGGAATTTGGCCATATACTTCTAGTGGTCACTCGACACTCTCTTAGTGGACCATGTGGATACTAGTGAGCATGGTGCACTTGACCCATTGGGTTTGGGTCAGCCAAACCCAACCCAAGGTCACCACTCTCATTTTGAGCATGGGAATCATTCCCACATCTTGTTTTGTGATTCCCTCCACTACCCCTCCGCCAAAACCAAAACCACATGCAACCCTAAATGGCCTGATAAACACATTGCATTAGATGAATTGGATCAAAATGGAAGGAAGCTATCATCACCTAGGGAAGATATACTTCCCACTTCAATCCAACACAATTACACTTGAAGCTAGGAAACTCAGCAAGCAAAGTCTCCTAAGCTTCCTAAGCCATCTCCAATTCTCCATTTCGTTTCAAACCAAACATGGGAGCTCCACCATATTTCCAACTTACTCAATACAAAATCAATTCCTCTGCAAGCATCAGATGAGTCAATGAGTTAATCCAAAGCTTCTCCCAAGTTTCAAAGGCAAGGGAGGTGGTGTAGACTAAAGGCAATCCATTGAAGGTGACCTTGGCCAATAAGGATCTACCCAATACCAAAGCCACCTCAACAGGGCTTCATCTCACTAGATGAAGCTACCTCGATTGGAGCATGGTGATAGCCTCCGGAGGTATTTCAAACCCAAGCTTAAAATAGGGAGTGTGTGGTCCTTTATGGAAGAAATTTTCACCTCATGAAAAATTGGTTGTCGGATGTCTTCCCCCTTGCATGATGATGGTGTGGGTTGAGTTTGAGTTCAATCTGAGCTCAATCAAGCTAGAATCCTACCCTAGAGAGTGGATGGTTCCCCTCTCCCATAGGTGAGCTTAGTGATGGATCATGGGCCATCCATCCTCATGTTTTATAGGGATGACCATGATAAAGCCGAGTAGGATCCCCAGATTCACCCCTTAAGAACTACGAGATCGATCTCAACCATCCGATCTTTGATCGGACGGGTGAGGAGAAAGCGTGTACCACCGCTGATGCGATTACAATGTGACAACTTAAGTGATGAATCCCTCCTAGCCACATGGAAAGCGCATGCCGCATCAACGGTCCGCATGGCGCCGACGGGATTAGTCATATAATTAAAGATTTAATTAATGAATAATCATTGAATCTTTCAATATTCATAATTAAATGTAGAAAAAAAATACAAAATAAAAGCATGAAGATAATTCAAAGGAGAATAATCTAAAATTAATTTCAATTGATTTTGAAAGGTATTTAATTTGGTTTAAATGTAATGATAATTACTCTTTAATTATCCCACTGATTAATTCCAACTTCTCATGTGCATTTTGTGGAATGACTTCTACCTCCCCTAATTTTTTTGGGATTTATTAATAGTTTAATTAGAGTAATTGCTTGGTTCATTCCTAATTACCTCTTAATCAATTAAATGATAAAATAACCTTTTAAATAGTGATAAATCAATTAATTAAGTTTGCTAATCACCTTAGAATAGTGAGTGGACTTAGGGAATGAGATTAGGGTTCTTTTCCATATCTTCTTTTGTTAAGTTTATTTCATTTGGATAAAAATCTAATTAAGGTGCAAATTAATTTAATAAGTTTAATCATTTAATAAAATGGCTTAATTAATCAAAGTTTTAAAATCAAATCAATATGAACTTAATCATTTTATTCTTGGGTAGGTGCTTAGGTGTTCAATAACCTAAGTAACTTAAGGAAATCAAAATCCAACCCACATGTGTCGGAAGGGTTATGAAAGTACTTAAATTAAACCCTTTAGCTTAATTAATCACTAATTGTAAGCTAATTGCATTAGGCCCTTTCTTTCTTAGGTGCATTGCTAATTTAAATTCTTTGTGTGGTTTTATGTCATACATTTGCTCATAATTATTTGATTAAATATGTTAAAGCGGTATAGGTAAGGGGTAATTAATGAACTTAATCTACACCTTAACCTAACCAAAGCATGAAATCAGTCTAATCAACATAAAATTTAAACTAAAATAATACACATATGAGAATGGATTAGGACCAGCAAACCTTTTCATATTTCCTAAATCCAAATCAAACTCAAAACAAAACTAAAAATTTCTTTAAAATAAATTTGATTTGCTTTAAATAATTTTATTTCATAAGATTATCTTTAGGAATTAATTAGGTTGAATGAATTTACATGATTTCATCACTTTATTTCTTTCCTAATATGCTAAATGTGTATGTCATATGAAAATCATGCATTCATGCTTTTTAAAAATCAAATTGAAAATGAAATATTTTCTTTATGTCAAATTGCATGTTTTGGCTAAAGTAAGGATATGAATGGCTATTATCACTTTGAAATCTAAAAAAAATCATTTTAAAAGTTATGAATTAAACATAAAAACTGAAAGGTATGCTATTTATAAGTACTTATGAGCTTGCATGTCAATAGCATAAAAATGTGCTATGTGATTCTCCCTCTCTTTCTTAACATAGAAATATATAAGATTTGCAAAGTGTATAGTCCATTTGAAAAGGATATAACACTTGCTTAAATCCATTCTATACACTCCTATGTCATGACTTAAGAAGGAATTCCACATCACACTTATAAATTAAACAATGAAACCAAAAATCAAATAAACATAAACTTTTGCATCTTTCTTTTTTTCCATTCATTTCTTTTTGTACATTCACATGTATTTAAGAAAAGTGGTATATTAGTCTGGACAACCCCAGGATTATGAGGCTTTAAGTAGCCCTAAGTAGGTCTTGTACCTTACACCCCTCGCTAACAATGGTGCCGTACTCACTAATGTCTTTTATACTTGTAAATTCACATATGAAAAATGGATAAAAGAATCACTCTTTTCTACTTAATGAAAATCATGCATCATAAAGCATCCAAATTTTCTTAAGTAACACTACTTAGAATTCATCATTAAAGTGTGCTAAACATTTCCATTTGCATGTATAGATATGCTTAGGATTCATCCATATGCATGTTACACATGTTGGGAACGAAATGATGTGATGTGTGTTTTGTGATAGTATTTCATTTTACTTAATCTTAAAATGTCATTCTTTTTTAATATTTTTATTTAGGAAAAATCTAAACTTAGGATCAATTAAAATATATAATAAAAATTCACTAAATAAAAATCAAATATGAATCTACTTTAGAAATTACTTAAGGTAGGGAGGAAAGAGAAGTTCTCTTCTCTTTTTCTCTTTACAACACTTAGTAATTAATTGTAGGTTCATTCAAACCTAAACAAATCACAAAATAAAAATCAACCAAATCAATTAAAATACTTAAATGAAACCACCCTCTAAGTTGAACACTTTCACCCTTAGAAAATTTCAACCTTAAAGCCTAACTAAATATACCACACAAACCTCAAATGGCAGACACAATATGCTAAGTCACCACTTCTAGCTTTAGGTTAGGGAGGTGCATAGTTTGATGTTTAATTTTGTTTTTATGATGTATTATTTTAGTCTGAATCATAGGGTGAATGTGCGTAGACTGAATGGTAGGACAATTTAGTCTAATCATTATCTTCTACATGGGATTGTGCTTAAGGGGTGCTGTAATAAAAATATAAAATTAATTTTGCTGTGTAGGTGCTTATACCCCTAAGCATAATCCAAAATAGTCTAGGAGGACTTGTTACCCATGTGTGGGGTGCTAAGTTTGATTTACGTATATACATGCTTAGGATTGTTTGGTTTGTTTAGTTAATCTCTATTTTGAAGGTGTTAGTTAGATTTACTTTTCCCTTTTCATGTAATTTTATAATTAGGATTTTGGAATGATTGTTATGGGGTATCAAGATGAACATTGGTCTTAAAAAAATATCTTATGTACCATGTAAAGACTTTGGAGAAACCACATTCCAACCAATCAAAAGAAGAAAGAAGAAAGAGGAAAGAGAAAAGAAGAAAGAAGAAAGAAGAAAGAAGAAAGAAGAAAGAAGAATGAAGAAATGAAAAATGAAGACCCCCATAAGAATGAATTCCTTCTTGATTGTATTTAATTCATTTATATTCTAGGTTGTAAAAAGGTAGAGCTCAGCTACCCAATTTGTTTTTGGGTTTGTATGGTGGAGCCTGGCCACAAATGACCTTTTATTCTTTTGTGCTAGCTTTATAAATTGATTGATGTTTGTTTAGCTTGTGCTTTAAGATGGCATCTTTTCTAGTTTCTTCCTTGCTTTGATGTATGCTTGGATGATGATTAGTCTCTTAGAAAAATAAATTTTCTATTCAACTAATCAATTCAAACTAAAAATAAATAACTCATAACCTCACCTAAAGCTTAGGTTATAAATCAAGATAAAAGAATTAACAACCCCTTACTTGGATGTTCTATTACTTTTCTCACATCATGCATAAAAGTATATTATTTCACTCCTAACTTGGAGGGCTTCCACTTTTATCATAGAACTTGGCTTGACTTTTGAAAGCCATGATGGAAACACACCTCCTTATCTTGCTGATTTTGGCCCATAATCTAATTTCTCATGCATTAGGCATATGAATCCTAAAGTCTGTGTCAAATTGATTGTCCAAAAAAAAATGTAACAATATTTGCATTACATTTAAGTCATTAACCCATGCCCTACATGATCTAGCCTCTTAGGGAGTGTGTTTAAGGACTTAGTCTCTTTCTAAATAAACAATAGCTTAGTTATCTTGCAAAATCATTTGACTTGCCTACATGCTTTAAAATCATAGGAGTTAATTAGTGGCCACCCCGAAGTGATTGTAAGTCTAACAGTCGAGTGGTTTATCCTCTCTTGTGGAGGTAAACCAAATACCCATTATCGCCTTAGATTTAGGTCGTGCTTTTGGCCCTCGCCAAAGCTCCCTATATTTAGGTTCTATGGGTGCTACTTGCTACTTCGCTTTGTGGGCTATGAGCATAAATCCTCACTTCTTAGGCATTTCCATGACCTTGTATCATGGAATCGTAAGCCCTAACTTTCTAATAAAAATTTAACTAAAATAAATTAATTCAATTTCAAAAATGTAAAGCCCAACCATAGGGTAGTTTGGGGTGCTTACTAGGCTTTCTAGTTTCCTAAGAATCCTCTACTTATCTTCATTTGACTTCAATAAGAACTCCCTCCTCTTGATCGATCCCATTTGACTTTTTGAAAATAAACCAATTAATTGATAGCCCTACCTTTCAAAATTTTTGGAGATAATGATCATGTGCCTTAATCGAGAGTATTCCTAAGGAAACCTATTCATTTCAATGTAATTAACTATGGGGGCTTGCCCCTATAGGGAATTTAATGAACCTAGTTTAAAATAAACCCTGCTTTACTTTTTCATGTAAAGTAGGGGAAGAATCTCTGGTACATTTCGAAGGCCCATAGTCTTTAGGAGTTTTTATTAAGGTGATTAGGTCCATTATAGGGTGGTGACTTCTATCTTTTAAGATAATACACCTTTTCTCAATGTCGTACCCGATCACCCTAATAAGAACATCTACGGATCTATGTGGTGTCCCAACAAACATGTTATATATTTATATTTTCATTTATCCTCTATTCCAAAAAGGGGATAGATGAAGGCGAGATATATAAATTTTCACATGTGATCCTCCTTCTTCCAAAGGTCATCGGTTCATCCTAGATGCTACCGATTACTTTTCCAAGTGGGCAAATGCAATCCTGCTCAGAGAGGTCACAACTCAGCATGTGCTCTAGTTTTTTAGGAACCATATCATATATAGGTTTGGGGTGCATTGATAAATTATATCTAATAATGGTACTGCATTCAAGAGCACCAAGATCAATAACTTTGCCCAAGCATATATTAGAGATATTCTACCATCTACTACCCAAGAAACTGGTTTGGCAAAAGCCTTCAACAAAACTCTCATCCAAATACTAAAAAGATACTTAATGATAATAAGCTACAGTGGCATGAGTAGTTAGTTAAAGCCATGTGGGTCTACCGCACCACATATAGAATTCCAACTCAATCTACCCCATTCTCCTTAGTGTATGGGTCCGAAGCTATTCTACCTTTAGAAGTCCAACTCCCATCACTAAGGATAGATGTTGGTAGAAAGATCAAAATAGAGCAGAATGCTAAGTTACGGTGAGAAGAGTTCGAAGGTTTGCAGGAGAGACGCTTATGAGCATGCCAGAACCTTGAGTTGTATAAAGCCAAAATGATTCAAGCTCATAACAAGTTGGTTCGACCTATAGCTTTTCAAGTTGGATAGCTTATTTTAGTTCTAAGGAGACTAATTATTGCCTGTCACAGGATGGGAAGCAAGTTTGAACCCACTTGAGAAGACCCTTTTTCTGATAGAGAATGCCTACCAAGGAGGTTCTTATCAGTTTATTAATCAAAAGGGAGAGCATCCAATGATTCTAATCAATGGGCTCTACTTAAGAAATATTATCGTAAATTCATGATTGAAAATCTTTATCATCAATACAAATCTCATTTCAAACTCAATCTCTTCAATTGACAATATTTTGTTAGTGAATCTGCCACTATGTGTTTAGGTTAGGTGTAAGAGAACCCAAGTAGCATCTTATCCTTCATTTGGAACAACAAAAGCATGAACATCACACAAACACGTATCAAACAAACACATATCCTTTTCTTAGGATACTTTGATTGAGATAACGCCCCCAGCGAGACTCACTCAGTAGTTGCTCTAGGTAGGGCTAATGTGCTACTTAGCTAGTTTATCACCCCAGTGGTCATCTTACTTTGGAGGATGTTAGTCTTAATGCTTTCCTCATGGCTCAACCATTACACACTAATGAGTGCCTTGTTAGTACAGTAGGCCTTACTACGCGATCGATAAGCTACCCTCATATTGGCCTCATTCAAGAGAATGTAAGTCTGTTATGCTTTCTTCTTGAACTAGCCTTCGTGTACTAGTTAAGCCAAGTATATCTAAGAATCAGGAGAAATCCCCAAGTAGTTCCTTTTCTCCCGACTACTTCAAGTTTGGCTCCAGTCCTTCATTGTGACTCCTTATTTAGTAGTCGCCCTTAGGTCGTCAACTTATTCTGCCAATAATGGGTCACCCCAGCAGTTATTCTTCTCTTTGGAAGATGTAAGTCTGCTAAGCATTCTTTCTAGCATGATCGTTACACACCAATGGATAGCCCCAGGTCAGATAACACCTATCGAGCTAACGACAAACTATCCCGGTGATTAGTTCTACTTTAGGGAGATATAAATCTACATGACTTCTACCTAGACTGAACATCGTACACTAACGGGCACCTTAGGTTGGATGGTGTTCTCTATACTGACAGCAACCCTCCCGATGGATACACCACTCATGGTAGATGTAATTTTACTACACTTTCTCCTTGAGTTGGTCACAGTACACCAATAGACATTCTTCTTTACAGGGTCCAGGATAAAGCCCCTAGTTGCACCTCCCCTATGGGCACTCTACTTGGATCACATCCTTATCAACCCCATTTAGACACTACCCAGTTACTATTGGATTGGACAGTTCCCCTTTCCTAATAACCACCCATATGGTTGGAGATTCTATTCTATGGATGCGCAGATTCTCCCTTGGTCTAGTAAATCTGAGATAGGCCAAGGCCGATATAACCCCTTCTCAGTAGACCAACAGGGTCCACGTAAATATATAAAATAAATAATATATATATTCTATTATGGATTTGGAGAACACCCCCAATGATACCTTTTCCCAAGCATGCATCCTATCTTTAGGGCAGTGTCAGTAAAACTCCCTATAGAAATCGCCTGACTACTCTTGAGTTAAGATAAGTCCCTAGCGGCATTCTCTCAGTAGTTGCACTTAGGTTGGGTTCGACTTATTGTGCCGCCAACAGATCACCCCAACAGTTATTCCTTGCTTTGGAAGATGTAAGTATGTTATGCATTCTTTCAAGCACAACCATTGCACACTGACAGGCATCCCTAGGTCGGGTTTGATTTGTTGTGTCACCAATAGCTCACCCCAACGGTTGTCCTTTTCTTTAGAAGATGTAAGTCTATTATGCTTTCTTCCTAGCATAGCCATTGCACGAAAGAGACCCCTTCGGTTGGATAGTCCTACCCTTGACCGACTACCCCTTTGGATCGATAAATCTAGGATAGGCCCAAGCTCTCATAGCCCCTTCTTAGTGCGGTTCATCGCACAGATGAGATTCATGGATCAAATAAAACTAAACCAAATAAAATAAATCAAATCAATTGAAATCAAATGAAATTAATCTTCACTGCTCTTGAGTTGAGGTAATATCCCTAGTGACACTCTCTCAGTAGTCACCCTAGGTCGGATTTGATTTGTTGCATATCCAACATATCATCCAATCAGCTTTTCTCTATTTTAGAAGATGTAAGTCCACACACTTTCTTCCTAGCACATCCATTTCACACTAATAGGAAACCCCTAAGGTTGGATATCCCTACCTTGTGGCTAGAATATCCCTTTGGACTTGTAAATTTGAGGTAGGCTATGGCCCCATGGCTCCTCCTTAGTATGTCCATCACACACTGATAGGGTCCATCTCAAAATTTAAACAAATTAAACCAAGTTCTCCAGTGGAGTCTAAATTGAAACAATCCAAACCCATCTATCCCTTATGGAGCTAATCAAATAAATTAAATATATTCAATCAAACTCTTATCCCCAATGAATACTCCCTTAAAATAAATTAAATTCAATTCAATTCCAATCTCCCAGTGGAGCCAAATCACATTCCTCCCCCAATGGAGCCCATAATAAAACAAATAATGAAACAATAATATTTAAAATCAAATTCAAATCCTTGTATTCCCAATGGATACACCCCCAAACAAATCAATGAAATCAAACTCAATTCTATATCCCCAGCAGATAGCTCGAACCTGCTTCCCTAGTGGAAGGTTCATATACCTAATCCTCAATGGATTCCTCCTCTTATGCCCTTGGCATAAATCTCCACATGTCATATCTAATGCAAGTGTGATTGAACCTATCAGATCTTTCTTCATGTCTTTGACATGAAATTCTAATCAAATCATCTTCCCTCTCTTATACCCTTTCCATAAAATGAGTTGCATTACACTAAGATTGTGATTCTATCCACCTCTCAGATTTAGGTATTGATCAGTTCCGTTGGTGCTTACAATCTTTTGGACATTGTTGATCATTTTGGTCAATGACAATACGTGCGGTGTGCCTTGTCAGTTACACCACACCTATTGTGGGTTTTTTTGTTGACCTCACTTTTGGAGTGAGTTCTCAATCTTCCATTTTAGATTTAGGGGTCTTCTAAACACTAAGAATTCCTTAATCATAAGATGCTTCTAGCAATTAGGAGAACACTTAACCTAAGCTTAGGGACTTAGAAGGGTTAATCATAGGATTAGGCTATGCCCTAAGATTTAGGGGAGATCCATCTACCCTATAGCCTAGACTCAATCCATGTTCACCTTCTAAAGCCATAAATAAACCTAAAATTCAATTCAAATTCCAAATCTAAATCCAAATTCAAATCAAAATAAAATGAGTAAAATCTATAACCAATTCCAAACCAAATCAAATCAAATCAACCCTTCCTAAGCCCTATGACTTTATTCTATAGACTTAGCCTAAATCTCATCGAAATCAAATCAAACTCAATTGATTTTCTCATGAATCTGTTGTTCCTTCAATTATATTCTCAAATATAAATTAAATCTACATTCAAATGAAAAATCAAGATCCAAATCAAATAAAATCTAAATTCAAATCCTTTAAGCTAATTTCATGAACTTAGCCAAATCCCATCCAAATCAAATCAAACTCAATTGATTTTCTCATAGATCAATTGTTCATTCAATCATCTTCCCAAATATAAATCAAATATATATTCAAATGACCTAAACCAAAGTCAAATCAAATCAAATCCTACCTAAACCATTTAAGCCAATCTCATAACCTAGCCAAATTACATTTAAATTTAAACCAAGATTAATTAATTTTCTCATAAATCAATCATTCTTCAATCATTATTCCAAATATAAATAAAATCTACAATCAACAAGCCAAGCCAAAATTAACCTAAGTAAAACACAACTTAGCCCTTTTGACTTGAAATATCCAAGTGAACCAAAACTCATCTAAACCCAAATCAATTGCAATTGAATTTATATATCAATCATAAAGCCATATATAAACTCAACTAAATCCAATTCAACCCAAAATAAAGCCAATTGACCTATTTAGGTTCACTTGACCCAAAGTGATCTAAATGACCCATTTGAGCCAAAATTGAATCCAACCCAAATTGGATTGAACCAAGCCAACCAAAATCTCCTATCATGATTGTTGATCACCAATCATCATAATTAAAGTCAAGTCAACTTGGTCATTTGAACGTGTCAACCCTCTAAACCCACATGAACCCAAATTGGCCAAATTTCAATCTAAGCCAAATTAATTGAAACCATTGATTCATACTAACCTAAAATTAATATTTGAACATGATTTGACCTTCAATTGAGCCAAAGTAAACCCAATTGGCCCTCTTGACCCATGTTGACCCAAATTGACCTAAAAGGCCAAATTGGGTCAAATCAAAATATAAACCAAATTTATTCCAACCAATAGCTCAAGTTCATTTCAAATTGATTGTTGAATTTGATCAAAGCCCCAATTAAACCCAATCGACCTATTTGGCCCAAATTGACCTAATTTGTCAAATTGGCCTAAACTTTAACCAAATCCAAATTAATTCAAACCAACCTATAATCATCTTCAATTGGTCAATCAAACCCAAACCAACACCTAACCCAAGCCAATTTGGCCAATTTAGTCAAATTGGTCAACTTGATCCATTTGACCCAAATGAACTCAAATGAGCCAAAATCAAATCTAAGCCAAACTAAATCAAACCAATTAAACCAAAACATTCCAAATGACCATATAAACCTTTCTCGACCCTTGGCTTGACCCAATTTGACCAATTGGTCAAGTTAACCCAAATTGACCCAATTCGACCTACATGAGTCAAATTGAGTCAAATCAAATCAAATCAATCCCAAATCACTTGAAACTTGGACTTACCCAACTTAAACTCATTTTAAACCAGCCCAATAGAAATCCAATGCTAAATGACCATTATACCCTTATATTAAGGGTATCACATGAGATAAATCACCCATTTAAGTGATCATTTCTTCTCCTTGACCACTTGACAACCTCCTATTGGCCCACCTAGGCACTTAGGATATTGTCCAACCGACCTAATGAGTGGTTGGGTTGGCCATGGGGAGGTGAACTCATCTCACCTCCCCCATTGGAGCATTTGAAAGCTAAGGACAACCACTTTCCCACTTTGGCAGCCACTCCCTTACACTTGGCCACACAAATCAAGCCACCTAAGATGATTCCCTGCCACCCACAGCCACCATCGGCGACCGGACAACCATTAGAAGCCAAATGAATCAAAACCATCCGATCCAAGGGAGGATGGGGTATACCCCTCCAATTCGATCCAAATCGAGACATTCGACCTTAGAGAGCCTTAGTAGCTAGCGACGCACTCCCTAGAGCCATTTCCAAGCTCCCCCAGTGCCAGTCTTCTTTAAACTAAAATAGGGCAATGCCTCACTTAGTCTAACTCCTTCATTTCTTCACCAAACTCAAATTAACTTCACACACACCTTCCCCAGGCCTCGTTGAGCAAGAATGAATTATTTTGACCTTCCTGACTACTTGAGGTAGGACTTTGATCAATGATGAGATCCAAATCGATGGGCCTTGGTCTCCCGAGCGAACGGTGAGGAATCAATGCTCAGGCCAATCAATAGGGCTATGCCTCCACTAGACGAAGCATCTTCAATCGATTACGTCGCTGGTGTTGAAATTCGGCTAGGTAATTTCTCAAAACTGCATTTTTGGTGAACATTTGGTAAAGCTTTGTCAAGAAAAGTTGTATGTCATTCAATTTTGACTGAATCTCCTTGCCTTTCTCTTTGGATGGTGTGGGATTGATTTTGAGTCGATCCAAGCTCATGTGAGCTCGGATCGAGCGATGAACGACGGATGGTGTCCATCTCTCATCGGAGATGAATAAAGCATCATCTATTTTGCATGATCAGAATAGGCGTCATGATCAAACCCATTATATTTGTCTGATTGGATCCTATTAAATCACAAGATTAATTATAGCCATCCAATCTAAGATTTTAGATCGGACGATGGATGAGAAAGCACATCTGCCACCGCCACATAGGCACTGTATCAAATGACTTTAAATAGCCAATCCTACGGTGCCATGTGGAAAGCGCACCGCGTCAACATGCCACATGGTGCCAATGGGATTATGCTTTAATTAGGCCTAATTAATTATTTTAATGGTTGATACTTTCAAAATCATAACAAATCATAGAAAAATAGAAAAAAAATATAAATAAATATTCATTTTAAAGGTATCTCATAGGAAAATCATTTAAAATTAATCCTAATTGATTTTGAACAATAATTAGGGCTTAATTTTAGTTTAATTAAAAACTTAATTAGCTTAATTATTCCTTTATTACTCAAGTAATCAATTCCAAGCTTTCTGAGATTGTTTAATGGAATGACCTCTACCTCCCATAATTTTCTTGGGGTTTATTGCTTGGGTAATTAGAGGACTTTCTCATCTAAGCCTCGATTACTCTCTTAACTAATTATGTGATTAATTATTTTTTAATTAATAAACAAATTGATTAATTAAGCATGTTGATCACTGTTGAATAGTGAATGGGCTAGGGAAATGAGATGGAGACCTCTTTCTCAATCTCTCTCCTAGGTCCATATCACTTTAAAGGAGATTAATTAATTTAAGATTAATTAAAGGTGTAATTAATTAATTGATTGACTTAATTAATCAAATTAAAATCCAAATCATATCAGATTTAATTAATTAATTTATGGGTAGATCTTTAGGTGTTTAATAACCTAAAGCTATTTAAGGAAGTTATGGTTAACCCACATGAGTGTTAAAACCATAAGAGTACTTAATTAAGTTCTTTAATTTAATTAACCATTAATTGTGAGCTAATTGCATTTGGTCCCTTTCGTTTCTTAGAATCATTGCTAATTTAATTTTCAATTCAGTTGCATATCATATTGGCTCATAATTATTTGGATAGTTATATTAACGTAACATAGGAAAGGGTTAATTAATGTATTTAATGCATACTACAACCTAATTAACTTATAAAATCAACTTAATTACATTTCATTGAAACCAGATTACTTAACAAACATGGGAATGGGTTAGGATCATCAAATCTTTTCTCATATCCTTAAATCAAATCAAAACATGAAATTGAAAATGGTATTAAAAAAGCTTTGTTTACTTTAAATGGTTTTATTTGATATGATTATCCTTAAGAAATAATTTGATTGATTGAAATCTTATGTTTATATTTATTTATTATTTTCCAATCATGCTAGATGTTGTATGTCATTTGATTTCATACATTCATATTTTCAAATTTAAAAAAAATCAAAAGAATTTCATTTATGAAAGCTTGTATGTGTTGGCTTAATGAAATAAATGTGTGGCTATTATCACTAATAAATTCAAAACTATTTTCCAAAGCTTATAAATTGATTATAGTGCTTAGATTGTTGATAGTTATGAATGTACATAGGACCTACATTTGTTTATAGCTTAAGCATATTAAATAAGTCTCTCTTTCTTATGATTCATATATAGATTTACATGAGTTTGAACAATGATGGGTATATAATCTGGACATCCCAGGAATATGAGACTTTAGCTAGCCCCAAGGAGGTAATTTGATTACCATACTTCCCTGATTTAACAGTGGCACGTACTCATTTGGTTTCATTCTTATGTATTTTGATATTAGAATTTGATTAGAGCTTTAATTCATATGTCTAAATGATTTAATTAAGAAAAATATAATCTTTACATGATTCTCATCATATTAGTTGTGTATACATTCATATGTATTTAAGATAACAACTATATAGTATGGACATCCAGAATACGAGGCTTTAGTTAGCCCCAAGGAGGTCATTTGGTTACTTCACTTTCCTGGTTTAACAATGGCATGTACTTGCTTACATCTTTTATACATGTGTAGGTAAGCTTAATTAAAGGATGAAGACCCCCTTTTGTTACCAAAAATATTTGCATTTACATTCACCTAAGTCACTAGCACATATGATAATGTATAAATTAGTGTTCTCTTTTCCTTATTCATGTATAGATTTACATAGATTTGGAGTGTTAATAAGTATATAGTATGGACATCCCAGGAATACTAGACTTTAGTTAGCCCCAAGGAGGTCATTTGATTATCTCACTTCCTTGGTTAATAATGACACATACTTATGTGATTCCATCCTTATGTGTTTTGATATTTGAATTTGGATAGAGCTTTAATTTATATGTTTATATAATTCAGCCAAAATGAAAATATAAATTCCAAACATACACACTCATCATCATTTAAGTGTGCTAAAACATATTGCATGTATTGATATGCTAAGTATTAAATCATATGCATGTTACATGTGATGGTAAGGAATGACTCAGGGTACTTCATGTGATAGTAATTCAATTAGATTAATCTTATGAAGCCTTTCATATTGGATAAGGTCATTTAAAGTTAATCTAAACTTAGTATTAATTAAAAATCATTTAATAAGCCTTTTAATTGAAGTGTAAATCATATGAAACAAAATAAAATATAAATTAAAATTATCAAATCAACTAAACAACTTGAAGTAAAACCAACCTTTTATGTTTAACTAAATATGCCTAAACTTAAAAATCATAACTCTAATGCCTAGTAAGACATGTCACACCAAGCCTTAACACACATTAGAATTAAGTCACCACTTATAGTCCTAAGTTAGGATGATGTATGTATGGTGTATGTTTTATTTTGTGATGTAATATTTTAGACTGGATGTTAAGGTGTATGCTTTGTAGACTAGATGTTAGGTTGTTGTTAGCCTAATGTTATTTTTTGCAAGAGATTATGCTTAATGGGGTTGTTGTAAAATAAATATAAATATTTTACTTGTAGGTTGCTTATAGCCCCTAAGCATAATCCAAGTTATGATAGGTGGGCTTGGTTACCTATGTGTAGGGTGCTAAGTCCAAATTATAAATATAACTCTAGTTTGTATGTATGCTTAGCTAACCTCTATTTTGTAGGTATAGTTAGGTTTATTTTCAAATAAAATGTAATTTTATAATAGGAATTAAGATCAGTTATGGGAGATTAGGATGAGTAGTGGCTAGAAGGTTTTTCCTTTGGGTACCCTGTGATGCCTTTGGAGCAAATCAAATCAAGAGAAGGATGAAAGAAGATAGAAGACCCCAATAACTTGTATTCAAATTCTAATTATAATTATTCTTTTATATTTCAAGTTATATATGGGTAGAGCTCGACTACCCATCTTATCTCTTCGGTTGTACGTGACACCTGACCGCACCATCTTGTTATTCTTTTATATTAGTTATAAAATTATTTGATGATTTATTTAAGTTGTGCTTTAGAAATGGCATGCTCTTTCATAGTTTCTTATGATGATGCTTTAATGTTTGGCCTGTATATGTTAGGCTCTTAGGATAAAAATAAATAAAATTTCTACCCAACTAATCACTTATAACTAAATTTTAATCAACTCATAACCTCACCATAAGGCTTATGCTATAATCAATATAACTAAAAGATATATAAATCTCTTAGATGTATGGTTGTATGTCTCACATCATGCATTTGAATTACTCTTGAAAAATTAGGGCAACCATTTTTACACGCATATGGATTGCTTGAGCCATGAGAGCAACCCCTAATAATGGAGCGTCACCCTCTTTCTCTTTTGATTTGACCAATAATCTACTTCATCATGCATTTATGCATATAAAAATTCTAAAACCTTTGTTGAAATGATGTGTCAAAATAAAATAAAATTTGAAAAGGTTTTGCATTTATATACTAAGTCATTGCTCATATCACTCATGCTCTAGGCTCTTAAGGTGTGGGTTTAGGACTTTAGTCTCATTCTAATTAAATAACTATCCTAACTATCTTGCAATTCATAAGACCACACTACATGGTTTTAAAATCGTAGGAAGAGTTAGTTGGAATCCACTTCATGTGGTTATAAATCCAAAAGTCGGATGATTTATTCTCTCTAGTGGAGGTTGACCCTTATGACCACCTGTCACTTAGATTTAGGTCATGATTTAGCTCTCACTAAAGCTCCCTAGATTTAGGACCTGAGGTAGCTATATCCTTTGGGCTACAAGCATAAATCCTCACCTCTTAGGCATTTTCATGATTAGGCTAAGGGCAGCCTAACATCTAGTCTATGAAGCATACACCCTAACATCCAGTCTAAAATAATACATCACAAAATAAAATATACATCACATCATACGATGTCTTAACATAGAGCTAGAAGTAGTGACTTAATTATGATGTGTGTGTTAAGGTTTTGTGTGGTATGTCTTAACTAGGCATTAGAGTTATATATTTTTAAGTTTGGAAGCTATTTTATTTCGCATAAGGGTTGGTTTCACTTGAATTTGTTTAATTGATTTATGAATTTTAATTTTTTCTTATTTTCTGTCATATGATTTACACTTAACATCTAAGTGTTGTAAAGAGAAGGAAGAGAATTACCATCTTTCATCCCTACTTTAAGCCACTTTCTAAAGCATATTAATTTGATTTAGTTCTCTTTAATGAATGGCTTATTAAATGATATTTTAATTAATTCTAAGTTTAGGCTTACTTCAAATAATTCTATTTAACATGAAAGGCATCGTAAGATTAATCTAATTGAATTACTACCACATGTCACATATCAAATTCTTCCTTCCCATCACATATAACATGGACATGATTTTATCTTAAGTGTATCTATACACACAACATATTTTAATACACCTAGATGATGAATGTATATGCATATTTGATGTTCATGTTTTTATTTGATTGAATTATTCAATACATGTAATTTTAAACCTCTATCCAAATTCTTATACAAAGATACATAGGGTTGAAATTAAATAGGTACGTGCTATTATTAACCAAGGAACTGAGGTAATCAAATGACATCCTTGGGGCTAGCTAAAGCTTTATATTCCTAGGATGTCCAGACTATATACCCATTTACATTCAAACATATGTAAACTTGTACACATGAACATAAAAAGAAGGCTCCAAATCACATGATTAATTAATTCAATCACTTAGCCAATCATGGATGCATGTAATTATTATATAAAAGAGGATTTCCATTCTTAAATCACAATACATACACATGTATAAAGACATAAACAAGTACGTGCCATTGTTAACCAAGGAAGTGAGGCAATCAAACAACCTCCTAGAGGTTAGCTAAAGCATCATATTCTCAGGATGTTCAGACTATATATTTGCTTGTTTAAGTACACATGAGTGTATGGATAACTAAGAGAACAAAAATTGTGCAAAAGATTATATTTTCTTTAATTAAATAATTTAAGTATATGATTTAAAGCCATATCCAAATTCTAATGTTAAAATACATAAGAGTGAAATCAAATGGATACATGCTTTTGTTAACCACGGAAGTAAGGTAATCAAATAACCTCCTTGGGGCTATCTAAAGCCTCATATTCTCGAGGTGTTCAGACCATATACCCATAATAATTCAAACTCATGTAAATTAACATCTGAATAAAAAAAGAGAGCTTCACTTCATACACTTAAGCTATAAGCACATGCACCTTTTATGTGTTTATAAATATCATCACTACACATATTATTATTCATTTATAAACTTTGTGAAAATATAATTGGATTTAATAATGATATTAGCCACACATATATTTAGTTAAATCAACACTTGCAAGCTATACATAAAGGAAATTTCATTTGATTTGATCAGTTTTGAAAAGAGATGGATGCATGAAATCAAATGACATACAACATTTATCATGATATGAAAGAAAACAATTAAATATAAGCATATGATTCATTCAACCAAATTAACTCCTATGGACAATCAAATCAAGTAAAATTATTTAAAGTAAACCAACGCTACTTTATTGATTTAGTTTTAAATTTTGATTTGATTTAAAGAGGAGGAGAAATTTATCATTTGTTGTTATAAGCCATTCCCACATTGGCAATTTAATTTGGTTCAAGAAAAGAAATTAAGTAAATTTTATGAATTAATTAAGTTGGATCCTTAATTAAATTGATTAATCACTATAACCTATGTTACTTTAATGTAATTAGCCAAACAATTTTGAGCCAACATGATATGCATATGAATGGAAAGTAAATTTGCAATGATCCTAGAAAATAAAGGGGACTAATGCAATTGGCTCACAATTGATAGTTACTTAGGTTAAGGATCTTAATTAAGTACTCTTATGGTTTTCTCACACATATAGGTTAACCATAATTTTCTTAAGTACCTTTAGGTTATTAAACACCTAAAGATCTACCCATGATTTAACTAATCAAGATCTGATGTTATTATGATATTGAATTGATTAGTTAATCCATTTATTCAATTAACTGAACCCTTTGTTAATGTCATATTAATTGCTTTTTTTTCCTTCAAAATGAAATAAACATAAGGAAAGGAGCTAGGAGAGAGGTCCGATAACTTCTCTTTGTTCATTCGATGTTAGACAATAATTAAGGCATATATTTAATCAATTTATTGCTAATTAGGATATTAATTATTTATTTATTTAATTAAGGGAGTAATTGAGGCTTAAATGAGCAATTTTCCTAATTACCTAAGTAATAAATCCCAAGAAAATTATGGGAGGTAGAGGTCATCCCATTAAACCACCATAGAAAGTTTAGAATCAATTAGTTGAGTAATTAAGGAATAATTAAACTAATGAAATTTTCAACACCTTCTACCTTCCTTCGCTTGATTCGAGCTCACCCGAGCTCAGATCAGTGGCAAATCAACCCACACCTTCACACAAACAATTCAAAGGGATCCAATGGCTATGATCACCTGGAATGCAGGTTTCCTTCACAAAGGTTCAAACAGTTTTCAACAAAATCTCAATTTCATAGAATTATCTCACCAAAGCTCAAGACTAGCGATGGAATCAATTAAGGAAGCTTCGACTAGTGGAGACGAAGTCTTGTTGAGTAGCACACACGCCAATTTCTTTTTGTTTGCTTGGAAGGCCATGAACTGTTGATTTGCAAGTCGGCTTTGATCCAAGTCACAAGTCTGGTGGTTGAAGGGATCGGGAGGCAATTTGTTCATACTCGACGAAGTGTGGGGAAGGTGTGGGTGAAAGGAACTTGGATTTTGTTAAGTATTGGTGGAGTTGGATCGAAAATAGGGGTGCCCTATTTTAAAATAGTAAGCTACGATAATGGGATCCTTGGACGGCTCGAAGAGGGCTCTGGGGATTTCGTTTCAGGCTCTAGGGAATCTCTAAGAGTGTGTGTGATGAATTTGGAGCGATATGAGAGGGGTATATCCCCCTCCCTTGGATCAGACTAACAGATTTGGCTCCTGAATTTTGGCCTGTCAGCCACCGTCAAGGTGTCAGAATGGTCGGTGTCACCTCCACATGGCTCGATTTGGTTGGTGGGATGCTTGGCTAGTGGTTCAAGGTGGCTTCCCTCCTTCTTGGGTCCATTAGATCCAGCTAGTGTGGGGAGGTGAGTTAACTCACCTCTCTTTGGTCCATGGCTGACCTAGCCCACTTGGGTCAGGCTAGGTAGCTAAGTCAGACCTCATTTGAGGTTTTTGAAGGCTTCCAAGGGAAAAAGGAGAGTGGGCTTTACCATTTTTGGTTAAAACTAATGTGGGAAGGAGAATCCAAAGGAGATTGCCTTGGATGAGCCCAATTTGGGTTTGGGTTGGTTTTGGGCTGATCCAAGGTGGGTTTAGGATGGGTTGGGTCAAGTTTCAAAGGGCTTCAACTTGGTTCAAATGGGTTTGGCTCAATTTGACCCTTATAGGTCAAATTGGGCTAGGTTGGGTTAGGTTGAGTAATTGGTCAAATTGGGTTGAACCAAAGCTTGGGTCATGTTCAAATGATGATTTGAAGTATTTTGGTTCAATTGGTTTGAATCAATTTGGCTTAGGTTTGATTTGGCTCATTTGGATTCATGTAGGTCAAATGGGTCAAGTTGATCGATTTGACCAAATTAGCCAGATTGGCTTGGGTTAGGGATTGATTCATATTTAGTTGGTTAATTGAAAATGATTGTAGGCTTTATTTTGAATTAATTTGGATTCGATTTAGAAATTTTGGCTAAACAAGTTAGATTGACCAACTGTTTAAATTGGATTCAATTATGACTTTCGTCAAATTCAATAATAAATTTGGAATGAACTTGAGCCATTGGTTGCAATCAGTTTGGATTAGATCATGATTTGACCTAATTTAGTCTTTTAGATCAAATTGGGTTAACTTGGGTCAACGGGCCAAATGAATTAGGTTTGGCTCAATCGATGGTCAAGTCATGTTCAATCATTGATCATAAGTCGGTATGAATCATTAGTTTCAATTATTTTGGCGTAGGATGAATTCTAGCTAGTTTGGGTTCATATGGGTTAAGAGGGTTGACTTAGTCAAATGATAAAGTTGATTTGATTTGACATAATTAATGACAATTGATCATCCTAGGGTGATCGACAATCATCATAGGAGATTTTTGTTAAGTTGATTCACTCCAATTTGGGCTAGATTGAAACTTGATTCAAATAAGTCAAATTGGCCACTTTGAGTCAAGTGGACCAATTGGGCTTAGTTGAGTTGATTTTAAGTTGAGTTGAGTTTAGTTGAGTTTATATATGCATTTAGGACTAATTTATAAATTTTTTTATAATTGGTTTGGGTTCAAATAGACTTTGGTTCATTTGAATATTTCAAGTCAAAGGCGTAAGGTTATGCTTGATTAGGTTGATTTTGGTTTGGCTTGATGTTGTAGGTTTGATTTATATTTGGGGTGGTGATTGAAGGTATAATTGAAAGTCCACTAGGAGAAGAAAATCCACCGGGGATTCAGATTTGATTGAATTTGTTTGGTAGGCATCCACTGGATGGAGATTTGAATTATGAAGGGGAAATCCTTTGGGGATACAAGTTTGAATTTGATTTGGTTTAATTTTATTTGGGGCTATATCCATTGGGGATATGAGCTTGAATCCACTAGGGATCAAGATTGGATTATATGGATGTAATTTGTGTGAATGTGGTACATATCTACAGGGGATATATGCCTGAATCCACTAGGGATCAAGACTAAGTTTAATTTATTTTAATTTATTATGGCTCTACTAGAAAGGTTAGTTTTGAATTTGATGTATTTGTTTGGTTTGTTTTGTGATTTAGGCTCCACTGGGGAGAAGGGTATGATTTAACTCCACTGGGGAGAATCAGATTGGGTTTAACTTGGTTTGATTTAATTTATGGACCCTGTCAGTGTTCGATGGATTCACTAAGAAGGAGCCACTGGGGCCTTGGCCTATCTTAGATTTATAAATCCAAAGGAGTAGTCTATCGGCTGTGGGGTAGGACTATCCAACCTAAAGGTTATCTTTCAGTGTGCAGCAGCTGTGCTAGGAAGAAAGCTTAGTAGACTTACATCTTCTAAAGTGGGGAACAACCACTAGGATGATATGTTGGATGCACAACAAATCAAACCTGGCCTAGGGCGACTACTGAGTGAATGACGTTTAGAGATTTATATCAACTCAAGAGAGTTAGAGTTAATTTTATCTTAATTTCATTTGATTTACTATTATTTTTTTGAATTGGATTTAGTTTGATTTCATTCATGGACCCTGTCGGTGTGCGATGGATCCACTGAGAAGGGACTATGTCAGCCTTGACCTATCTCAGATTTACAAATCCAAATAAATAGTCTGCTAGCCGAAGGGTAGAGCTAACCAGCCAAAGGGCTGCCTCTTAGTGTGCAACCACTATGCTAGGAAGAAAGTATAGCAAACTTACATCTTTTAAAGCCAAAATATCCACTAGGGTGACCTGTTGGATGTGCAATAAATTGAACTTGACCTAGGGCAACTACTAAGTGAGTGTCGTTAGGGACTTATATCAACTCAAGAGTAGTCAGGAAATTCCTACAAGGAGTCTTACTGATGTTACCCTAAAGATAGGATGCTTGCTTGGGAAAAGGTACTGCAGGGGGTGTACTCTTAATCTACAAGCGAATATATATGTTTGCATGGACCCTGTTGGTGTGTGAGAGGAGGGGCTATATCAGTATTAACCCATCTTAGATTTATTGAACCAATGGAGAATCTGCATATTTGCAGTACAAATACTCCAACCATAGGGGTGGTTACTAGTAGAGGGGAACTATCTAATCCGGTCGTAACCCAGGTAGTGTCTAGATGGGGTGGCAAAAGATGTGATCCAAATAGAGTGCCCACAAGAGAGTTGCCACTAGGAGCATTATCCTGATCCCTAAAAAAGAAAGCCTATAGGTGTACGGTGGACAACGTATAGAGAAAGCATAGTAGACTTACATTTGCCATGACTGGTGTATCCGCCGGGTGGGTCGCTGTCAACATAGTGAACACCAACCAACCTAAGGTGCCCGTCGGTGTGTGATGATCAATCTAAGAAGAAGACATAGTAGATTTACATCTTCATAGATGAAAATGATCATCGGTATAGTCTCTCATCGGTGGGATAGATGTTATTCGACCAAGGGAGACTACTAAGTTGGGAGTCTCGGGTGAGGACTGGACCCAAACACGAGGAAGTCAGGAGGAAAGGGATACACTTATGCTTTGCTTTGAAGCCTAGTCTTCATCGCTATCTTGCTCAAGTATGACCTCGAAGGGATTTGTTGCTAAGAATAGCCAGTTGGTGTGCTAACCATATAATAATCATCATCTGAATTAGATTCTAGGTCTATATGGATAGCAAGTATACTCCTGGTAGCTAAGATATATCTCTATTAGGTGGAAAATAAGGAGGTCTTCCACCCGTAGGACTTCCTCTTGACTAGCCTCTTCCTCATCCTGGTCGTGGGTCATCTTACTCATTTGTTTGAATGGAGTAATGAACTGTGGGTTGAATTTGATCTTAGGCTCTACATCCTCCCCTGAGTCTATTTCTCGCTCACTTTTATTTTATTTTTCTTTTTTTCCTTTCTCTTTTTCTTTTTCTTTTTCTTTTTCTTTTCTTTTCTTTCTTTTATCCCAAGTGGGGATTTTGACTAAGTTTGTGAGAGTAGACTTTTTGATTTTTGGGGAGGTGGTAGGATGCATCTACATAAATTCCAACCTCATGGATTATAAATAGTTTGGGATATCCTTTGGCACAGTAATCGATTCCACCCCTCACAAACTTCATGCACTAATTTAGAGAGTATGAAATCGTGTTGTTCTCGTGTATCCATGGTCTCCCAAGAAAAGCATTAAAAGATGTATCTGAGTCTATAATGTGAAACTTGGCTTCAGTCTTCCAATCATCTATCTCTAGTGGAAACACTATAGAGCCTAAGGCCTTCTCGCCTTGTTCATTAAATCCTTTCAATATCATCCTCTCCTTTTAGAGTTTAGAGATGTCAATCCTCAAGTAGGTAAGGGCTCTTAGAATCATAATGTTGACTGATGCACCTTGGTCAACCAGAACTCTAGATAGCCTATATCTACCAACATTCACTATAATGTAAAGAGGGAGATTGTGCTCGATCATCCCTAGAAGTAGTTCTTCATTGCTATATGTAACTCTTAAGATTTCTTTTGAGTGGTGTGCCTTCTCTCTAGTAGCGATCAGCTGAGCTAATCATATCTCTGGATCAAGTAAGGCCTTGATTAGAGATTCCCTCATCTCTTTGAATAAGATAAGGGCATCATATATGCTTAACTTATTTGGTAACTTTTTAAGATGAGCTAGGATGTTGTAATCAACTCTAGGTCCATAAGCATATCCATAGGTAGAGCATCCTGTGGAGGGGCTAGCTGCTCCCTAGAACCAATGACTTGTTTACCCTTATCCTTAGGTACTACCCTAGGAGGTAGAACTTTATCGTTGTTTAGGTTGACTTTAGTGACTTCTTGGAATAATGAGTTTGTGGAAAGTTCTACCTTCTTATCGTCTATACCTACAACTTCTCCTATAGGATCCTCAGAGTTGAATGATTTTAAGTCAATCTCAAGAGATGAACTTGATTGATTCGGAGAAGGAAAATCTGACTCTGAATTAGAAAGGAATGGATCAAAACTATTAGAGCTATTATTATTTAGACTTGCAGAGATTCTTATAGGAATATACTCAAGAAAATCATTAGATGTGGCACATATGTAAGTGGAATCAGCTTTCTTCATTAATTTCGTTAATTTGGGTGGAGGTACATGATAGAAATCAAGTAAAATAAGTGGAGTAAGGAATTTGGATCCCTTATCTATAGATACAATGCTTACTATAGAAAGGCAGGCTAGGGAGAAGTAGTAGGCACCGGTGGAAGAAGTCTTTGGACTCGGATGGTGCCTTTGGACTATCCTGGGAAAGTATGGTAAGTTGTTGTTATTGTTGGGCTGTCACCCTCCTCGAAGTTCTCCTTTGCAACTAGCAAACCTTTTTCATATCGGAGGTTTGAGCTGCTTCATGCATCTACAAGAAAAGTTTCTTGATCTTAAAAATAATTTTTTTAGAGGTACATGATAAGGAAATATCTCAACCTTCTTTAGTCTTAAGAGAATCGCAAGTATCCCAAAGGATTACTCTTACAAAACTATATGGTTGTTTTAATAAGTATTCCTTAGGGATAACTATGGCTCTCAACTTTTAGTTACACACAAGTCAGTCCTTAAAAGTGATATAATCCTCAAAGACATGGCCTAACATGTGGTGGTAGGGGCAATAGCTAGGATCATCACTCTTACCCAATTCGTTCATCCTCTTAGGCTCTGGCAACTGAAAGTCTGGTTTCTTCAAGAGGTTCTTGGAGAATTTCCTAACTACCTCTGTCTTATAGGAATATGGCTTATTCAATCTGTCGGTAAGAGTAGGTGGAAAATAACTATATTGTGGTGGATATGCATACCGTTGTTGGGTAGGCTATTGTGGTGGTGGTAGTGGCCATTGTGGTGGCTATGGTGGCCAATATGATGGCCTAGGTGGTGGAAGAGGAGGTGGAAAAGGAGGTTGTTGAGCTTTTGGTCTTCATATTGAACTGTAGTTGGCTACTTCCCTTTGTCGACTGACACAACTATCCCTAGTTTCTTCTCGAACACCTTCTACTGCTTGGGTTTAAATGATTGGTCTAAGAGGGGCAACTATTTATCTTCCTTTTGTAGGCTAGATGCCTTGTTGATTAATTTCTTAAATGTCTTGATAGTAAAGCCTTAAGCATGAAGATGACCGAGTCATTGATATTCTTGAGCAAAATCTCAAAGGCATGATGTTTGGACAATTGTGGTTAATATTTCATGCTCAGGTTGTGCCACTTGAGAATGTAATCAACAAGAGACTCATTGGGTTTCTATTTTTCTATAATGAGGTCACCTACAATCATTATCTGCTGAGCTCTAGCAAATCTCTTGATAAAGAGATGCTCTAAATCAGCAAAAGTCTTCATCAAACTATTGGGTAGTTCGACGTACCAATCAAATGCAACCCCTACTAAGCTATTGACAAAAAGTCTGAACAGGAGTGTGTTGCTGCCACCAGCATTGCAACAACTGGCACTAAAATGTGCAATGTGCTGCCATGGGTTCTTACTGCCATCAAAGATCTTGGAGGATGGTAGTTCAAAACCCTTGGGGTATTGAACTACATCGAATTCCTCCAGGTATGGTCTTCTCTTTATAGTGGATGAGCTCCCCTTAGCTTGCGCCAATACTTTCTTCACCTGATGTTCCACCAAATGCTTGATATCTTTCTCATGTTTGGAGAAAATATATATGATCTTCCTATGTAAACTACCAATGTCATCATCTGCGGGAGTGCACCTAGGACTGTCTAAGGTATGTACCATTATGGATGGTCAACTACCATAGGAGAAGGTTGTGAGACTAGTGATGGGTTTTGCAATGCAAAGACCACTACCATCAACTCCTCTACTATCTTCTCCATCCTATCTATTTGGTCATCCTTTTGCTTGAGCTAGTGGAGGAGGTGTTGAGTTGAGTGAGAAGTATCACCTTTCTCAACCACAGCATATTCCAGACTAAGTTGATTCAGCTGTAAGGATCCTTGAATGTCGACCATGTGGACTTCGATGGTGTCATCTCCCATGTCATCTTCATCAGAATCAAAGCTAACTACACCCTCCTCTTGATCTGAGTGATCACTGCCAACAATGTGCTTGACTACATCGTGGTAGTCCTATATGATGTCATATAGGGAATTATCATCTACCCTACCTGGTTCTACTACAATGTAGACTGTTGCCAACTGACCACAGGATTGTGCTCTACAGATTGTACATACTAAATTCTCTATATTGGCGGGGCTAGCTGGCTCAACTAACATGGGGACTATGTTGGAACCTCATATCCTCTCTTGCTCCAACGATAGTGAAGGTAGAGCGACCACAATGCTTTTGGGTCACCACTCCCTCCTAACCATAGTTGAAGTGAGGTAGAGAAGGGGAGCCCAACCTTGCCTCAATGGGTGGAATGAATGGAGCAGGATCTTTAGGCCGTAGCTTGATCACCAAAGGAGAGGGCCTCTCTCCAGGCTGGGGCTGCAGTGTTTATTTTTGGATGTGTGTATGGGGGACATCAAGCAGATCATAGGGGATACTTATTGAAGTGATCAGGTATGACATTAAGGTATGACATACTATCTTGAAAGATAGAGACATCACCCTTCAATGGACCTAATCACCTAATAAGAACTCCTAAGGCATGATAGGTCTTTGAATGTACCAGAGATTTTTCCATTGCTTTATATGGATGAATAAAGCAAGGTTTATATTAAATCAGGTTTTAAAGTTTCCTGAGGCAAGCCTCTATAGTTAATTACATCCTAAAGAAAATGAATTCCTGAGGAATACTCTCAATTAAAGTAGGCAATTATTGTCTCCAAAGATTTCAAGGATAGACTATCAATAAATTGGTCATATTGAAAAATCAATTGGGAAAGATTAAAGAGAAAACTTATTTTTAGAAGCCAAAGGGAATATATAGGTAATCCTCATGATACTAGAAAACCTAGTCAGCATCCTAATCTATCCTATAATTGGGCTTCATATATTTGAAAGTGAAGAGAATAATTTTGTTATAGTTAAAATTTTATTAGATTATTAGGGTTTATAATCCATCAACAAAAGGTTATTAAAAATCTTAAGAGGTGAGGATTTATGTTTGTAGCCCAAAGGAAACAGCAACCCCAGATCCTAAATCTAAGGAGCTTTAGCATAAGCTAAAGCATGAGCTAAATCTAAGCAAAGATGGGTATAAGGTTTACCTTCACAAGAAAGGATAAACCACTTGACAGCTGGGCTTACAATTGCCTGGAGTGCACGCCATCTAACTCCTCCTATAATTTTAAAACTATGTAGGAAAGTCTTATGAATTTGCAAGATAATTAGGCTATTACTTTAATTAGAAAGAGACTAATCCTTAAGCCCACTCTCTAAGAGACTAAAGCATGAGTGGTATGAGTAATGACTTAATCTACAAATGCAAATCTTTTCAAATTTTATTTGATTTTTTTTACACTTCAGTTGGACAAAGGTTTTAGGATTTTTGTATTCCTAAATGCATAATGAAGTAAAGTTGTTGGCCAAATCAAAAGAGAAGAGGGTGAAGCTTCATCAGTAGGGGTTGCTCTCACAGGTCAAGCGGTCCCTATGCATGTAAAGATGGAGGCCTTCATTTTGCAAGAGTGATTCAAGATTATATGTATGATGTGAGATATACAATATTCAGCTAAGGGGTTGCTAAATCTTTTAATTATCTTGATTTAATGGCTTTAGTATGAGATTATGAGTTATTTAGTTTTTACTTATGAGTGATTAGTTGGGGTAGAAAAAAAAAATTTTTCTTAAGAGCCTAATCGCATCCAAGCCACATATTAAAGCATCATTCATTTAAGAAATTATGAAAAAGCATGCAATTTATAATGCATAATATGAACACAACAATAATCAATTTTATAAAACTAACGCAAAATAATAAGAGGCCGATGTGGTTGAGTGTCAACCCAAAAAATAAAGAAGGGTGACTGAGCTCTACCCTTATACAATCCAAAATTATGAAAGAATAATTACAATTACAAATGAGTAAATGCTATGGGGGTCTTTTTTTCTTCATTCTTCATGTCTTCGTATTTTCATTTCTTCATTTGATTTGATTTGCTCCACTTCAAAGACATCATTGGGCACCCCAGGATAAATTCTTCTGGCCACTGCTCATCCTAATTCTCCATAGCACCAATCTTAATTTCTAATGCAAAATTACATTAAAATAAGAAAAGTAAATCTAACTATACTTGCAAAATAAGTGTTAGCTGAACATACATACAACCCAAGCAACTATATTTATAATTTGGACTTAGCACCCTACACATGGGTAACCAAGCCCACCTGTCCAAACTTGGATTATACTTATGGGATTTAAACAATATGCAAAGAAAGAATTTATATTTATTTTCATCACCCTTAATTATAATCCCCTACATAAAACATGATCACGCTCATATCGGCCTAACATCGAGTCCATGAAACATACACCCGACATTCAGTCTAAAATAATACATCACAAAATATAACATACATTACACAATGCACCGTCCTAACTTAGGATAAGAAGTGGTGACTTAGTTCTAATGTTTGTGTTAAGGCTTGTGTGGTAGGTATTGCTAGGCATTAGTGCTATAATTTTCTAAGTGTAGAAGGACTAAATTTAATCAACTTCACTTGAAGTAGTTTAATTGATTTAAGAATTTTAATTTGTGTTTTCTTTTGTTTCATATGATCACACTTAGCAGCCAAGTATTATAAAGAGAAGGAAGAGGATTATCCCCTTTCATCCCTACCTTAAGTCACTTTCTAAAGCATGTTAATTTGATTTAGTTCTCTTTAGTGAATGACTTATTAAATGATTTAATTAATCCTCAGTTTAGGTTCACTTTAAATGATCCTATTTAATATGAAAGTCATCTTAAGATTAATCTAATTGAATTACTAACATATGACACATATCAAATCATTCCTTTCCATCACAAATATCATGCATATGATTTAACCTAATTATACTTACACATGCAATATACTTTTAACACCTATATGATGAATGTATATGGGTGTATTTAGTTTAAATCATTTTATGTGATTGAATTATTTAATCATATTAGTTTAAATCTCTTTCTAAATGCTTATACAAAAATATATAGGGATGAAATTAAATAGGTACATATCATTGTAAACTAGGGGAGTGAAATAATCAAATGATCTCCTTGGGGTTAACTAAAGCCTCGTGTTCCTAGGATGTCCAAATTATATACCCATTTGCATTCAAACACATGTAAGTTTATATATATGAATATAAGAAATCAAGCTTCAAATTACATGATTAATTAACCCAATGACTAAGCACTAATGAATGCATGTATTTCTAAGTAGAAAAGAGGATTATCATCCTCTAACTAAACACAGATACATGTGTAAAAGACATAAACAAGTGTGTGCCTTTATTAATAAGGGAAGTGAGGTAATCAAATGACCTCCTTGGGGCTACTTAAAGTCTCATATTCCCGGGATGTCCATACTATATACCCATTTTTTTGTTAATACATACACATGTATTTATAATTAAGAAGATGAAAATCATGCAAATATTGTAATTATTTTGATGGAATTATTTATGTGTATGATTTAAAACTCTAACTAAATTCTTATGTTAAAGACACATAAGAATGAAATCAAATGAGTATGTGTTGTTGTTTAAACCAGGGAAGGTAATCAAATGACCTCCTTGGGGATACTTAAAGCCTCATATTTCTAGGATGTCCAAGTTATATACCCATTACATTCATACTTATGTAAATCAACATGTGAATAAAGGAAAGAGACTTTAATTCATATACTTAAACTATAAGCACATACATTTAGCATCATAACACACATTACTATTCATTTGTAAACTTTTGAAAAATACATTTTGATTTAGTAGTGATAATAGCCACACATATATTAAACTAAATCAATACATGCAAGCTCAACATAGAAGAAATCTCATTAGATTTAATGAATTTTGAAAAGAGATGGATGCATGAATCAAATGACATGCAATGAATATGATTAGAAAGGAATAAATAAACATAAACATGTGATTTCATTCAATCAAATTAATTCCTAAGTATAATCACATCAAATAACACTACTTAAAGTAAACTAGAGCTTATTATGCATCATTTTAATTTAATGTTCAATCTGACTTAAGGAATGTAAGGAGTTTGCTGATCCTAGCCCATTCCTATGTTTGTCAATTAAATTGGTTTAATGAAAAGTGATTAAGTTAATTTTATGGATGAATTAAGTTATGATATGTATTAAATGCATTAATTAAACATTTCTTATATTACCTTAACATAATTGTCGAAATAATTGTGAACCAACATGATATGTAAATGAATTGAAAAAATAAATTAGCAATGGTCCTAGGAAATGAAAGGGGCCTAATGAAATTAGCTCATAATTAATTGTTAAGTAGATTAAGAAACTTAATTAAGTACTCTTATGATTTTCCCATAAATGTGGATGAACCAAAATTTTCTTAAATATCTTCAAGTTATTGAACACCTAAAGATTTACACTTTAACTAATTAATCAAGATCAGATGTGATTGTAATATTTTCTTAATTTGGTTAATGAAGTCATCAATTAATTTATTAAACTCTAACTTAATTGCCAAATTGATTAATTATCCTCCAAATGAAATGGACTTAGGGAGAAGGTTAGGAAAGAGGTCCCAATCTTATTCCATGAGTCCTTTCAATTAATTAAATAAGATTTGATGTGGTTTAGATTTTTAATTTAACTGATTAAGTAATTAATTAACCAATTTGCACTTAATTAATTTTCTTGAAAGTGAAAAGAACATAGGGAATGAGATTAGGAAAGATGTCCCAATCCTTTTCCACAAGTCCCCTCTCTATTAGATAGAGATTAATGAGTTCCAATAGATTAATTAGTTTATTGTTCATGCAATGAATTAACCCTTAATTAAGTTAATAGAGTAATTAGGGAATAATTTACTACTTTCCCTAATTAATTAACCAATAATTCCTAAGAAAATTAGGGGAGGCAGAGGTCATCTCCTTAAACAATCTCAAAAGTTTGATGGTTAATTAGTTAATTAATTAGAGACTAATTAAGGTAATTAATTTTCTAATTAAATCTTAATTAAGCTCTAATTATTGCTCAAAATTAATTAATCATATTTTTAATAAATTTCTCTATGAAATATCTTCAAAACTGAGTATTTATTTATATTTTTTTCAATTTTTCTATGATTTGTTATAATTATTTGAATTTTCTACCATTAATTCCAATTATTTAAGCCTAATTAAGCCTAATCCCATTGGTTCCACATGACATGTTGACACGGCGTACTCTCCATATGGCACCATGGGATTGGCTATTAAAGTGCATCCGAGTCAGTGTTGACAGTGGATGTCCTTTCGATCTCTACCGTTTGATCTTGGATTAAATGGGGCAGATTGATCTTGTGGTTAATAAAGAATAAAATGAGATAAATCTAACAAAACTAATCACAATCATCCATTATGCTCATGCAAAATGGATGGCGCGTGATCTATCACCTCACGAGCGATGAAAGGCGGAGGCCATCCCCCATTGCTCGCTCGATCTGAGCTCACCCGAGCTCGGATTCACTCCAAATGGATCCCACACCTTGACAACAAATATTAGAGGGAATATAACAGTCAAGATCATGCGGCATTCAACTTTTCTTTGAAAATTTCTAAAACATTTTCAAGGGAGCTTAGTTATAATGGCATTACCTCACCGGAGCTAAGACTGGTTGCTTGCACACTTGAGTTAGCTTCATCTAGTTGTTGGATTGGTTTCACTCTATTCACTCAGAAGGCTAAGTCTCATCTTTTGGAAGCTCGATCTTGATCGAAGTGGCACCTTCGGTGGGCTTAGAGCTCGGGGGAAGATTTGTATAGCTTCGATGAGATGTGGGGATGGTTTGTGCAAGAGAAATTTAGTTTTGATTGAGAAATGGGGGAGTTAGGATCGGAAGAAGCTTGCCCTATTTTGGGTGAGCTCAAAAATGAGAAATTCGATGAGGGGAAGACTTAGGAATGCTTGGGAGCTCATTAGGGAGTTCAAAAATGCCATATAAGGATTCAAATTGATGTGTTTTTCATGTGAATTGAGGGGGGTATATCCCTTTTTTTCTTGTGATGGACGGATGGGATTGTCTCCCATTTTTTGGCTGGCCAGCCGCCGCTAAAGTGCCGGAGTGGTCGCCATCACCTCCACGTGGCAGGACTTTAGTGGAAGAAGGCTTGGGAGGTGGCTCAAGGTAGATGTGGCTTGGTTTGTAACCATTGGGTTCTTGGTTTATGAGGGAGATGAGTTAACTCATCTCTCTTTGGCCCATGGCAAGCCCAACCCACTTAGGGTGGGCTAAGTGGCTATGTTAGACCCCAAAATGGATGTTTAATGGCTGTCAAAGGAAAAGAGAGTGGACTTTGCTAATTTTGGCAAAATCTCATGTGGGGAGGAAAATCCAAGAGAGATTTGCCTTGGGTTTGTCCTCATTTGGGTTTGGTGATCCCAAGTTAGTTTGGGTTGGGTTAGGTTAGCTCCTAAGGTGTCATGGGTTGGTTTCAAGAGATTTGGCTTAATTTGGGTCATATGAGTCACTTTCGGTCATGTTGGGTAAGGTTGACACTTTGGTGAAATTTGGTTAAACCAAGGCTTGGGTTAGGTTCAAATAACGATTGATGTATTTTGGTTTAAGTGGTTTCAATCAATTTATCATAGGGTTAATCTTGGCTCATTTGAAATCAAATGGGTCAAATGGGTCAAGTTGACTAACTTAACTAATTTTATCAAATTGGCTTGGGTTAGGTGTTGGTTCATGTTCAATTGATCAGCTGGAGAGGATTGTAGGCTTTGGTTTGAATTGATTTAGATTTAGGCCAAATTGACCCTTTAGGTCAATTTGGGCTATGTAGTAATTTGGTTCAACTAGCCAAATTGGGTTCAATTATGGCCTTGGTCAAGTTCAATAATCAATTTAGAATGAACTTGAGCCATTGGTTACAATCAATTAGGGTTAGATCATGATTTGACCTAATTTAGCCTTTTAGGTCAATTTGGGTCAACTTGGGTCAAATGGCCAATTGGGTTTGGTTTGGATCAATTAATTATCAAGTCATGTTCAATCTTTGATCATGGGCTTGTGAATCAATGGTTTCATTTAAGTTAGTGTAGGATGAGTTTTGTCTAGTTTTGGCTCAAGTAGGCTAAGGGTTGACTTGGTTTGACCCAATTCATGGCAATTGGTCACTCTAGGGTGGTCATTAATCATGATGGAGAGCTTAGGTTGGCTTGGTTCAATCCAATTTGGGTTGAATTAAAACTTGGCTCAAAGGGGTCCTTTAGGTCACTTTGTCAAGTGAGCCTAAGTGGGTCAATTAGCTTTGTCTTGGCTTGATTTATGTTTATTTGAATTCATATATGAGTCTAGGATTGAAATATAAATTCAACTGCAATCAATTCGAGCTTTAATGGTTTTGGTTCATTTGAAATTTTCATGTCAAAAGGGCTAAGTTGAGTTTGACTTGGGTTGATCTTGGTTTGGTTTTATTATTGTAGGTTTCATTTATATTTGGGTAGGTGATTGAAGGAATGACTAATTTAAGAGAAAATTAATTGGTTTTAACCTGATTTGGATAGGATTTGGCTAAGTCTAAGGAATTGGCTTAAAGGGTCTTAAATTGGGTTTTTATTTGATTTGGATTTAGTTTTGGTCTTTTGAATGTATATTTCATTTATATTTGGAAAGATAATTAAAGGTATAATTGATTTATAAAATATCAATTGGGTTTGAGGTGATTTGAATGTAAATTTGGCTAAGCTCATGAAGGTAGGTCCAAAGGGCTTAGAAGGGAATTTGATTTAGTTTTGATCATTGGAGTGTAGATTTCATTTATATTTGTGAAGATGATTGAATATATAATTGATTTATGAGAAAATCAATTGAGTTTGGGTTAAGATTTGGCTAAGCTAATGGATGCATGTCTAAAGGGTTTAGAAGAAAATTTAATTTAGTTTGATTTAATTTTGATGATTTGAGTGTGAATTTCATTTATATTGATGGAGAGGATCAATGATATGATTAATTCAAGAGGGATCAATGAATTTTGGATTGAATTAGATGGATATTTGGCTAAGTCCATGGAATCCAATCATAAGTCTTAAGGAGGATTTTAGAGTTTGAACTTGATCTTGGGTTTCAATCATTTAGAATTGAGTTTGGATTTGAATTTGATAAGTTGATTGAGGGATTGAATTGATCTCTGGAGAAATTAACTGAATTTGAATTGAATTGGATGGAGATTTGGCTAAGGGCTAAGTCCACAAGATAAAATCTAGGGTATAAGAATGATTTTGAATTTGAATTTGATCATGCATTTCAATCATTTGGTTTGAAATTTGGATTTGGATTTGGTATTTGAATTGAATTTGAGGTTTGGTTATGATGCAATAAGGTGAGCATAGGTTAGGGTTAGCTATAGGGTATGTGAATCTCCCAAGTCCTTAAGGCATGTTTTAATCTTATGATTAACTCTTCTCTAAGGTTAGGTTAAGTGTTCACCTAATCACTAGAAGTGTCTTATGACTAAGGACATCTAAGTGTCTAGAAGACTCCTAGGTCTAAGAAGAGGAGGTTGAGAACTCACTCCAAGAGTGAGGTCAACAAAAGGACCACCAATAAGTGTGGTGTAGTTAACAAGGCACACCGCACATATTGGCATTGACCGAGATGATCAACAACATCTAGGAGATTACAAACACTAACAAAAATTAGCTATACCTAAACTCGAGATGTTGACATAATCATGATCTTAGCACAATGCAACCCAACTTATGCCTCGGGTATAAGAAAGGAAGAAGAAATCTGTTAGGAATTGAGTACATGAACCTTCCACTAGGGAAGCAAGTTCAAGCTATCTGATGGGATAAGAATTTGATTTCAAATATAATTTATGGGAAGAAGATATGTTGGGGATAAGAATCTATAATCTATCGGGGATCAAGATCGAATTAATTTTAATTTATTTTATTTTGATTTATGTGGGGCATATCTGTTAGGGACATGAGCTCAAATCCGCTAGGGATTGGGTACATGAACCTTCCACTAGGGATGCAGGTTCAAGCTATTCGTTGGGAGAAGTTTGGTATGCTTGATATATTTGATTTTACTCCACTTGGGAGGTTAGTTTTGAATTTGGTTTGTTTTAATTTAGACCCAATTGGGGGAATTGGTTTAATTTGCTATGGCTCCACTGAGAGGATGGTTTTGAATTGAGGATACATTCACTGGGGATGTGAGCTTGATTAAATTTAATAGGTTTTATTTTTGATTTAGGCGCCACTAAGGAGACTAATTTGATTTGCGCCTCACTAAGGAGAAGTTTGGTTTGCTTGATATATTTGATTTGACTCCACTAGAGAGGTTGGTTTTGAATATGGTTTGTTATGGACCCTATCGATGTGGGATGGACCAACTAAGAAAGAACTATGGTGGCCTTGGCCTACTTTAGATTTACAAGTCCAAAGGGGGAGTCCACCTGCCACAAGGTAGGGCTATCTAACCTAGTGGGTGCCTTTGGATGTGTAACGACTATGCTAGGATGAAAATGTAGTTGGCTTACATCTTTTGGAGCAAAGAATAGCCGCTGGGGTGACTTGTTGGTAGCATAAAAAATTGAACCTAGCGGGTGCCTTTCAGTGCATAATGGCTATGCTAGGATGAAGACATAGCTGGCTTACATCTTTTAGAGCAAAGAATAGCCACTGGGGTGACTTAGTGGAAGCATAATAAATTGAACCCAACCTAAGGTGACTATTGAGAGAGTGTTGTTGGGGATCTTACTTCAACTCAAGAGTAGTCAAGATTAATTTCATTTGATCTCATTTGATTTGATTTGTTTATTTTAGTTTCATTTGATGGATCCTGTTAGTATGCAATGGACCCCACTGAGAAGGGGCTATGTCGCCTTTGCCTATCACAGATTTATCGATCTAAAGGGGAAGTCTATCTCCCGAAGGGGAGGACTATCTGACCTAAAGGGTGCCTTTCAGTGTGCAACACCTATTCTAGAAAAAAGGCATAGTAGATTACATAGTAAATAGCATAGGAATGGATAGGACTGGGGTTTGACAAGTGTTGTATTCTTTTCCAATGAAAATATACTTTGTCAAATCTTGTTCAAAACTATGCTAAAAGAAAAGGAAGGAAAGTCACACAATGCACATCTTCATATTTATATCCACATGCAAGCTTATAAATAATTATAAGTAGCACACTTTAGTTTAAGTGTTTGATTTATAGATTTTGAAAATAGTTTTGGATTTAGTAGTGATAATAGCCATTCATATTTTTACTTTAGCCAAAACATGCAATTTGCATAAAGAAAATATTTTATTTTTAATTTGATTTTAAAAAATAGGTATGAATGCATGAATTTCATATGACATACACATTTAACATGCTAGGAAAGAATTAAAGTGATGAAAGCAATGTAAATTCATTCACCCTAATTAATTCCTAAAGACAATCATATGAAATAAGAAAGTTCAAAGTGAATCAAAGTTTGTTTAATGTGATTTTTTTGTTTTGAATTTGCTTTATGTTTAATTTGGGAAATGTGAAAGAATGTTTTGGTCCTAACCCATTTCCCCACATATGAGTTAATTTAGTTTGTTCTTAGGATCATTAGGTGATTTTTATACTTTATTTAGGTTAAGGTGTGAATTAAGTGTGTTAATTACCCCTTACCAACACCACCTTAGCATACTTAATCAAATAATTATGAGCCAATGATATGACATAAATTCACATAAGGAATTTAAATCAGCAATGCACCTAAGAAGAAAAGGGCCAAATGCATTTGGCTCATGAATAATGATTAATTAAGCTAAGGGGTTTAAGTTAAGTAATTTCATAATCCTTCCCACACATGTGAATTGGATTTTGATTTCCTTAATGTACTTTAGGTTATTGAACACCTAAGCATCTACCCAAAGTGAATTAGTTAAGTTCTGGAAGATTTCAAAATTTTATCGAATTAATTAGGTAGGTAATTAGTGGCTTAACCATTAATTTAATTTGGATTAATGAAGAAAGAGGGAGTTTAAGGAATAGATTATGGAAAATATTCCAAAATTATTCCCTAAACCTCCTATTCATTTAAACAAACCTTAATTAACTCAATCAAGGATTTGAACCATTGATTACACACTTAATTAGGCTTAATTACATTAGAAGAGTAATTAGGAATGAATCCAGCAATTACTCTAATTAAAGCATTAATAAATCCCAAGAAAATTAGGGGAGGCAGAAGTTATCCCACTAAATACACATAAGAAGTTTGAGATTAACTAATGAAATAATCAGAGACTAATTAGCCTAATTATATTCCCAATAAAATCCAAATTTAGAAAATATCATCGTTCAAAATCCATCAAAATAAATTTTAAAATATTCTACATTCAATTATCTTTTATATGCAATTTAATTCATATTTTTTTGATTTTTTTACACTTAGATATGAATATTTAAAGTTTCCATACTTAATTAGATAATTAAATGGCCAAATTATAAAGCTAATCCTATCGACGCCGTATGGAGGCTAACGGCACGCACATTAGCGTGAAGTGGTTATTTAATTTTGTCACATCATATAGCGTGTGCTTTCTCCTTTTCTGTTAGATCAATGATGAAATGACTGAGATTAGTTCTGTGGTTCTAAAAGATTAAATGATGGATCCTATGTGTTTTAATCACAGCCATCCATCCAAAATTTGTGGATGGATGACTCGTGATTCATCCCTGAGATCGCCTACAGGAGATGGCCAGGGTCCATCTTCCATGACATGATTTGAGCTCGATTAAGCTTTGATTGATCTCAAATTCAACCCACACCATCAGCATGTAAGGGAGATCACATCTAATGGCTAGATTCTCATGAAGTAGAAATTCCTTTCATAAAGGACCACACCACATCTAAGCTCAATGGCTTACCTTGCCAGGCTATCACCGATTCCTTGGAGAAGCTTAGTCAGTGGAGATGAAGCTTTTTATTGAAGTTGAGGCCTTGAGATTGGATAAATCTTCCTAGAGAAACTTCACCTTCACTTGAGCTCGGTCTTGGTCAAGAGTACTCCTCCCTTTAGGAATTTGGGCTTGGAGAGTTTGATTTGATCCTTTGAGGGTGCTCAAAAAAATAATTAGCTTGATATTGAGTGTGGAGTAAGTTGGATTTCATCTTAAGTTCCCCTATTTTTGGTTTGAGAAACTGAGAAATGGAGAAGTTCAGGTTGCTTGAGAGAGCTTAGGGAGAGTTCCAAATGCTTATTATGGCTTCCCTAAGTTTAATTGAGTGTGCTAGAATGAAATTCAAGTGAAATTATGGGGAGTATATCTCCCCAAAGCGATGGTGAAGGAGCTTTTTTTGATCCAATTGACCACCTTGAGTGGGTTTGTTAAAGGTGTCCTTGCATTCAGTTTGGCCTAAGGAGTAGAGTAGTGGAGCTCCCGTGAGCTTAATTCAAGTGGAGGAGGGATTCCATGTGCACAATTTCATGCAAGTGGTCAATTTCAGCCTTAGGTTGGGTTGGGCTGACCCAAACCCATTAGGCTAGGTGCACCACACTCACTAGCGTCCACTTGGTCCACTAAGAGGGTGTCAAGTGGTCATGAAGAGGATTTGACCAAATTCCAAGTGAATTTGGCCAAAATTTACTCTATGGCCTAAGGGTAAAATAGTCATTTGACCTTGATTTCAGTTTGGGTGTGTTTGATATATTTGAAAAAATAGGTTTGGCCAAGTTTTATTGAAGTTGGAATTGATTTTATGTGAGTTGGCTCATATTGACCCATTTAGGTCAAAATGGGTCAACTTGCGTCAAGTTGACCAATTGTCAAACCAAGGTCAAAAGGGTCATGTTCATATGACCATTTGAAATGTTTTGGTGGCTTTGGTTTGATTCAATTTGGTTTATATTTAATTTTGGTTCAATTAAGTTCATTTAGGTCAAATGGGTCAAGTTAACCAAATTTACTCATTTGACCTATTTGGGTTAGTTCATGGGTTGGTTTATGTTTGGTTGGTCATATGAAATGGATTGAAATCTTTATTTTCAATCAATTTGGTTTATATTTAGGTTTGGCTAAATTTGACCTTTTAGGTCAAGTTGTTCAATTGGCTAGGGTTAGTTGGCCAATTGAGGCTTTGGACAAGTTTAGCAATCATTTTGGAATGAACTTCACCCATTGGTTTCAATCAATTTGGCTTAGATCAAGTTTTGACACATTTTGACTTTGGTCAACTTGGTCAAGTGGGCAAGTGCTGGGTTAGGCTCAAATGTTGACTTGGTCAAGCTCAAACATTGATCATGAATGAGTTTAGATCAAAGGTTTCAATCAATTTGGCCTATGGTGGATTTTGGCTAGTTTAGGTTTCATTTTGGATAAGTGTTGACTTGGTCAACCCTTAGGTTTGACTTGGTTTGACCCAATTTGAGTGATTGATCATCTTATGATGATTGTTCTTCATAATGTGAGGCTTAGATGGGCTTAGTTCAATCCAATTTGGTTAGGATTAGAATTTATCTGATAAGGGGTACTTTAGGTCACTTTGGGTCAAGTGAGCCTATATGGGTCAAATGGCTTGGTCAAAGCTTGATTTGAGTTTGATTGAACTCACATATGGACTTATGATTGAAATATAAATCCATTTGCAAGTGGTTTGAAGTCAAATGGGTTTTGATTCATTTGGCAATTTCAAGTTCAAAAGGGTGAACATGAGTTTGACTTAGATTTGATTTTTGAATTGCATTTTGGTTTGATGATTGAAGTTTATGTTTATATTTGGATTCATGATTGAAGGATTGATTGAATCATAAAGAAAAATCAAGAGTTTGGCTTGATTTGAAATTGATTTGGCTAAGTTTAATTTTTGACTTGAAAGGCTTAGGTTGGATTTTGATTGAATTTAAGTTTGATTTTTGGAGTTGGCTTTGGTTGTTTGAATTTATATTTCATTTATATATGTGAATATAAATGAAAATATAAATGGCCCATGAGAAAATTTCATGAATTTGAAGTGATTTGAACTTGATTTAGGCTAAGTCCTAAAGAGGGAATCAAAAGACTAAGGAAATATTTTGATTTAGATTTGAATTTTGGATTTAGTTTGATTGATTTGAATTTATATTTATATATGAATAAGAAATAAATAGTTGTGAGAGAACTTCATGAATTTGAATTGATTTAAACTTTATTTAGGCTAAGTCCTTAAGAGGGAATCAAAGGACTTAGGAAAGATTTTTGATCTTGGGATTTCAATTTGGAATTTAATTTGATTGATTTGAATTTATATTTCATTTATATATGTGAATATAAATGAGAATATAAATGGGTTGTGAGAAAATTTCATGAATTTGAATTGATTTAGATTTTATTTAGGCTAAGTCCTTAAGATGGAATCAAAGGAGTTATGAAGTATTTTGAACTTGGAATTTCAATCAGAAGCTTCAATCATTTAGAATTGATCATGGATATAATCATTTGGAATTGATTTGAGTTTGGAGAAAATCAATTAAGTTTGAATTGATTTAAGTTTGACTTAAAGGAAGGAAGTGAGGAATTTGGTTTAAGCTATAGGGTAGGAAAAATTTTCTAGCACCCCCAAGGCATGACCTATTCTAGCTAACTCTTCTAAGTATTTAGGGTTGGGTCCACCCAATAGATGTGTCTTAAGACTAAGGATCTTCTAAATTCTAAGAGGAGTCCTATGTCTAGATGAAGGGGTTGAGAGCTCAACCTAAAATGAGGTCAACAAAGGATGCCCAGGTATGTGACCAAGGAACGCACATATTGGTGTTGACCAAAATGATCAACAGCACCGAACAATCACAAACCCAAGGTGTAGGAAGAATCCTAAGCTTAGTACAATGTGCCTCTACTTATCTCAAGGACATAAGAGAGGAAAGGAGGAATCCACTAGGGATAGAGTATGTGAACCTTCCACTAGGGAAGCAACCTCAAGTCATCATAAGGGGATGAGAGGTTTGATTTTATTTGAGTCTCACTGGGGAGAAATTTGATTTATTTAATTAAGTTATGCTAGGGAAGAGGGTTAAATTTATTTCAATTTGTTGTTTGTTGAATTGTGTTTATTTTGACTCCACCGAGGGTGAAAAAGTGAACTCTCCACTAGGGAGGCAAGTTAAGTCATCCACAAGGGAGAAAAGGTTGTGAAATCCATTGAGGAATTAGAATTCTGAATCCGCTAGAGCTAGAAAGACTTGCATCTTACTTAAGAGAAGCAAAAGATCTGATTTGGACTGATTAATTATTTTGTTTGTTTATTTCACTCCACTAAGGGAGAAGGGTTAAATTTGTTTAAGATTTTCAGATTTTGGATCTTTAAATGGACCTTGTTGGTTTGCGATGGACCGCACTGAATAGAAGCCATAGAGGCCTAGACCTCTTTCAATTTCAAAGTGGTAGTCTACTAAACACATAGTAAATTTAAAGCAGATGCCTTTTGGTATAAATAGTACATATAAAGTAACCATCCCAGCAAGTATGACCAGGTTAACCCCAAAGGCTTATGAAAATATATCAGACTTAGATCAACTCAAGATAGTAGATTAAATTTGATTGTTTTGAGTACCAACTAAACATACCCATCCAAGTCTACCAACCATAAGGTAGGACAATCCAACCAAGGGGATGCCTTTCAGTTTACAATGGTTAATTCTTAAGATGAAAGCATGGGGACTCACATCTTCTAGAAACAAGAAACCACTAGAGTGATTGATTGGCGGCAGTCGGGCGACCTGGGGCATTTGAGTTAATGTTACTAAGGGACTTCAATCAGCTCAAAGATAGTCAAAGAATAATTTCATTTTTAGTTTATTTTGATAGATTCTATTGGATTGTGATGGATCACACTGAGAATGAGCTTATATCAGCCTGAACCTATCTCAGGTTTATTGAACCAAAGGGGGTAGCTTCCCAGCCGATGGGAGAACTATCCAACCAAATGAGTGCCTTTCATTTAACAATGATCAATTTAAGGGAAGAAAGCTCAGGGAACATCTTCCAATAAAAAAGACCATTAGGGCTATCGATTTCTTTAGGTAACAAATCAAACCTAACCTAGGGTAGCCCATCGGTTTGTGACAGTCATGCTAGAAAGAATGCGTCATAGTTATACATCTTCCAAAGAGGAATGACTAAGGGTAACGCATGGAAAAATAGATTGAACGACCTGGGTGACTACGAGTGAGTACCACCGATTTATCTCAACTCATGTAGTCAGGCAATTTCTATAAGGAGTTCTTCTGACACTGCCCTAAAGATAGGATGCCTGCTTAGAAAAATGGGCCCTTAGGGGGCTTGAATTCCTAATCCACCAGCGAATTAATTTGTTTATTTATTTAGTTTGTTTATCATGGATCCTGTTGGTTTGCGAGGGATCAAACTAAGAAGGAGCTTATATTAGCCTAGACTTATCTCAGATTTACTGAACCAAGGAAGAATCTGTACATCCGATGAATAAATTCTCCAACCACAGGGGTGGTCACTAAGAAAAGGGGACTGTCCAATCCAAGAGTAACTCAAGTAGTGTCTAAATGTAGTCATAAAGGGCGTGATCCAAATAGAATGCTGAGAGGCGCTAAGGATTAATCTAAAACCCTGGAGAGGATGAAATGGCTAGTCATATATCAAATAGGTACTCGATAGCCAAATTAAGGAGAAAGAGTGATGACTCACATCTACCAAGAGTGGAGGATCCACTAGGTGAGTCGCTGTCTGCATAGTGAACATCAACCAACCTAAGGTGCCTATCGGTTTACAACAATCAGCCTAGGTAGAAAGCTCAGGGACTCACATCCTCCTATAGCAGAACTGATTATTGAGATAGTCTGTCTTCAGCTCGACAAGTGCTATCCGACCTATGGTGACTACGGAGTGAATGCCACTGGAGGACTTATGTCAACTCAAATGTAGTTAAGATGAAAGGAGTCTCTCGGGGACTTATCCTAAATCTCAGATATACTCCACTTAGTCAGATCACGATGATTAATTCAAGAAGAAAGCTTGGGGACTCACATCTTCTTAAACAAAATCAACATGAGGTAGCTTAGTGGCTGGGCAGTGGAGTCTACCATACTAATAAGGCACTCGTTGGTTTGCAATAGTCAAGTTAGGAAGAAAGCTCGGGGACACACATCTTCCAAATAAGTGACCACTAGGGTGACATACTAGTGACGTATCATGTATACCCGACCTAGAGCAGCTAATGAGTGAGTGCCACAAGGGACTTGCTCCCACATCAAAATAGCTTGAGGTAAAAGATTTGTGTTTATATTTATGTTCATGTTAAAGGGAATAGGATGCCGCTCCAGTTATCTTACACCTATCCTAAAACACGCTTGAGGATTTTGATGAAATGGTGCCAGGGATGGAAACCGGGAATTCTCACTAAGAAAGGATGTTGCTCAGGTTCTCTTATACCTAACTTAGTTGTGTTAATCAAAATAGGATGCCTCTTAGATTTTCTCACACCTATTCTAATAGCGTCAAGAAAAGTCTTTGTGTTTATGTTGGGAAAGAGGGGTAGGATGCCACTAGGGGACTCTTACACCTACCCTAGACACGTCATGGCGGATTCAAGACAAGCAAACAACATTTCGAAAGAAGAGAAGATTTTGATGAAATGGAATCAGATTTTTGTTGATTGATAGAATTGTTTTCAAACATGATTTTCATGGGTAATATTTCTTCAAATAGAGCCCATTAATTGAAGCATTGGATGTTCCCCTTTACAATCAATAAGCTGATAAGATCCTCCTTAGTAGGCCTTCTCTATGACATAGGGGCCTTCCCAAGTGGGTTAAAACTTGCCTCCCATCTTTTAACCAGCAATAATTGGTCTCCTTATAACTCACACATTTTCTCCTGCTCGAAAAGACCTAGGGTAGACCAGCTTGTTGTAAGCTTAAATCATTTTGTCCTTGTACAACTAAGGTTCTGGCACGCTTGCAGGTGACTCTCCTCCAAACCTTGAGCTCTTCTAACAACTTTGCATTCTGTAGTGATCTTTTTTACCCAATGCTATCCTTAGTGATGGGGTTGAACTTATAAAGGTAGAATGGGGACCCATACACTAAGAAAATAGGTATATTGAGTTGGAGTTGGTATGTGTGTGGTAGGCCCAGGCTTCAACCTCATTCCACTAGCTATTGTCATCAAGAGTCTTCTTTAGTATCTAGATGAGAGTTTTGTTGAATTCTTCTTATAGGCCATTTGCTCTAGGGTAGTAGATGGTTGAATATCTCCAATATATACCATGTCTTCTAGTGAAACTTTTGATCTTGGTGCTTTTGAATGTAGTACCATTATCGGATATAATTCATCGAGGCACTCCAAACCTATATACGATATGGTTCCTAAAAAATTGAAGCACATGCTAAGTTGTGACCTCTCTGAGTGGGATTGCCTCCGCCCACTTGGGATTGCCTCTGCCCACTTGGAAGAAGGAGAATCGATAAGACCCATAATGTTAGTGCCCCAACACTCGAATGACCATGAGGCCAATGTAGGGTGGTTGATGTAGGACCACATCGTGTACCTAACACTGATGGCATCTCTTAGCTACATCCATGCGGTAAATCAGAAGTATCCTAGTCTCTTGATCTTCATCTTCATCTTGGGAGATTGATGTGCTCCATAGACAATGTACCTCGATTATAATGCCATGGGCTTCATGTTTATCTAAACAATGTAATCCACATTTGATCAAAGAACCATTGGTAGGTGCCATCACGAGCATAGAGAGAGCTCTCTATTTCATGATGGGCTTGTGACTTTTCTTGAGGTAGTTTGTGTTCAAATAGTCTATGAATGGTTGCCTCCAATCAGCTCCTTTATCCTTTATAGCAACAACCTCCCCTTCAAGAGAAAGTCTCTCGATGAGTTCAACATCAATAAGGGATAGACTTGTCTATTTTGGACCCTTATTGGAATGGACTCATCTTCGACATGCCAATTCTTTGGCAAGTTTGGCCAAAGCATCTACTGCATTCTCGAGAACCTTGTAGATGGTGACTTCAAGGATTTTGGTCAACATCTTCACTGTATACTCATGTTAATGGAAAATCTTGGGTTTGACATCCTTGTAGGACCCGGCAATCTGATTGATGACCAACTAGGAATCCCTAAAGACATTGATGCTCTTGACACACTGTGTGATGAATAATTCCAGACTAGCAATCAAAGCCTCATACTCAGCTTCATTGTTAGTGCAGGGATTAGAAAGATAATATGAGAATCTCATCACATCACTATCTAGAGTCATGAGAACTATTCCTACCCCTACCTTTCTGGGAAGAGTAGATCGTGGTGCTTCCCTTTATGAAAAGAAGCTGTACCATCAAAATACATCTCCCATGTTATTAACCTCCCTAAGTTCATGATTTGTTCGAGATCATTAAGTGAGAAGAATAGTAGGAAGTGGTGTCGCTAAGAAATCTGCTAGTGCTTGTCCTTTTTTATTACGAGTGAATGTGATATCAAACTATGTGAGAATCATGGACCATCATGCCAAATTTCCAGATAGCATTGGCCATGTCATGAGGTACTATAGTGGATTGGTTCTAGAAATCAAGTTCACCTTATGAGAAAGCGTATAATGATGTAGCTTTTAGGATGCGAAGATCAAAGTTAGGTAATGTTTCTCAATAGGTGGATAGTTCACTTGGAATCGGATGACGGGAGGTAGTAGAGGAATCTCCTTCATCATTGGCTTGGGCAGAGCCGAGAGAGTCATCCAATGCAGTAGTAGAGGATGAGTGGCCTGCCCGGATAGGGCTGCTAGAACTAGCAGCTTCACCAAATACTGCTTGATATCTTCAAAGGCATCCTGACACTTATCATCCCACCTTTGTCATTTTGATAAGTATTGAAAATGGCTTGCATCTCCCTTATAGGTTGGAGATAATGCATCTCAGATACGCCAACCGTCCTTGGAAAGATCTGCGTTGAGTTAAACTTTTAGAATGTGGCATTTCTAAGATAGCTTTGATCTTTTCAAGATCTATTTCTATTCCCCAGTGTCGAACAACAAACCCAAGGAATTTCCCTGAAGCTACTCCGAATACACACTTCAAGGATTTCATTTTGAGGTTATATTATCTTAACCGTTCAAAAACTACTCTCAAGTCAAAGAGATGGTCTTCCTTTTCTCTATTCTTGACTACTAGATTATCAACATAGCACTCAACTTGATGATGGATGAGTTCATTAAAGATCTGATTCATGGCCCATTGGTATGTATCACCAATATTTTTAAGGCTAAAATCATGACCCTGTAATAATAGATTCTGACCGGGGTTCAAAAACTAGTGTTTTTTTCATCTTCAGGGGCCATCTTGATTTGGTTATAGCTAGATGACCCATCCATGAAAGAGAAAATTACATGAGATGAGGCGATGTCCACCATTAATTATATAGGAAGGAAACTCATCCTTAGGACATGCCTTGTTTAAGTCTCAAATCGATGCATATGCAAATTTGGCCATTCTTCTTCTTAATTGGGATGACAGCTAACCGTAGGATATTTTTCTTCCCTGATGAAACCAACATCGATCAATTTCTTGACTTCAGAAATGACCTGTTGTTCGATTTCTAATCATGCGTCTAGGAGCTTGCTTGATAGGGTTAGCACTAGGATCTATTGCTAGCTTGTGGACTACTATGTCAGGAGATAATCTGGGCATCTCTTCATAACTCCATGCAAAACAATCCTTAAACTCACTCAGTAGCCTAACTAAGTCATTGGTTTCTTCTTCTTCATTGACAAGCGATGTATGTGGGATTTTCTTTTATCCCGGTTGATTTCTTTAAGCTTGTCAATTATTGAATGGATCTCCTCTTCAAATTTTTGGTGCATCTTTGATTTGGAGATCATCTATCGATTTCTAAACACATTCTAAGAGTTGGTGTTGTGTGAAAAGAACTTATCAGACTCCAAATGATTGGTAACAACTAAGCAATAATTGTCATCATCAACTGGACCCACCATACTGAATCATAGTCCTGCTCTTGATTGCACTTCCCTGCCTGTATTGTTCCACAACATCTCAAAATACTCTAATATATGCTTGGACCATGTATGAGGAATCAATACTTAGAGGCTTCCTTAATTCTTTATATGAGTTCTCCTCAAGTTCTACATCAAATTCAGGACTTGAGGAGGATGATCCTAAAAGAATCTCTTGACTTCATATCACTAGAAGACTTAGGGGCTTAACTACTAAACCTTCAACTTTTTTTGGGTGAAAGTGAGGTTAGAGCTAAGGTTCCCAACTGCCGATAGTTTACATACATCTGATTGAATACTTTGCTTTTATCACGGAGGGCATCTTCATCACTGACAAGTGTCACCTCCAATGTAACCCATTGAGAGGGGTTGGCGGGTATGCTAATCACATTAGACTCATCCTCTGAGCTGGATTCCAAGTCTATGTGAATAGTAGGGGTACTCCTATGAACTGGAACATAACCCCTGTGGCTGATGGCCAATCGAGGGGTCTTCCACCTTTGGAATTGCCTCTATTTCTGCCTCTGCCTCTGCCTAGTGGAGGTTGAGTCATCCTACCCACATGTCCATATGATGGAATGAACTATGGGTGGAATGTGATGCTCTATTTCTTCTTCAATTTCCCTTTCTTGTTCACTTGGATTTTCATTTTCTTTTCTTTTTTTTTTTCTTTTTTATTTTTTCTTTTAAATTTGAGTTTTGTCCAAGTTCATGAGAAAGGTCTTTTGAGGAAGATAGTAGGTCACATCCTCATATATCTCAACTCTCTAACTGAAAATGGCTTTTCATCTCCTTTGACATAGTATTCAATCCCATCCTTCCTGAACTTGATGCAGATGGAGGGAGGATGGAATTATCTTATTCATGTATCCAAGGCCCTCCGAAGCATGAATGAAGTATTCAAATCAATGATATAAAACTTGGCTTCATCTTCCAGTCACCTATCTCCAAAGGTAACTATGGAACCTAAAGCCTCTCACCTTGTTCATTGAATCCTCTCATCCGATCTCCTCAGTGTGGAGATGTTGATCCTCAAATAGGCAAGGGTCTTTAGACTCATAATGTTCACCGATGCACTGGATCGATGAGAACTCGCAAGTTTGAATCGCCCATGTCTATGATGTAGAGGGCGGTTGTGCTCCATGTCCTAGAAGAATTCTTCATCGTGAAAGTGATCCCAGCTTCTTTGAATAATGTGCCTCCTCACCATAGTAGTCAAGAAGCATATCTCAGGATCAAGGAGAGCCTTGATTAATGATTCCCTCATCTCTTTGGATAAGACAAGGGCATCGTATATGCTTAGCTTAGATGATAACTTTCTTAGATGAGAGAGGACATTTATAGTCCACCTTGGGCTGATCCTCCACAAGCATATCCAAGGGTGGAGCATCCTGTGGAGGGGCTTCTCGATCCCTACCAATGACTTGTTTCCCTCATCTTGAGGTGCTTGCCCTAGAGGTAGAACCTTGCCACTATGGAGGTTGACTTGGTGATCTCTTGGCAGGGTAATGGAAGGTTCTACGCACATCAGGCTCACCTACTTCTCCTATGGGACCCTCAAATGGGATGATTCCAAGTCTATCTCAAGAATGACCCGTAGCATTGAGTAGGAAAATCCAACTTTGAATTAGAAGAGGAAGATCAGAATTTTATAGTTATTTTGACTTGAAGAGTTATCATTAGGAATAGATTCAGACAACCCATCGAAAGTGACACAGATGTAATTCAAGCTAACTTTATTCTTCAATTTCTTGGATTTGATAGGAGGTACAAAGTAGAAATCAAGTAAAGTAAGAGGGTGAGGATTTGATGCCCTCATCCATCGATACAAGATGTCTAGAAGAAGAAGAACTAGTAGTGAAGTCGATGTAGTCTACAATGGTGGACTAGAGGCTGACTCGATTCGGTGGTTGCCTTGGCTATCCTGGCATATACTACATGTTGTTGCTTCTGAGCTCCCCTGTTCCTTGAGTTGCCTCTTGCAACTTGCAAACCTTCCTTGATGTTGGAGGTTTGAGCTAACTCAGGCACCTACAAGGAAAGTTTCTTGATTTTTTGAATAATCTTTTTTGAGGTTTTGGATAAGGAGATATCCCAACTTTCTTTGGTTTTGAAAGGATTGCAAGTATCCTCAAGGATTACCCTAACGAAATTGGATGGTTGTTCCCCAAGGTATTCCTTTGGGATAATTATAGCACCGGTTTTGAAGCTATGTTCAAGTCAGTCCTTAAATGTGAAGCAATCTCCCAAAACATGACCTAACATATGGTGGTAGGGGAAAAAGTTAGGATCATGGCTTTTTCCCACTTCCTTCACTCTCCTAGGTTTGGGTAGCTAAAAATTAGGCTTCTTTAAAAGATTCTTAAAGATTTTCCTGATTACCTCCCTCTTAAATGAATAAGGCTTGTTAAGTTTATCAAAAAGACTAGGTGGACCATAGCCACCTAGCGATGGGTATGTGTACCACTGCTACTGATGATGAGGTTGAGGAGGAGGTGGTGTAGGCCATGGAGGCTACTGTGGTGGCCAGTAGGGCTGCCTCGGTGGTGGTAGAGGAGGTGGAAGTCATGGCTGTGGAGCATGAGGTCTCTCAAACTACTCTATTGGTTTTCCCCCATCACTATCACGCCGCTTCTTCTCATATACCTTCTAGGGCTTTGGCTGTGTTGGTAGATCTAGAGAAGGTAACTGTTTGGCTTCTCCTTGCAAGCTAACCACCTTGTTGATTAAATTCTCAAAGGTTTTGATGGTGAAACCTTTGTGCATGAAGGCAACTGCGCCATGGATATTTTTAAGCAAAATCTCAATGGTGTGTTGTTCAGATATCTATGGTTTGCATTTCATACTCAAATTATGCCATCTGAGAATGTAATCAATAAGGGACTCACCAAGATTTTGTTGAGCCACAACAAGATCTCCTGAGCTCCAACAAACCTCTTGATAAAGAGTTGCTCCAACTCAATAAAAGTCTTTACTGAACTATTGGGAAGTTCAACATACCAATTAAAAGCTATCCCTACTAAGCTTCTGATGAAGAGACAAAAGTGTAAAGAATCACTACCACCAACGTTGCAATAACTAGCTCTAAAATGTGCGATGTGCTACCTCGGGTTCCCACTACCATCAAAACTCTTGAAGGAAGGTGGCACATAATCCTTATAATATTGGATTGCATCGAATTCCTCTTGGTAGGCTACCCTTGGAACTGATGATCCTCCTCGGGCTTGAGCCAATGCTTCCTTCCGCTCAACCATGGACTTGATATCTTTTTTTCTATGTGGAGGTACTATCCACTACCTTCTAGTACATGTTGGTGCTACCTTGCTCTACTGGAGGTAAAGTCTTGGCTGGGTCCAAGACATGCACCAAACTGTCGAATAGTTGTGTAGGATGAACTTGGGGCTTGGTTCTATAATGCTAAGATAGCTACAAACAGGTCTTTAGGCCTCTTCTCGGCCCTATCTATCTTTTCATCCTTTTACTTTATTTATGCTAGGAGGTGTTAGGTCGAGTGGGTTGTGTCTTCCTACTCGGCCTCAACACCTTCCATAGTTTGTTTCTCTCTAAGGAGGGATCTCCTAGTATCTACCATGCAAACCCCTGTTGAGTCTCCCAATAAATCATTTTTATTGGGATCAAAGTTGATCTTCTCCTCATCATACCAGTCATATCCTAGGATCTCCTTCTTCTCCATGAAATAATGAGCTACAATATTATCTAGAGAACGATCTATCAGAACTGACATAAATGACTTCGGCTGACCGATGGTGGGCTCACTATCATGTACTGTGAGGCACCAGACCTCCCTACTTGGAGAATCAACCATGAGGTTGTACTCAGAAGAAATACACTCACTCTGACTTTGTATGGGGTGACACTCCTAGGAGGGATCATCATAGGTGCAAGCGGGTTTATCACCTTCTCCTCTACTCGTAACCATCTTTATGTCTGGTGGTGGTGGTGAAGGGTGACCACATGCTTCGGGGTCACCATTCCTTCCGCACAGACTGAGGTCGGGGAGCTTCGGCCTCACAATGGTGTAGATGGAATGGGATCCTTTAGGCCATCGGATCACCAATGGGTCCTCTTCTCCCAGATGTGGCCTTCATGGCCTTTGAACGAATCTGAAACATGGGATGGGGGATGGGTGGGTAGCGGTGTGGTGGAGACACCACTCTCTCGAATAGAGCTCTCCTCTTGTGATGGGTAGTCCCCTAAGAATGTTATCTATGATCGATGCGGTAGCACAGATCGAAAATCAAAAGTGTAGAGGCTGGCGGCCGACTAAACCTCGCCTCTCCTTGGTGATATGGCGAGGTATGGGCCTCCTGGCCTCTCTAAAGATGCTTCCCCTGCTAATGAGATCTCAAATCAAATTGAGCCAGACTCATATCGTCACCAGGCTCAAATAGCATGCGATGGAGGCCGCATATGACCTCCTACCGACTAGCGGTGGTGAAATCAAACCACGTGGAGGTGAAGTAGATCCTCTAGCATCCTCTCTCACCAGAGAGGATGAAATGGGTTCATTGTACCAGGGAAATCAAAGTGGGACTCCTCACATACCATGTAACTACCTCCATCTCTCTAGCGATGCGAGTATGGTATCACTTTATCATGTAGTTTCTTGTTCCTCCTTTGGGTCTTGGTGGGGTGGGAGTAAGAGCTACTAGAAAAGTAGGGGAGACAATCCACAGGGGGGAGCCTTCCCTTGGAAGGTGCTAATGAGTGGGTGCTAGCCCTAGGGGTAGACAGAAATAATGGCACAGGCTATCGCACTTCTGCTAGATAGGAACCACCACTACCTTCCTCTTCAATGAGAAAATATCAGAATCTGATGGCATGTCAATCTGAATGACTGGCTTCTACCCGGTCACTGTGCTCCTGTTAATAGTGATGAGGGGAGTGCCCTCACAGGTAATCCTAGCCCCCTCAAAACCTCATCTAGAGTGGATGAGATGGGCATGTCAATATGGGAAGGCGGCCTAATCAGCCAAGTCCATCCATGGGGAAAGGTGAAAACATATTTGCGCCATTTCTATCAACTAATTGAGACTAAACTGAAGCTGGTGAAAAGAATCTATAATGTTGAAAATAAACTTGAATCAGATTTATGCTATTTTTGAATTTTGAATTTAAAATTTGAACCCATACTCGGCATTTTAAAAATGTTAAGTCGATCTCAAATGATTTAGAATAGATTTTGAGATTTAATTAGAAAGAGAAATTTTTTTGGATGTAGAATACACTTTTAACAAATTTAGATATGTTGAAAATGGGTTCAAATATTTTTGAAGGGATCCTTTTATAGATTCATATTTGAGTTTTTATTTTGATTTTGAGGACCCTTTATTTAACAAATTTGGGTATGTTAAAGTAAAAGGTCAACTTGCTTTTATTTCAGATTTATGATTTTTGGAATTTACGCACTTAGCAAATTTGGGTATGCTAATTGAGATGTTTGAAAATAATTTCTTCTTTTTGTTCCTTTGTTTGCTTTTTTTGTGAATCATTTTGTGATTTGTTGATTTGGAGTCCTCATTTAGTGAATTTGGGTATGCTAAATGAGAAAATCCAAGTGTGTTTTGTTTTTTGAAATTTTTTTTTTAAAAATAGGTTCCTTAGGAAATTTGAGTAAGAAAATCATAATGTGTTTCTTTTGATTTTAATTTGATTTTGAAAAGTAGGATCCTTAGCAAATTTAAGTATGCTAAGGATCCTAATGTGTTTCTTTTGATTTTGATTTGATTTGATTTTGAAAAGTAGGATCCTTAGCAAATTTAAGAATAAAGTCTAATGTCTTTTTTATTTGATTGAAAAATAGGCTTCACTTTAGCAAATATGGTATGCTAAATGAAGTTCAAAATATTTCTTTTAATTTTGTGAAATGGAAATTTCACTTAGCAAATTTGTATGCTAAATGAAATTCAAATGTTTAAAATTTTTGTGTTTTATTTTTTTGAAAATGGAGACTTCACTTTAGCAAATATGGTATGCTAAAAATGAAGTTCAAAGTGTTTTTTTAAAAAATTTTTTTGTGGAATGGAATTTCATAGCAAATTTGAGTATATAAATGAAATTCAAAATGTGTTTCAAATTTTTTGTTTTGAAAAAAGGAGACTTCATTTTAGCAAATGGGTATGCTAGAATGAAGTTCCAAATATTTTTTGAAAATTTTATTTTTTGTTGATTTTGAAAAGAGATTTCCATTTAACACATTTGGGTATGTAAGATGGAAATCAATTATGTTTCATTTTCCAAAGATGTATTTTTTATGTGTGATTATTGCTTTCTGAAAGAGGAAATCCCAACCTAATTAGATATGAAATATGTTAAGTGGCATTTCAAAATAATGTTATTTTATTTGGAAATGAAATCTTCATTCAATAAATTTGTGTGTATTGAATGGAGATATTCATATGTTTTGAAAGTTTATTTTATTTTTTGATTGGAAATGAAACCTCCATTCAATAAATGTGGGTATATTGAATGGAGAGATTTCATATGTGCTTTTTAAAAAATGTGAAAATTTCAACCTAACACATGTGGAATGTGTTGAGTGGAATTTTAAAGTTGTGATTTTTCTTGAAGATGTACCATTCAACACATTTGGATGTATTGAATGGAAAATACCATCTTCAAATTTTATGCTTTTGAAAACATGATTGTTGGAATCTTATTTTTGTAAATGGGGTCTTCACCAAAATGAATTGAGTGAAGAAGCTCATTTATGCTTTTAAAAAATGTGATTGTTGGAATCATATTTTTGTGAAGATGATCCTACATATAACAATCATGAAGATTGTTAGATGAAGGTGATTTAGGAAATATTTTGTGCAAAACATTTTATTATGTGCATTTTGAAAGAGTGCTTTTTAAAAAGCAAGATTTTTATGAAGGATTTATTTTGTCTTTATTATTTTGGAATGAACCTTTCCTTACCATAAATATGGTAAGGAGGAAGTCTTTATACATTTTATTTTTAAATTTTTATTTTCACCCATTGAGGAATTCAACAGGGTTTTAAGACCAACACGGGTGAGGTCCTAAACCTAAAGATGGCTTAACTTAAGGATGAAATAAGCTAAGTGCCAATGGAAAGAAAGATAGTCTTGGATTCATACAAAGTACAAACCCACCACATGATTCTGAATAATTACAACGATCACTCAAAGATGGAGAGAGGAACCTTCCCTAGAGGAGTCGACAAAAAAATCTATGGTGAAAAATATTGTTATTTTCTAAGATGTATACTTCCATCTTCAATCTATGTGAAATAAAATGAAGATAAAAATATATTATTGTTGTATTTTTGAACACCATGTAGATCAGCAGATGTTCTTATTAGGGTGATCAGGTACGATATTAAGGAGAGGTGTACTATCTCAAAAGATAGAAGTCACCACTATACAATGGACTAAATCACTCCAATAAGGACTCTAAGGATAATGGACATATGTCAGAGATTCTTCCCTACTTTACATCAAAAAGTAAAGTAGTTTATTTTAAATCCGAAAGTCTATGGAGGCAAGCCTCCATAGTTAATTATATTCTAAGGAATGAGATTCCTTAGGAATACTCTTGATTAAGGTAAAAGATCATTGTCTCCAAAGATTTTGAAAATGTAAGACTATTAAATGATTGGTTTATTTTTAAAAAATTAAGTGGGATCGATCAAGAGGAGGGAGTTCTTATCAAAGCCAAATGAAGATAAGTAGATGCTTAAGATACTAGGAAGCATCCCAAACTACCCTATGGTCGGGCTTTACATTTTTGAAATTGAATTATTTATTTGAGTTGAATTTTTATTAGAAGTTTAAGGCTTATAATTCCATAATACAAGGTCATGGAAATGTCTAAGAGGTGAGTATTTATGCTTATGGTCCATAGAAGGGAGAAGCAACCTCAGAACTTAAATCTAGGAAGCTTTGGCGAGGGCCAAAAGCATGACCTAAACTTAAGGCAAAAATGGGTATTTGGTTTACCACCACAAGAGAGGACAAACCACCGAACTACTTGGACTTACAACTGCCTGAGGGTGGCCAACCAACTAACTCTATGATTTTAAATTCATGTACAAGTCATATGTTTTATGCAAGATAGCTGTTATTATTTATTTAGAAAGAGACTAAGTCCTTAAACACACTCCCTAAAGAGACTAGATAATATAAGTACATGAAATGACCTAAATCTAATGCAAAATATATTACATTTTATTTATTTTGGACAATCATTTGACTGCTTATAGATTCATATGCCTAATGCATGAGAAGAGATTATGGGCCAAAATCAGAGAAGGGGATGTGTTTCCACCATGGCTCTCAAAGGTCAAGTTCTCGAAAGGTGGAAGCCTCCAATCAAGAGTGAAATAATATGCTTTTATGCATGATGTTAAAAAAATACTCATCCAAAGGGTTACTAATTTTTATCTTGATTTTAACTTAGGCTTTAAATGAGGTTATGAGTTGTTTATTTTATTTTGAGTTGATTAATTTGGTAAGATTTATTTTTTCTAAGAGCCTAATCTCATCCAGCCATACATCAAGCAAGGAAGAAACTAGGAAAATATGTCATCTTAATGCACAAGCTAAACAAAACATCAAACATTTTATAAACTAAAAAGAATAAAGCCATTTGTGGTCGGGCACCACACAAACCCAAAATAATTGTAGAAGCTCTACCCTTATACAACCCGATTACAAATGAATTAATTTGCAATCAAGTAATAAAATTCATGTTATGGGGTCTTCATTTCTTCTTTCTTCTTTCTTCTTTCTCTTCTTCTTTCTTCTTTGGTTCCTTCTTTTGATGGTTGGAAGGTGGTTGCTCCAAAGGTTTTCACATGGTACATAAGATGTAATCTTATAATGTTCATCCTAATCCCCATAACATCATTCCAAAATCCTAATTGTAAAATTACATGAAAAGAAAAAGTAAATCTAATACCGCAAAATAGAGATTAGAAACAAACCATATAAATCTCAAGCATGTATATTGACTTAGCACCCACACATGGTAACCAAGTCCACGCCTATTGGATTATGCTTAGGGGTATAAACCACAAGCTAAAGCATTTATATTTTATTTATTATAGTGCCCCTTAAGCACAATCCCCTGCAGAAAATAATGATTAGACTAAATCATCCTTCCATTCATTATATGCACATACACCATAATATTCAGGCTAGAAATAATACATCACAAAACAAAATCAAACATCAAACCATGCACCGCCCTAACCTAAAGCTAGAAATGGTGAATTAGTCTAAAATGTGTGCTTTAAAAAGCTTGTGTGGTATTCTTAGCTATGGATTTAAGGCTTAGATTTTCTAAGTGTGAAGATATTCAAATTAGATGGGTGATTTCATTTAAGTGTTTAGTTGATTTGGGTTTTATTTGGTGATTTATTTGGTTTAAGTGAATCCTACAATTAAGTTATAGAGAGAGAAAAGAGAAGAGAACTTCTCTTTCCTTCCCTACCTTAAATAATTTCTAAAGTGGATTCATATTTGATTTTATTATTGAATGTTTTATTATGTGTTTTAATTAATCTTGAGTTTAGATTTTTCTCTAAACAAACCTATTCAAAAGAAAAGCATTTTAAGATTAAGTAAAGTGAACTAATATCACAAAACCCACATCACTTCATTTCTTTCCAAACATGTACAACATGCATATGAATGAATTATAAGCATATCTATACATACAAATGGAAATATTTAGCACACATTATTGTAAATGCTAAGAAATTTTACTTAAGAAAATTAGAATGCTTTATGATGCATGATTTTCAGTAAGTAGAAAAGAGGTATTTCTTTTATTCACATGCACATGCAGTATATGTATGAAAGGTATGAGTATGAAATTATAGTGGGTAAGGTACAAGACCTACTTACTACTTAAAGCCTCAAACCGGGTTGTCCAGACTAATATACCACTTTCCTTAAATACAAACACATGTATAAAGAAATGAATGGAAAAGAAAGATGCAAAAATTTTGTATTTGTTTTGTTTTATTTTGTTTATGCAATTTATATGTACAAGTGTGGATATCCTGTAATAGCATAAGAATGGATATAATGTTAGGCAAGTGTTGTGTTCTTTTCAAATGAACTATACACTTTGCCAAATCCTATTCAAAATTATGCTAAAAGAAAAGAGAAGGAAATCCACACTATGCACATCTTCATATTTTTATCCACATGCAAGCCTATAAATAATTATAAGTAGCAAACTTTCAATTTTAGGTGTTTTATTTATAGAATTTGAAAATAGTTTTGGATTTAGTAGTGATAACAGCCATTCATATTTTTTACTTTAGCCAAAACATGCAGTTTGACAAAAATAAAACATTTCATTTTAATTTGATTTTTAAAAAAAGGTATGAATGCATGAATTTCATATGAAATACAAATTTATCATGCTAAGAAAGAAATAAAGTGATGAAAGCAATGTTCATTCACCCTAATTAATTCTAAAGACAATCTATGAAATAAGAAAGTTCAAAGTAAATCAAAGTTTGTTTAATGTGATTTTGTTTTGAATTTGTTTTTATGTTTAATTTGGAAAATGTGAAAGAATGTTTGCTGGTCCTAACCCATTTCCACATATGTATTTAATTTAGTTTTTAGATGATTAGGTGATTTTTATATATTTATTTAGGTTAAGGTGTATGAATTAAGTGTGTTAATTACCCCTTACTACCACCTTAGCATACTTAATCAAATAATTATGAGCCAATGATATGACATAAAACCACACAAGAATTTAAAGCAATGCACCTAAGAAAAGGGCCTAATAATTGGCATGATTAATGATTAATTAAGCTAAGGGGTTTAAGTTAAGTAATTTCATAATCCTTCCCACACATATGTGTTGGATTTTGATTTCCTTGATGTACTTAGGTTATTGAACACATAAGAATCTACCTAAAGTGAATTAGTTAAGTTCTAGAAGGTTTTAGAATTTTATCAAATTAATTAGGTAGGTAATTAATGGATTAACTCTAATTAATTTGGATTAAGGAAGAAAGGTTTTAAGGAATAGCTTGGAAAATATCCCAAAATTATTCCTAAATCTCCTATTCATTTAAAAAAAACTTAATTAACTCAATCAAGGATTTAAACCACTAATTACACTTAATTTAATTATTAGAGTAATTAGGAATGAATCTAGCAATCTATAATTAAAATAATAAATCCCAAGAAAATTTGGGGAGAAGTCATCCCAAAATACATAAGAAGTTTGAAATTAATCTAATTAAAATAAATTAATTAAAATAATTACATTCCAAATAAAACCCAAATTCAAAAAATATCACTATTCAAAATCCATCAAAATAAAGTTTATAATATCCTACATTCAATTATCTTTCATATGCAAATCAATTCATATTTTTTTATTTTTCTACACTTAGATATGAATATTTGAAGTTTCCATGTTTAATTAGATAATTAAATGGCCTAATTATAAGTTAATCTTCGACCACATGGAACGACGGCACGCTTTCCATGTGGCATGATGGTATTTTTAACTGTCACATCATAGCACCACGTCAACCAAAATGTGAAGATTAGATATGCAGCTCTAAAGGATTAAATGATGGATTCTAGAATCATCATTCCATCCAAAACATGGATGGATGGCCATTCATCTCAGATTTTCGAAGATGGCCACCGTCCATCTTCCATGGCTTGATCTGAGCTCAATTGAGCTTGGATTGATCTCAAATTCAACCCACGCCATCACCATGCAAGGGAGATCACATCTAATGGCTACATTCTCATGAAGTATAAATTTCTTTCACAAAGGACCACAAACATCTAATTTTAAGCTTTCATTACCTCACCAGAGGCTATCACTAGTACTTCTCTTGGAAGCTTCGCCTAGTGGAGAAAGCTTTGTTGAAGTTTAAGGCCTCAGATTGGATGGATCTTCCTGACCAACTTCACCTTCACTTAGCTCACCTTGGTCAAGGTACTCCTCCTCTAAGAACTTCAATGAAGCTTGGAGTGAGTTCGATTTGATCCTCTAAGTTTGATTTCAACTTGAGTTCCCATGTTTTTAGTTTGAGAAACTAAGAAATGGAGAAGTTCAACTTTCTTGAGAGAGCTTGGGGAGAGATCCAAATGCTTGCTCTGGCTTCCCAAAGTTCAATTGAGTGTGCTAGAATGAAATTCAAGTGAAATTAGGAGGAGTATATCTCCCCTTAGAGAAATCGGGCGGCTATGATGGAGCATGCTATTTTGATCCAATTGATCACCTTGAGTGGGTTTGTTAGGTGAGGTTTCTGATTTGGCTTAAGGAGGAGTGTGGAAACCCATGTGCTTAATTCAAGGGAGGAGGGATTCCATGTGCTTAATTTCATGCAAGTGGTTGATTTTAGCCTTAGGTTGGGTTTGGATGACCCAAACTCATTGGGCTAGGTGCACTACACTCACTAATATCCACTTGGTCCACTAAGAGGGTGTCAAGTGGTCATGAAGAGGATTTGACCAAATTCTAAATAAATTTGGCCAAAATTTACCTTATGGCCTAGGGGTAAAATGGTCATTTGACCTTCATTTCAGTTTGAACATGTTTGATATGTTTGAAAAAATAGGTTAGGCCAAGTTTCATTGAGTTTGGAATTGGTTTGATGTGATTTGGCTCATGTTGACCCATTCAGGTCAAAATGGGTCAACTTAGTCAAGTTAACCAATTGGTCAAATTGGGTCAAACCAAGGGTTGGGTCAAGTTCAAATGGCCATTTGAAATGTTTTGGTGGCTTTGGTTTGATTCAATTGAGTTTATATTTAGTTTTAGTTCAATTGAGTTCATTTAGGTCAAATGGGTCAAGTTGACCAAATTGATCCATTTGACCTATTTGGGTTAGGTCATGGGTTGGTTTATGTTTGGTTGGTCATATGAAATGGATTGATATCTTTGTTTCCAATCAATTTGGTTTATATTTGGGTTTGGCTCAATTTGACCTTTAAGGTCAAGTTGAGTTCATGGTCGATTAGGCTACATTAGGTCTAGTTGGCCAATTGAGGATTTGGTCAAGATCAACAATCATTTTGGAATGAACTTCACCCATTGGTTTCAACCAATTTGGCTTAGATCAAGTTTTGACACATTTTGACTTTTTAGGTCAAGTTGGGTCAACTTGGGTCAAGTGGGCAATTAGGCTAGCTTAGGCTCAAATGTTGACTTGGTCAAGTTCAGACATTGATCATGAATGAGTTTAGATTAATGGTTTCAATAAATTTGGTTTATGGTGGATTTTGGCTAGTTTAGATTTTATTTTGGCTAAGTTTTGACTTGGTCAACCCTTAGGTTTGACCCAATTTGAGTGATTGATCATCTTATGATGATTGTTATTCACAATGTGAGCCTTAGATGGGCTTAGTTCAATCCAATTGGTTAGGATTAGAATTTGGCTCAAGGGTACTTTAGGTCACTTTGGGTCAAGTGAGCCTAAGTGGGTCAAATGGCTTGGTCAAAGCTTGATTTGAGTTTGATTGAACTCACATATGGACTTATGATTGAAATATAAATCCATTTGCAAGAGGTTTGAAGTCAAATGGGTTTTGATTCATATGATAATTTTAAGTTCAAAAGGGTGAACATGAGTTTGACTTAGGTTTGATTTTCTAATTGAGTTTTGGTTTGATGATTGAAGTTTGTTTATATTTGGATTCATGATTGAAGGATTGATTGAATCATAAAGAAAAATCAAGAGTTTGGCTTGATTTGAAATTGATTTGGCTAAGTTCAAGATTTTGACTTGAAAGGCTTAGGTTGAATTTTGATTGAACTTCAGTTTGATTTTTGGAGCTGGCTTTGGTTGTTCTAATTTATATTTCATTTATATATGTTACTATAAATGAAAATATAAGGTTATAAGAAAATTTCATGGATTTGAAGTGATTTGAACTTGATTTAGGCTAAGTCCTTAAGAAGGAATCAAATGACTTAGGAAAGATTTTTTATTTGGATTTAGTTTGATTGATTTGAATTTATATTTCATTTATATATGCAAATATAAATGATAATATAGATAGGTTTTAAGAGAATTTTATGAATTTGAATTGATTTAAACTTGATTAAAGCAAAGTCCCTAAGAGGGAATCAAAGGACATAGGAAAGATTTTTTATCTTGGGATTTCAATTTGGAATTTGATTTGATTGATTTGAATTTATATTTCATTTATATATGTGAATATAAATGAGAATATAAATGGGTTGTGAAAAAATTTCATGAATTTGAATTGATTTAGTTTTGACTTTGGCTAAGTCCTTAAGAAGAAATCAAAGGACTTAGGAAGTATTTTGAACTTTGAATTTAAATCATAAGTTTCAATCATTTAGGATTGACATGGATTTCAATCATTTGGAATTGATTTGAGTTTGGAAAAAATCAATTAAGTTAGAATTGATTTAAGTTTGATTTGAAGAAAGAAAGTGAGGAATTTGGTTCAAGCTATAGGATTGGAATATTTTCCTAACTCCCCTAAGGCATGACCTATTCCTATGGCTAACTCTTCAAGTTTCTAGAGCTAGCTTGAGTGTCCACCTAATCACTAGATGTGTCTTAAGACTAAGGATCTCTTAAAGTCTAAGAGGAGTCCTATGTATAAGATGAAGGGGTTGAGAGCTCATCCTAAAAATGATATCAACAATGGACCAAGGAGGATCTGCGCATCCATAGAACAGAATCTCCAACCACAACAGCGGTTATCGGGAAAGGGGGATTGTCCGATCCAATAGTAACCCAAGTAGTGTCTAAATGGGGTCATAAAGGAAGTTATCCAAATACAGTTCCTACAAGGGAGGTGCCACTAGGAGCATTATCTTAGACTCTATAAATAAGAAAACCTTTAGGTGTATGGTGGCCAACTAAAGGAGAAAGCATAGAGGACTTATATCTACCATGAAATCCACCTTTATAACAAACACCAAACACCCTAAGGTGGTTATCTGTGTGCGATGATTGGTCTAGGGAGAGGGCATGTAGACTTACATCTCCCTAAACCAGAATGGATCATCAGGATAGTCTATCGTCAGCTCAAGAGGTGTTATCCGACCTAGGGCTACCCACCAGTGTGCATGGTTGTGCTAGGAAGAATTTGTTACATCTTCCAAAGTAAGGAACACTGCTGGGGTGACCCATTATTAGAACAACAAATTGACCCGACCTAAGGGAAACTATTAAGTAGGGAGTCACGAAGAAGGACTAGACCTGGACTTGAAGTAGTCAGAAGGAAAGGAGCCATTGGGGGACTTACCGTAATTGTGAAATATACTAGACCTAGTCAATGCACGATGGCTAGCTCAAAAAGAAAGCATAGCAGACTTATATCTTCTTAAATGAAGTCATCATGAAGTACCAACTATGCAGTAAGGCCTACTATGCTAACAAGGCATTCGTCGGTGTGCAATGGTCAAGTCAAGAAAGAAAGCATAATAGACTTACATCTTCCTAAATAAGGGACCATGGGTGACACACTAACAAGATAGCATCACCCGATGGGCGGCACTCCAGTGAGTGTCGCTAGGGGCATTATCCCAACTTGAAGTAGCCCGAGATAAAAGATAAGTGTATATATTATTCATTTGTGTATAGTTTGTGTTTGTGTTGGTGGAGGATAGGATGTAGCTTGGGTACTCTTAAACCTATTCTAAGCACATCATGGTGAATTCACGAACAAAATATTTTTAGTTTGGAAGAGATTGAATTTGAAACAGAATATTCTTGATGATAATTGTTTTCAAACATGATCTCATGGATAATATTTTTTTAAATAAAGCCTATTGATTGGAAGCATCAGGCGCTCTCCCTTATGGTTGATAAGTTAATATGATCCTCCTTGGTAGGCCTTTTCTATAACAAAAAGGTCTTCCCATGTGGGTTCAAACTTGTTTACCATCTTGCGATAAGCAACAATTAATCTCCTTAGAACTAAAATAAGCTCTCCTAGTTGAAAAGCTCTAGGATGGACCAACTTGTTATGAGCTTCAATCATTTTGGCTCTATACAACTCGAGGTTCTGGCATGCTCATAGGCCTCTCTCCTCCAAATCTTTGAGCTCTTCTAACCACAACTTGGTGTTATGCTCCATTGTGATCTTGCTACCCACAGCTATCCATATTGATGGGACTTGGACTTCTAATGATAGAACGGCTTCGACCCATACACTAAGAAGAAAGGGGTAGCCTAAGTTGGAGTTTTGTAGGTGGTACGGTAGGCCTACAAGACTTCAACTAACTACTCATGCCACTATCATTTATTATCATCAAGTATTTTCTTCAATATTTGGATGAGAGTTTTGTTGAAGGCTTCTACCAAGCCATTTTCCCTCGGGTAGTAAATGGTAGAATATCTCCAATCTATGTTATCTCTGGGCAAAGTTATTGATCTTGGTTCTCTTGAATGTAGTACAATTATTAAATATGATTCATCAAGGCACCCCAAACCTATATAATGAGATCGAATAATTGGAGCACATCAAGCTATGACCTCAATTAAATTTCTACCCATTTGGAAAACTATAGATAATATCGATGACCCTTGGAAGAAGTAGGATCAATCACACTGTAATACCCAACATCGAATGGCCATGAGTCTATGTTGGGTGAATGTTAGCTTAATCTTGGACACAGTTTATACACATCGCATCACCTAAATACATCCATACAATGCATGATAATCAAGCCGAGATCTAAGTCTGATCTTGGCTTTCATCTTCAAACCGATTGGTGTGCTAAGCGAGTGTACTATCATGACCTTACGGCTTTGTGTTTATCTAAGAAACATAACCACATAGATAAGACCATCCAGATGTGTATCCAAGAGCATGGAAAAGGGATCTGTTTCATCGATGTGCTAGTGACTTCTCTTGAGGTAGTTTACATCTATTTGTAATCCATGAATGGTTGCCTCCAATCCTCATCCTTTTGACAACGATCGCATTTTCCTAAAAAAAAAGAAATGACACCATATAGAGTTTAGAATATCTATTTAGATGAAAATATGGCATTAAGGAATAAGCATATTATCTCGAAAGATAAACATGCTATCCTATAATGGATTTGATCATTTCAATAACAGACTCCAAAGGCTAATGGGTCTTTCGTGTACTAGAGTATTTTCTCCTAAATTACATGGAAAAATAGAACACGGTCAATTTTATCTTGGCATCATGGTTCCTTATAAAGGCAAGCCTCTATAGTTAATTACATCTTAGGAAGTAGAGGTGCAAACGAACCGAGCATTTAACAAGTTACTCTGACTTAGAAGAGCTCATTTATGTTCGCTCATTTAATTAATCAACGAGCTTGAACACTTTAAATACTCATTGTTAAATCAATTTGAACAAGTTATTGTTGATTTATGTTCTCTAACATCATTTAAAGCTAACAAGCTCAAGGAGCTCGATAATTAAGTCGACAAGGCTTGTTCATAAACGACATTCAGTATACTTGATTAAGGCTCGAAATTGATTAAAGCTCATTTATTTCATTAAAAAGATACTAACATTATAAGCTCTAATGAATCGAGCTCACAAAAAAACTTCGAGCAGCTTGAACATAATTTAAATGAGCTCGAGCTCAAACACCATCCTAAAAGTAATAAGCTCAGCTTACAAAATGAGTTTGAACTCAAATGGCAAGCTCATAGTATCTCTAGGAAGGGTTTCTTCCAGAATACGATTAAAGAAATAAGTGGTTATTCCTAAAGACTACTAAAGTAGCTTTCAAAGGATTGATTTTTGAAAATTCAATTGAGAGAGGTCCAAATTGGAGAGAGTTTAGAATTCCCAATTGATATTAGGATGCCCAATAGATATTTCATCTATCCTATGATTGGGCTTAAATTTGGGATTTAATTTTATAAATCAAGTTATCATTTTCTTAGATATCTAGGGCTTAGATTCTAGTAGCACAAGACTGTAGAAATGCCTAGGGTTGAAGACTTATTCCTAAAAGGATGCTTCAGAACCAAGTTTACAGGTGCTTCTAACACATGTTACATGCTCGACCTAGTTTTATCCTTAGGAATCAGGGATCATTCTCCTCACTTAAGGGAACTAACCTATCCCTGACTCTTCTGGACTTACAACCTACCCGGAGCGGACTGCCAGCTAACACCACCTAAGCTCATTTTAAAACCATGAGGCTAAGTCATATGAATGCAAGATGGTTGGGTTGTTGTAGTCTTAAGAAAGAAATCTATGAACCTAGACTCACTCCAAAATCACTAAGATCATGTAAGGTATGAAGATGCACCTAACTAATGCATATTTTTCATATTTTTATAATTTTTGACTCAGGATTCCATTTAGGTCATAAGAATACAATTTATGCCTAATATATGCAATTAGAAAAAGATTATCGGCTAAATTAGAATAGAAGAAGGTGTACTTCCATCATAGGCTCTTAAAGGTCAAGCCCAGGTTCTCTGGCAAGGATGGAAGTCCATCATTAATCAAAAGTAAAATAATATGATTATGAGTTATGTTAAAACATCCATCTAAGGGGTTGCTACATATTTTATCTTGCTTTAATGGCTTAGGATTTTATATGAAGATTATGAGTTATATTTATTTTTAGGTTTCAATTGATTTAGTTGGGTAGAAAATTTATTTTATCCTATGAGCCTATGTCCAAGCATTCATCACAACATAGCACAGAAAGAAACCTAAGAAAAGCATGTTGTTTCTATTACGCATCCAAAATAAATCAAGCTAAATTAAATTATATAAGGAAAAGGCCAAAGCAGCCGGGTACTACTGTACACACCAGAAGAAAGAAAAATGGGCAATCTAGTTCTGCCCTTATACAACCCGACCTAGAACTATAAGTTCAAATCTATGGGTCTTCTTTCCAATAAAGCCTCCTTATTCAGGGATATCCATCGGGCTCTACAGGGGACCACTGCACTATCTCCTAATTGGGTTAGCTCCTACTAATTCTAGACCCCATAGATCCTAACCTAATTCCAAGCTCAAATTTACATTTAAAATTCAAAAGAAATACTAAACCCTGCAAAATATATGTTAGGAAATACACACATCACACAAAGCATTTTATATTTCACAAATATACAAGCTTAGCATTAGTTCCTTGCCAAGCCCACCTATCTTATGGACTATGTTAAGGGATTTTCAACACCTGCAAGCAAACATCAATTTTATTATTTATTTATCACAGCAATCCCTTTAACATAGTCCCCTGCAGAAAATAATATTAAATCTAGAAAGAACACCCTAACAACCAGTCTAACAAACAAACAAGCTTAAGAATATAGTCTAAAACAATACAGCACACAGACATGTTAAGCACAGCACAACATATCACGAGAGGTTAAAAGAAAATCATAGAACAAACTAACCTAGATCTAGAGTCTATGACCTAAGTAATATAGTGTGTGTAGAAGTGGGGTTAGTGTAGTAAGTCTTTGCTAGGCCTTTAAGTTTAAGTTTGAAGTTTGAAGTTCAAATTGGTTTAATTTTTACTATTGGGTGGTTTCATTTCAAATGATTTAATGATTTAATTTCTAATTTATGTTCATTTTACTTGGTTAAAGTTGTATAGATTCTCAAGAATGAAAAATGGAATGATTCCATTTTTGGATGGAGCTCTTTCCATTCAACATCCTAAATCCTAATGAAGTTTTCAAAATTCTAACTAAAATCCTTAAGTATTTAAATTAATCCTATTGATTTTATTTATGTTTATTTGATTTATGTTATTTCATTTGTTTGAATAGCTTTATTTGATTTAATTTTGTTGATTTATTTAAGTTATGATTTGTTTCATTTTTTTTATTAAGTTATATGGGTGTCATTTGATTTGGCTTATGTTAATTTAAAGAGTTTGATTTTATTCAATTTAACTTAAGTTATTAAATTATGAATTTGTAAGCTTAAGGTTTAAGTTCATTTAGTATAAATAAATACCTTAGGTTTGTTCATAGATTATTCTTAACCTAATTTAATTAACCTAAGTTTTAAGTTCATTATCTAAATTCATTAAAATTGAATGATTTCATTAAACTTAACTTAAGTTGTTTAATATGTTTGAATTTCATTAAGTATTGATTTTCTTAAAATTTTGATGTCTGATTAAATTCTTTGACTTTGGAAGTTTCGATGAATTACCATAAGTATTTGTGATGTTTATTTTTGATTAGTTTGATTTATTTATTGATTCAATGAATTAATTCTTCTTAATTATTATTTAGTTCATATTGACTTAAAGATTTGGGAAATCAAGAATTCCAAATTTGTAGACCAATTGAATTTGAGATAATTATGGCAAGTGGGGTTACATGCCAATTTTATGTTCCTAAAGTTTTAGCTTTATTAGAGATGTTTATTAATATTTTATATTCATAATTTATTAAGATTCATTAAGAGATTTTATTATGAGATTCATTAAGAGATTTTATTTTTCACTTATTCTTCAATGAAATACCTTTCCACTGAGGGTTTATTCATAATTTTTGGTTAATTGGTTGATTTATTATTATTTAATTAAGTTCATGCCATTTAATTAAATTATTTAATTATTTTAATTATCTAATTGAGTTAATTAGTGATCCATTAGATTTATATAGGTTTGATTAGGTTTAATTAATATTCTGATATTCATTAATATTTCTTATGTTGATTTAAGGTTATTAGATTAAAGTTTTCTAATTATTTCATTAAAGGGTAATTAATTTAATTAATTTAAAGGTTAAACACATGAAATTATAATTTCCCTTGAATTCAGAGAATTAAATCCCCAAAAACTTACCTAAGGTACATTTTATGCTTAGTTTTATTTCCCCAAATTTTCAAATTAATTGGTTTATTAATTTGAGAGTAATTAGGGTTTAATGTTTTTCAATTAAATCCAAATTAAAAAAAAAATTATCCACTAAAAATTGGTGGTTTTAATTTCTATGGATTCCTCTCATCAAGATGAATCCATAATGCTTTTATTTATGATTTTTTGATTTTCTTCAATTTTATATGATTTTTTAAAATCTCTGGATTTTAATTAATTAATTAAATTGTTAATTAACAAATCTTAACAGTTTTAAGTGGGGAGGGTCACGCGGAAGTTAAAAGCGTGATACTTCATCGATCAAAGACGGTCCATATTGATCTCACGGTCCCTGATCATGTGTCGCAGCGACCGTGCAGCCGCCGCATGGGATGAAACACGCGGTCGCGCTGGAAAATGTGGGATGATCCGACCGCCCACCGTGGATCGGATGGTCCGGATCACTCTGTGATCCTTATGGGATTTAAATCAATTTATGCACCTAGATCTGGACCATCTGATCCAAATAGAAGGATCGGACGGTCCAGAGACCATCTTCTTCCCTAAACGGCAAAACCTAATCATCGTTGATTGTTTTCTGTCAACCAGCTATGATTGACAGTGAATTATGCCTCGATTTTGATTCCAAAATGATCAGTGATTGAATTGGGATCAATCTATATGGCTAGATCCATTTGGCATTCCAAATTTCTTTGAAAAAGCCCAAAATCGAAAGCTTGAAGAAAATAAAGGGAGGACGTCAATGGCAAACCTGGATTTCGGCGATCTCCGACGGTGAGGTTGATTCCATAAGCTTTATATCAATGCAACGACCTTATGGCCGGCATTTGGCGGCTTGTCTCCATGTGGTTTGCCCCCTTAAACGAGCTTAAAGCATAGATCTCGACCTTGGTGGTTCTTGGCCTTCTCGGCGCCAAATGATTCAAGTAAGGGCTCGATTTGCCCAGCCCTAACGTGTGTGTCTTCAATGAAAATCCTCCTTTGGATTTCACCATTAAAGGGTGCTCGATTTTGGCATGAACAATGCCTTGTCAGTGACAAGGTGGTCGGGGAAAGGTATGGGATCAACTCCCCTTTTCCTTGTGAACATAATGGGATGTTCACCTCAAAGGAAAGGAGCTTCCTTGCAAGATTTCCATGCATGGCCGAAAAGAACATGCTTCCTTTTTTTTCATTTTCTTCTTCCCTTCTTATCCCTTTCTTATTCCCTTGGTTGGCTAAGCTTTAGGCTAACTTTTGGAGGTTTGCCTTGGCCTTAATTAGTTCCATTATCTTCACTTGAAGGTAGCCACCACTTAAGAGGTGGCTTTTATCTTGGAGTGAATGAGGTGGGAAGAAACAATTTTTGCATGGGGAATTTGTTTAGCTTTTATTATCTCCATGCAATATGGCAATATCATCTTAGTTTGGATTAAAGTATGATATGCCCAAATTAATCTCAAAATGGTTTTGAGATTAGATTTAATTCCATTTGAATTTTCTTAGGGAATTTAAAACCAATCAATTGCATTATGATTTGATTTAAACCATTTAATTTGAATTGATTTTAAATTTGATTTCATTTTAACTCATTTGGCTTAAATGGGTTAGGTATAATTTCAAATGACTTCAAATGATCAATTTAAATTCAAATAAAATGGGTTTTCTTTCATTCATTTTAATTTGGTTTTAATTCGATTTATTTGAGTTAATCCAAATTGAAATTTTGGATTGATTCTACCTATATCAAATAGGTTAGAATAAACTCAAAAAGATGTTATAGGACACTAGGTGAGGTATCCTGGATCTCTTAATTGCCAAAATAACATCATCCAAAAATGAGGTCAATAATGACAACCTCCCCTTCAAGAGAGTACTTTTCGATGACTTCAATATCAATAAGGGATAAGACTTGTCTATTTTGGGCCATTATAGATATGGACTCATCTTATGGACATGCCAACTCCTTGTCAAGTTTGGCTAAAGCATCTGCTATGGTGTTTTCCCATTGAGAGATCTTGTAAATGGTAACCTCTAGGATTTGGGACAACAACTCCATAGTATACTTGTGGTAGTGATGGAGCTTATGCTTTAGAACCTTGTAGGACCTAACGATTTAATTGATGACTAATTGAGAGTCTCCATAGATGTTGATGTTCTGGATGCTTAGAGTAACACCTAACTCCATATCGACAATCAAATCCTCATAGTTGGCTTCATGGCTTCATTATTAGAGATGATGAGAATCTCATCACATGCGGTTCAGGTTAGAATGACTATTCCTACCCCTTCCTTTTCTGGGAGAGTAGATTATGGTTCTTCTTCTCTCTGAGAGGAAGCCGCACCATCAAAGTACATCTCCCACTGGCGATTGTCAGTCTCCCCTAAGTTCATGATATGTTCATCAGGGAGGTCATCACTAAGCGGAGGGTCAGCAGGAAGTTGGTGTGCTGCTAAGAAATTCGCTAGTGCATGTCCTTTCATCGCACGGAGGGGTACAAATGTAATATTGAACTATGAGAGAATCATGGACCAATATGCCAACCATCCAGATAGCATCAATCATGTCATGAAATATGACTGTGGATTGATTTTGGAGATCAAGTTCACCTTATGAGAGAGCATGTAGTGCGTAGCTTTTGGGATGCAAAGATTAAAGCTAGACAATATTTATCAATGGGTGGATAGTTCGCTTCAGTAGGGACTAGATGACAACTGAGGTAGTAGAGCACATTTTCCTTCTCTTTGTCAATTGTTTGGGCCAACAAAACACCAAGAGAGTCATCTAATGCAGTAGTGTAGAGGATTAGTGGCTTGCCCGGGATAGAATTAGCTGCATCATCAAGCAGTGTTTGATATCTTCAAAGGCATGCTGACATGTCATCCCACTTAAACTTCGCATCCTTTTTACAAGTGCTAAGAATGGCTATTTTCTCGATAGGTTGGAAATAAAGCAACTTAGATATGCCAATCACCCTTGAAATGATCTCAGTTGAGTTAAACTTTTAGGGGTGGTATTTCTAATATCGCCTTGATCTTCTTTGGATTAAATTAGATTCCATGGTGTCGACAACAAAGCCAAGGAATTTTCTAAAGCTACTCTGAATGCACACTTCAGGGGTTCATTTTGAGGTTAAATTATCCTAACTATTCAAAAACTACTCTCAAGTCAAAGAGGTGGACTTCATTTTCTTTACTTTTGACTATAAGATCATCGATAGAGCATTCAACTTGATGATGAATAAGTTCATCGAAGAATCGAGTCATGGCCCACTGGTAGGTAGCACCATCATTTTTAAGGCTAAAAGGCATGACCTTGTAGCAAAATAGATTTCGATCAGGGTTTGAAAAGTAGTATTTCTCTCATCTTCAAAGGCCATATTTATTTGGTTGTACCCAGACGAGCCATCTACAAAGGATAATACTGCATGAGATGAGGCAATGTCCACCATCAACTCTGGTATTGATAGTGGAAAATCATCTTTGGACATGCCTTATTCCTAAATTGATGAATATGTGAATTTGGCCATTTTTCTTCTTAATTGGGAAGACATTGGGAAACCATGTAGGATATTTTTCTTCCCGGATGAAACCAACATCAATTAGTTTCTTGACTTTAAAAATGACTTATTATTTGATGTTTAATTACATGCATCTAGGAGCTTACTTGATAAGATTAGCACTAGGCTCTATTGCTAATTTGTGGACTACAACGTCAGGAGATAAATCAAGCATCTCTTCATAACTCCAAACAAAGTAGTCCTTAAACTCAGTCTATAGCCTAACTAAGCCATTGGTTTCAGTTTCATTCAACAAGGAACTAATGTATAGAAATGGATTGTCTTTAGTTTCTAAATTGATTTCTTTAAGCTTGTCGATGGTCGACTTGATCTCCTCTTTGAACTCTAGTGGTGCATCTTTGACTTCAAATTCATCTGGACCATCTAAAGTTTTAAGCATGCCTCCTCATATGAGTTAATGTGATTTGAAAAGAACCTATCAGATTTTAAATGATTGGTGATGACTAAGCAGTAGTCATCATCATTGACTAGACCCACTATACCGAATCCTAGTCATAATCTTGATTGAGAGCTTTTGCACTTATTTTTCCATATAATTTTGAAATAGTCTAACATGTGCTTTGACCAAGTGTGTGGGATTAAACCTTTCTTTGCCAGATTAACCCTTGACACAGTAGGCAATCCCACCTCTCACAACTTCATACGTTGATGTAGAGAGGATAAAATTGTGTTATTTTCATGTATCCATAGTCTCCCAAGACAAGCATTAAGATGTATCAAACTTTATAATCTAAAACCTAGCTTTTATCTTCCAATCATCTATCTTCAAGCAACACTATGGAGCCTAAGGCCCTCTCACCTTATTCATTGAATCCTCTCAACATCATCCTTTCCTTTTGGAGTTTGGAGATGTTGATCCTTAAGTAGGCAAATGTTCTTAGACTCATAATTGCACTTGGGTCAACGAACCGATAGTATCTACCAAGCCTACTATATAATGTAAAGAGGATAGTGTTTCGGCCATCCCAGAAGTCTCTTCATGAATGTAACTCCCAAGGTATCATTTGGGTGGCATGCCTCCTCTTTAGTAATGATCAGTTGAGTTAAGCATATTTCTGGATCAAGTAAGGCCTTGATTAGAGATTCCCTCATCTCTTTGGATAAGATAATGGCACCATATATGCTTAACTTAGTTGGCAACTTTCTAAGATGAGCTAGGACATTGTAATCAACTCTAGCTTGGTCCTCCATAAGCATATTCATAAATGGAGCATCATATGGAGGGGTTATCTGCTCACTAAAACCAATGACTTGCTTACCCTTATCTTGAGGTGCTACCCTAGCAGGTAAAACTTTATCACTATGTAGGTTGACTTCAGTGACTTCATGTGGTGGGTTAGAGGAAAGTTATACCTGCTCATCGGGCATATCATCAACTTCTCCTAAATGACCCTCAAAGTTAGTTGACACCAAGTCAATCTCAATGGGTGAACCCGATTGATTTAGAAAAGGAAAGTCTGATTCTGAATTAGAAGAGAAAAGATTAAAATTTCTAGAGCTATTATTATTATTTAGACTTGGAGAGTTCTCAACAGGAATAAAATTAGGAACATCATAAAAGTACAAGATATAAGTTGAATATTTTTTTCATTGATTTCTTTTAGGTGGAGCTACATGATAGAAATCAAGTAAAGTAAGCGGAGTAAGGGATTTGATGCCCTTGTCCATTGATATAATGCTCCTACTAGAAGAAGAGCTGGATGAAGTGGTAGCTGTAATGGTGGAGGGAGTGCTGGACTCTGATGGTGGTTGCACATTGGACTATCAAAAGTGTGTGATCACTCGCTGGCTACCTTCCCAAGTTATCTTTTGTAACTTGCAAACCTTCCTTGATGTTGGAGGTTTGAGCCATCTTAGGCACCTGTAAGGAGAGTTTCTTGATCTTAGAAATAGTCTTTTTAGAGGTTCAGGATAAGGAAATATCCCAACCTTCTTTATCTTAAGATCATAAGTATCCCCAAGGATTACCCGAACAGAACTATATGGTTGTTCTAATAAGTATTCCTTGGGGATAACTATGGTGCCCGACTTGTAGCTATGCTCAAGCTAGTCCTTGAAGGTGATGCAATCTAAGACATGGTTAAACATGTAGTGGTAGGGCAATAGTTAGGATCATCGTTCTTGCCCACTTTCTCGAGCCTTTTGGGCTCTGGTAGCTAGAAATCAGGTCTCTTTATGAGATTCTTTAAGATCTTCCTTACCTCCCTCTTGAATGAATATGCCTTATTTAATTTGTCCAGAAGAGTATATGGGTATACCCTGCTGGATATGAAATCGCTACTTTGTGTAAGGAGGTATAAATGGCCATTAAGGTAACTATGGTGGCCAGTATAACGACCGAGGTGGCAGTAAAGGAGGTGACAATGGAGGTTGATGAGCTCGGGGTCTCTCAAACTAGACTCTGGCTGGTTGTTTCCCCCTGTCTACTGACACCACTACCCTTGGCTTCTTCTTAAATGCTTTTATAGCTTAGGCTTGGATGACTAGTCTTGGAAAGGTAATTATTTGGCTTCCTCTTGCAAGTAGCCACCTTGTTGATTAATTTCTCAAAAGTTTTGATTGTAAATCCCTTGAGTATGAAAGTAACTAGTCCATGGATATTCTTAAGAAGAATCTCTATAGCATATTGTTCGCATTATGGTTCATTAATACTTCACATTTTCAGTTGAGAGAATGTAATCAATGATGGGCTCATTGGGATTTTGCTTTGCTATAGCAAGGTCACCCACAGTCACCCTCTGCTGGGCTCTAGCAAACCTCTTGATGAAGAGTTGCTCCAACTCAGTAAATATCTTCATCAAACCATTGGGAAATTCAGCGTACCAGTCAAATGCAACCCCTGACAGACTACTAACAAAGAGGCAAAAAAGAAGCTCATCACTACCACCGGCATTACAACAATCGGCTCTGAAATGTGCCATGTGTTGCCGTGGGTTCCCAGTTCCATCAAAAACTTGAAGGAAGGTGGAACTCACCCCTTAGGGTACTAAACTACATCAAATTCCTCTAGGTAAGGTATACCCTTTGGAACGGATGAACTAGCTTGTGCCAACGCTTCCCTCACCTATTATTCCACCATCTGCTTGATATCTTTCTCATGAATAGAGGTGCTATCTACAACCTTTCTATGCAAACTACCACTATCCTAATCAATGGGAAAGGAACTCTTGGGAGGTTCCAAGACATGCAAAAGCTCAGGCTACTCAGCCTCCATGGGACTAGGCTATGGTATTTGAGTTTAGTTCTGAAGTGCTAAACTTCAGCTAAAAAATCTTCAACCTTCCTCTCCATCCTATGGATATGATCATCTTTCTTTGTGAGATACTGAAGGAGGTGTTGGGTTGAATGAACGGCATCATCTTCTTCAACCACAACACCTTCTTAACTCTGATGATCTCGGTGGAGGAATCCTGTATCATTATATGGACTTTCTGAGTCCCCAACATGTCATCCTCCTGAAAAGCTACCCTACCCTTTTCCTAATTTAAATGATCACTCCCAAGAAGTTACTTCTTCTTGACAAAGTAGTCTTCTAGGATATCATCTAATGAACAATCTCCTCCTATGCTTGTCTGGATCGATACAAATACCCACTAGCAGCTGACTGTAAGACTATGCTCATATGAACCGATGAAATGAACACTGCCTACTGATGGGATGTTCTTGCTAGGAGGATCAACTACCATGGGAGGTCGAATGAGAGAGTTCAAACTCACCTCAATTGGTGGAATAGATGGAGTGGGATCCCTAGGCCATAGCCAGATCACCAATGGGGATGTCCTCTCCCCGGATGCAAACTTTTGGACTTTGGTAGGGACTGTGGAAGGAGGGACTCGGATGGGTGATGGTGGATGGAGAATGGAGCAGTGTGGCTGTGAAGACACTAACTCCCCTCCCGCCAGAACTCTCCTCCTATGGCTGGTGGTACTTATCAATAAAATGATATCAGTGTGATCAGCTCTGGTAGTTTACCGATCAGGGAAATCAACAAGGGTAGAGGCCACTGACTGCATGGCATACCTCCTTCTCTCCCTCTTTCTCGCTTGGGCTGTAACTCAAGCCTTGGTGGCCCTCTCCCTGTAGATCTGATCTCTAACACTCCTGAGGATTATAGACCTCAAATCAAATAATGCACCAGACTCTGAGCATCCATAGGCTCTGCCAACCTAGCAAAGAACTATGCTAAGACTAGCATAGGGCTTCCTCTGCTCCCTAGTTGGTACCCCAAAGTGTGCTGGTGGTGGAGACAATGCGTCAATCCTCCTATAGTCCTCCTCTTCATTTGATGCTGAGAGGTGGAACTTTCTACTACTCAAGAGTGGAGAGGTCTCATGAGGAGAACCCTCCTCAGTAATGTGGGAGGCATCATCAATCTCCCTGGCTTCTCACTCATGGTGCCACTTGATATTCCTATTCTTGTTGAGGCATTGTGTGAGAGGGACGGTGCGAGAGCTGGAACCTACCTCAAAGGTATAGAAAACTATCTCAAAAGCTAAGATAGTCTTCTCCTTCAAAGTTGGGAAAACTAGTGAGGTACTAGCTCACACCGACGTTGTAGTGCTGACAACAACAGACTAAACTGGATTGAGAACCACAGATGCTAACACTATTGGAGTTGTAGCTAGCTGAACTAGAATAGATACCACTATGGGAACCGTGACAACCTTCCTCTTCAAAAAGGAAAACTCTGACTGAGACTGCAGGTCAAAAAAAAGGAGTGGCTTATGTCCTGTCACCTCTTCTCTACTAATAATTGTGAAGGCTGGTCCCTCACAAGTAATCCTGACAGCCTCAAAGCCATGGCCAAACTGAATCAGGTGAGTGGTGATCGTGGTGTGTATGGCTGATCCAAGATCCACACCGACGAAGGAGAAATGAACTTGCTATAGTAATGGGTGAAGATGGAGAAGGAACTGATAATGTTGATTCTTCTGCGCTTGTTGAAACATTACTGAGTTAGACCTTGCTTCTGTATTTGTCTTCAACTATTAATTTCTAATATTGATTTGGATTTCTGAACCCACACTAAAAAAATTTAAGTATGCTAGGTGGGGTTCATTGGAAAGATTTTAGAATATGAGGAGAGACTTTGCCATAGAATTCGATTTGGAACCCATATTCAACAAATTTAAGTATGCTGAATGGGGTTCATTTATTTTGGGTGAGACTTTTTGGAGATGCATTTGTTTTGTCCATTCTTTTGAATTTTGATTTATTTTGGAATCTCCACTTAGCAAATTTAAGTATGTTAAGCAAGATTTTAATGTGTGTTTGAAAACTTTTGTGAAAATATATTGTTTATGAAAAATGGATATCATGTGTGTGATTTTGTTTTAATGGGATCCTTACTTAACAATTTTAGGTATGTTAAGTGAGGTGGGACCATCACTTAACAAGTTTGGGTATGTTAAATGGGTTCAAATAAATTTAATTTTATTTTGAAAACTTATTTTGGTTTGATTTGATTTTGAAAAAGAGAGCTCTTATCCAATAAATTTTGGTATGTTGAATAAAGTTTGATGTGTTTTGATTTATGTTTGAAAGTGGAACTCTCACTTGAAAAATTTAAGTATGCCAAATGAAGTTTAAATGTGTTTTAATTTTTAGTGATTTTTTGAAAAGGAGAATTCTACCCAAGAAATTTGGGTATTATTAAATATATATATATATATATATATATATATATATATATATATATATATATATATATATATATATATATATATATATATATATATATATATATATATATATATATATATATATATATATATATCAAAAATGAAATATTTGTGTGTGATATTGCTTTTGAAAGGGGAACTACAACTTAACACATGTGGAATATGCTAAGTGAAATTTTAATTTTGTGTCATGATTTCATTTGAAAATAGACTTCATTCAACAAATTTGGTATGTTGAATGGAATTTATTATTTTGGAAAATGTGATGTTTAAAAAATGAGATTTTAAAATTTTTTAATTTTAATTTTTAAAAGAACCTCTTGTAACAATTGTCAGTATTGTTAAAAGAGGTTTGATTATCTTTATGCCTTTTGAAAACTTCTTTTGACTTTTGTACAAATCTTTTGGTCATGTGAATTTTTAACCAAGATGATGGTAAAGAAGTTCTAAATTTTTAGTCATCTCCTTTCTTTAATTAATTTATCTCAATAGTGGGTTTTAAGACCTATACGAAGTAAGGTCATAAAACTTAAAATATGTTGGCTAACCCAGCCTAAGGATGAAATAAGCTAAGTGCCAATAGAAAGAAAGATAGTCTTAGACTTATATGAACTATATGCCACTATTGATGCATGGAGACAATAATTACCTACTAAAGATGGAGAGAGAAATTATCCCCACGAGTCACTCGAAAAATTTGTGGTGTTTATTTTTGGATGAGTGTTTGGGGGGACACCATGCAGATTATAAGGGGTACTTATTAAAGTGATCAAATATGACATTGAGGTATGGCATACAATCTCAAAAGATAGAGACATCACCCTTCAATGGACCAAATCACCAAATAAGGACTCCTAAGACATGATGAGTCTTCGAATGTACCAAAGATTTTTCCCCTACTTTACATGGATGAATAAAGTAAAGTTTATATTAAATTGGGTTTAAAAGTTTCCTATGGAGGCAAGCCTCCATAGTCAATTACATCTTAATGAAGGTGAATTCCTTAGGAATACTCTCGATTAAAGTAGGCAATTGTTGCCTCCAAAGATTTCAAGGATAGACTATCAATAAATTAGTCATATTGGAAAATAAATTGGGAAAGATCAATGAGAAGACTTATTTTTGGAAGGCAAAGGGAATATGTAGAAAATGCTCATGATACTAAAACTAGTGAGTATTTTGATCTATCCTATAATTGGGCTTTATATATTTGAAAGTGAAGATAATTATTTTGTTAGAGTTCAAATTTTATTAATATTAGGGCTTATAATCCATCAACACAATGTTGTGGAAAAACCTAGGAGGTGAGGATTGATGCTTGTAGCCCGAAGGAAATAGCAATCCCAGATCCTAAATCTAAGGAGCTTTAGCATAAGCTAAAGCAGGACCTAACTCTAAGCGAAGATGAGTATAAGGTTAACCTCTATAAGAGAGGATAAATCACCCGACTGCTGGGCTTACAATAGCCTTGAGTGGCCGCCAGCTAACTCCTCCTATAATTTTAAAACCATGTAGGTAAGTCTTATTAATTTGTAAGATAGTTGGGCTATTACTTTAATTAGTAGAAACTAAGTCCTTAAACCCACTCCCTAAGAGACTATACCATGAGTGGTATGAGTAATGACTTAATCTACAAATGTAAATCTTTCAAATTTTATTTAATTTTTTTGACACTTCATTTGGACAAAGGCTTTAGGATTTTTGTATGTCTAAAAGCATGATGAAGTAAAGTTGTTGGCCAAATCAAAAGAGAAGAGGGTGAAGCTCCATGTAGGGGTTACTCTTATAGGTCAAGCGATCCCTATGCATTTAATGATGGAGGTCCTCATTTTACAAAAGTGATTCAAGATGATATGCATGATGTGAGTCATACAATATATAGCTAAAGGGTTTTTAAATCTTTTAATTATCTTGATTTAATGTCTAGGCTTTTGTATAAGGTTATGAGATGTTTAGTTTTTAATTATGAGATTAGTTGTGGTAGAAAAACTAATTTTTCTAAGAGACCGCATCCAAGCCTATGGTGTTTATTTTTGATTCATGTGTATGAGAGGGCAGGGGGGTACACCACGTAGATTTGAGGGTGTACTTATTAAGGTGATCAAGTGACATTGAGGAATAGTATACTATCTTAAAAGATAGAAGTCAATACCCCACAATGGACCTAATCACCTAATAAAGACTCCTAAGGCATGATGGGTCTTTAAGTATACTAGAGATTTTTCTCCTACTTTATATGGATGAATAAAGTTGGGTTTATTTAGACCCAGTTCTAAAGTTCTTATGGGGGTAAGCTCTCATAGTTAATTACATCTTAAGGAAAATAAATCCCTTAAGAATACTCTTGATTTAAGTAGGCGATTGTTGTCTCAAAAGAATTCAAAGATAGGACTATCAATAAATTTGTTGTGTTTTAGAAAATCAAGTGGGATGGATCAAAAGGGAAGAGTTATTATTGAAACCAAAGAAGATGAGTAGGGAGCTCTCATGATACTAGGAAGCCTAGTAAGCACTCCAATCTATCCTATGGTTGGGCTTTATATATTTGAAGTTAAAGAGATTTAATTATTTGAGTTGAAATTTTATTAGAAGTCTAGGACTTATAATTCCACAATATAAGATTATGAAAATGCCTAAGAGATGAGGATTTATGCTTATAGCCCAGGAAATGCAACTTCAAATCCTAAATCTATGGAGATTTGGCGAGGGCCAAAGCACCTAAATCTAAGGCAAAAGTGGTTATATAGTTTACCACAAGAGAGAGTAAACCACTTGACGACTTATTACTTGGAATGGGCCTAACTCCTATGTTTTAAATCCATGTAGGCAAGTCATATGCTTTTGCAAGATGGCTAGTTTATTATTATTTAAAAAAGAAGCTAAGTCCTTAAACCCACTCCCTAAGAGACTAGAGCATGAGGGGTATGAGTAATGACTTAATCTAATGCAAATTTTTATCAAATTTTATTTAATTTGGGACTCTTTATTTTGACATAGGCTATAGGATTTTGTATGCCTAAATGCATGAGAAGTTCATCATGGGCCAAATCAAAAGGGAAAGAGGTTTTCTTCCATCATAGGCTCTCAAAGGTTAAGCCCTTACAATCTGGCAAAAATGGAAGCCCTTCCTTAACAATAGTGAAATAAGATGATTATGCATGATATTCAACATACAACATCCAGCTAAAGGGTTGCTAAATATTTTATTATCTTGATTTAATTCCTAGGCTTTTATATGTGATTATGAGTTATTTTAGAGGTTTAGTTATGAGTTGTTAGTCTGGGTAGAAAAATTAATTTTTTATCCTAGGAGCCTAATCGCATCTAGGCCATACAGCAATCACCAATCATAAACAAACTATGAAAACACATGCTTTTTCTAATGCTCAAGCTAAACAAAATATCAACTAATTTTATAAATCTACCGCAACAGAATAAAAGGCCAATGCAAATGGGTATCAGACAACCTAAAAGAAATGTGGGTAGTGCTACCCTTATACAACTCAGATTATAAGAGAATAATTATAATTACAAATGATGAATATTATGGGGGGTCTTCATTCTTCATTCTTCATCTTTAATCTTTCATTTCTTCATTTAATTTGCTCCATTTCTTTCTTCCTTTTGGCTTGATTTGAATGTGCTTGCTCCAAAGGCATCATATGGTACATAAGACTTGGTCTTATAACCAATGCTCATCCTAATTCCCCATAACACTTATCCTAATCTAATGCAAAATTATAGTAAAAGAAGGAAAGTAAATCTAGCTACATCTGTAAAACATAAATGTCAACTAAACACACCATACAACCCAAGTTATATGAAAAATTTAGGCTTAGCACCCCGTACATGGGTAACCAAGCTCACATGTCCTAACTTGGATTATGCTTAGGGGCATAAGCAACCTGCACAATGAAAATATTTATATTTTTATTTAGTGGCCCCTTCAAGACAACCCCTACAGAAAGCATGATTAGGCTAATATCAGCTTAACATCCAGACTATGCATATACACCTTAACATCCAATCTATAATAATACATCATAAAATAAGCATACATCAAACCATACACCACCCTAACATTAAGATAGAAGTGGTGACTTAGTCTAATGTGTGTGCATTAAAGCTTGTGTGGTATGTCCTAACTAGGCTTTAGAGTTATAATTTTGCTAAATGTGAATGATTTAATTTATAAAGGGTTGATTTTTTTTTTTAAGTGACTTAATTGATTTGAAGATTTTACTTAATATTTTCTTTTATTTCATATGCCTACACTTAACAATTAAGTGTTATAAAGAGAAGAAAGAGAGGGAACCTCTCCTTCATCCCTACCTTAAGCCACTTCAAAAGCAAGTTAATTAATCAATTTCCTTTAGTGAATGGCATATTATATGTTTTAATCAATCCTAAGTTTAGGTTCACTCTAAATGACCTTATTCAATAAGAAAGGCATCTTAAGATTAATTAGAATGAATTACTATCACATAACACATATTTATTCATTTCTTTCCATCATGTATATCATGCATATGATTAAATCCAATGCATACCTATACATACAATGTATGTCTTAGCACATTTAAATGATGAATGCAAAGAAGTGTCTTGTGGAATTTAAATATTCCATTTGATTAAATTATAAATGCATATCTTTTTAAAAGAAAAGAGAGATTTTTCATCCGTTAGTTAAGTACATTCATATATATATATATATATATATATATATATATATATATATATATATATATATATATATAGTATATATATGTATATATATATATATATATATATATATATAGATATATATATACACATACATATATATATATGTTTTAATACATTGCCATTATTATTATAAGGTACAAGACCTACTTATAAATAATGTCAATAATATACCACTTTTCTTATGTACATATGCATAAGTAATTATTAGAATAGAAAAACCAATGAAAAAGTTGTATTTGATTTATGATTCTTATTCATTGGTCATATCATACATACATATGTATAAGAGTTTTCAGTGAGTACGACATCATTGTTCTATACCAGGGGTGTAAGGTACAAGACCTACTTAGGGCTACTTAAAGTCTAGCAGCCTTGGGATGTCCAAACTAATATACCACTTTTCTCAGATACATGTGAATGTATAAAAAGAATCACAAGAATGAGAAGTCATGCAAGAAGTCATATTTGATTTGATTATATGATTTACATATGTGATAAAAAATTATTCCTAAGTCTTAGGATGGAGTTGCATAGGAGTAGATTTAGACAAATGTTGTGTTCTTTTCAAATAAACTATACATTTATAAATCCCATGCAATTCCATATAAGGTAAGGAAAGAGAGCTTCATATTGCATGTCTTATAGATATTTGTAATTAACATCACTCCATATATTATAATTGATTTATGGGCTTTTGAAGATAACTTTTGATTTAATAGTAATAATAGCCACACATATTTTTAATTTAAATCAACACATGCAATTTGACATAAAAGAAATAATTTCATTTAGTTAATTTTTAAAAAAATAAATGCATGATTACACATGGCAAGCAACATTTAACATGATTGGAAAGAAATAAAGGAATATAAACACATGATCTCATTCATTCTAATTAATTCCTAAGGATAATCATACTAAATAAGGCTATTTAAAATAAACCAAAGTTCTTTAATGACATTTTTAATTTTGAGTTTGATTTGATTTAGGAAATGAAAGAGGTTTGTTAAATTCCTAATCCCATTCCCCATGTGTGATTTAATTTTGTTTAATGAAGAAGTAATTAAGTTGATTTTATGGTTTAATTAGGTTAGGGTATGAATTAAGCCAATTAATTAACCCTTACCTACATGTTAACAAACTAATTAATAATGATCCAATATGATATACAACCACATGAAAAGTAAATTTGCAATGCTCATATGAAATAAAAGGGGCCTAATGCAATTGGCTCATGATTAATAGTTAATTAGGCTTAAGGGATCTCACTCAACTACTTTTATGATTTTCTCACACATGTGAGCTAACCATAATTTCATTATCTCCCACTTTGGGTTATTGAACACCCAAAGAGCTACCCAAGAAGATTAAAGGTTGCTTAGGTATGAAGTAAATTTTAGATTGAGTTAATCAAGCTTAATTAATTGATTGAATTCTTTGATTATATTTTGATTAGAATGATGAAATTAACTTAGGAAAGGGATCAAGGACAAGGCCTCAATCCTAACCCCCCAAGTCATTTCAAACACTAGTCTCGATTTTTTTTTTGAAGATTAATTAATTAATTGCAATTAATTAATCATTAATCATTAATCAAATTCAAAAATGAAGAAAACTTAGGAAATGAATTAGGAAAGTATCCCAACCACATTCTCTAAACTTACTATTCAATAAGGTAATTAGGCTTAAATAATTAATTAAATCACTATTCATTCACTAATTCACTTAAATTAGAAAGTAATTAAGGCTTAATTGATTTTCTAATAAACCTAATAAAATCTCAAAAAAAATGGGGCAGACAGAGGTCATCCCCCCAAACATACATAGAAAGTTGGAGATCAATTTGGAGATTAATTAATGAATAATTAAGCTAAAATTACTATTTAAAATTAATTAGTAATAATTTTTCTAGATTCTACTCTAAAATATCTTTAAAATGAGCTTAAGTTTATATTTTTTAAAATTTTCTAGGATTAGTTATGATTTTTAGATGTTTTAGGCTTAAAATGGATTAATTAGGCCTAATTAAAGCCTCAATTTCATCGGGCCACGTGGTGGCTAATGCGTCGTCTTTCCACATGGCATGACAAGTGGTTACTTAAGTTATCACATCAAGGCTGACTCATATGATGGCGAATGCGATTTCTCCATGGCAATCCAATTTAAGATCAGATGGTCATGATTCAACCCACGATTAAGAGGAGAAATCAAAGGATCTAATGCGTGATCAAATCAGGACTGTCCATCCCGATCAGGCACAATGGATGGTTCGTGATCTATCTCCTCCCAAGCAATGAGGATGAATACCATCCATCGATTGTCACTCAATCCGAGCTTACCTAAGCTCGGATGGAGATGAAAATTATCCCACACCTTTGGGAAAGTAAAATAAAGAAATCTAATGGTGAAAATCGCGTGACATAGAACTTTCTTTCACAAAAGACCAACCTATTTTCACTCAAGGATTAGTTTTAATGGTATACCTCACCAGAGCTTGTGACTTGGTTCCATGATTGAGGAAGCTTTGGTAGAAAAGCCAATGTTACCACATGAGCTTTGATTTGGTGTAGTTTGCTCAAGACCAAACACTCACAATCGATCTTGTTGAATTCCACCCTCGACCATCGAAGCTTGGGAAATGATTTTTTGGCTCATCCAGGATGGTGTGTGCAAAATTAATTACACTTTGGTGGAGGTTTGAGCAAATGGCAATCAATTGCTCCTATATTTTGGTTTCATGTAAAATCAAGTGGGATTTTGGGGAGCTCAAAATTACTGGATCTCTTTCCTTGGCTACTAGGGTTGAATCGAGTGTGTCGTTTGAGTGAGAATGAGGGGTATATACCTCATCAAATGGCTATGGCTAGTTTGGCTTTTTCTTGATCATTTGGCCATTTTAGAGGGTTGTGGAGGTACCTTAGGTGGATGATGTGGCTCAGTTTGGTTGGGTAAGGGTGTGGAGGTGGCTGCCAAGGGAGGTAGTGGATGTCCTTGGTGGTTCAAAATGGTCCAATGGGAATGGGGAGGTGATTTCACCTCCCCATGAGTCATGGCTGACCTAACCACCTTTGGGTTAAGTCAACCATTATCCTTGGTGCCTAAGTAGACCTATGAACGGGTGCCAAGTGGCCAAAGGGAGAAATGACCAAATATGCATGTGTATTATCTCATGGGATGCCCTAGACCTAAGGGAAAAGTGCTAATTTGGTTATGGGTTTGATTTAGGCAGATTTGAAATGGGTCAAAAGTGGGTTAGCCCAGTGGTTTGGAGTTTATTTGATTTGATTTGGCTTGATTTGACCTATTTAGGTCAAATTAGGTTCAATTTGATCAAATTGGATCAAACCAAGGGTTGGGTCAAGTTCACATGACCAATTGGAGTGTATTGGTGACATTGGTTTGATTCAATTTACTTTGGATTTGATTATGGATCATTTGGGTTCATATAGATAAAATGGGTCAAGTTGACCAATTTGAGCAATTTGACCAAATTGGGTTGGGTTAGGTGTTGAGTCAAGTTCAACTGGAAAATTAAAAATTATTGTAGGCTTTGATTTGGTTTAATTTGAATTTAATTTAGATTTTGGCCAATTTGACCCTTTAGGTCAATTTGGGCTAGGTTTGGTCAACTTGGGCACAATTATGGCTTTGGTCAAGTTCAATAATTAATTTGGAATGAACTTGATCCATTGGTTGCAATCAATTTGAATCAAATCATGATTTGACACATTTTGGCTTTTTAGGCCAATTTGGGTCAACTTGGTTCAAATGGCCAATTAGGCTTGGTTTGGCTCAAGTAAAGGTTTGGTCATGTTCAATCATTGATTATGAGTGGGTTTGAATTAATGGTTTTAATCAATTTGGTAGATGGTGAATTTTGCTTAGTTTGGGTTTCATTTGGGCTAAATGTTGACTTGGTCAAAGGCTAGGTTGGACTTGGTTTGACCCAATTTAAGGCAATTGATCACCCTAGGGTGGTTGTTGGTTATGTTGTGAGGTTTAGAAGGGCTTAATTCAATCCAATTTGGGTTGGATTAGAACTTGGCTCAAAAAGGTTCCTTTAGGTCACTTTGGGTCAAGTGAGCCTAAATGGGTTAATTGGCTTGATCATGGCTTGATTCAAGCTTAGTTTAACTCACACATGAGCCTATGATTGAAATATAAATCCAATTGTAAGTGGTTTGGAGCCAAATGGGTTTTAGTTCACATGATAATTTCAAGCCAAAAGGGTCAACATGGACTTGACTTGGGTTTGGTTTGATAATGGTGGTTTATGTTTATATTTGGATTAATGATTGTAGGAATGATTGAATCATGACTGAATCTATGAGTTTTGAATTGGTTTGGGTATCATTTGCCAAGTTCAAAAATTTGGCTAAAAGGGCTAAAATTGGGAATTTGATTTGATTTGGATTTGGTTTGGATGAAGGAAGCAAGGATTGGGCTTAAGCTATATGGTAAGAAAGTCCTCCTAAATCCCTAAGGCACAACCTATTCCTATGGCTAACTCTTCTAAGTCTCTAGGGTTAGTTTAAGTGTTCACCTAATCACTAGAAGTGTCTTAAGACTAAGGAAATCTTAGTATCTATAAGAGCCCTAGATCTATGATGAGGAAGTTGAGAGCTCACTCCAAACGTGAGTCAACAAGGCCACACATTAAAGCATCATTCATTTAAGAAATCATGAAAATTCATCAATTTATAATGTGTAATATAAACATGACATTAATTTTATAAAACTAATGCAAAAGAATAAGAGGCTCGTGCGGTCGAGTGTCGTTGTACAACCCAAAAAAGAAAGAGTGGTAGTCGAGCCCTACCCTTATACAACCCAAAATTATGAAAGAATAATTATAATTACAAATGAGTAAATTCTATGGGGGTCTTCTTTTCTTCATTCTTCATGTCTTCATATCTTCATTTCTTCATTTGATTTGATTTGCTCCACTTAAAGGCATCACAGGTCATCCCAGGACAAAGCCTTCGGGCCCTGCTCATTCTAATCCCCCATAACACTAATCTTATTTCATAATTCCAAATTACATTAAAAATAGAAAATTAAATCTAACTATACTTACAAAATAAGTGTTAGCTGAACATATATACAACCCAAGCAACTATGTTTATAATTTGGACTTAGCACCCTGTTGACCTCATTTTTAGAATGAGCTCTCAACACCTCCATCTTAGGCATAGAATTCCTCTTAGAATTTAAGAGTTCTATATTTTTAAGACACATCTAATGATTAGGTGTATATTCAACCTAGCCCTAGAGACTTAGAAGAGTTAGCTATAGGAATAGGCCATGCGTTAGGGGTGTTTGAAAATTTGGCTACCCTTAGCTTAACCATTACTCACTTTCCTTCTTTCAAGTCAAACTCCAAATCATTTGATTTGATTTTCTCAAACTCAAATTGATTCCATGATTCAATTCCATGATTGAGATCATGATTGAAAATACATGATTGAAACCCATGACCAAATTCCATCAAATTCCTAAGTTAAAATTTCCTATGTCCTTATCCCTTTCTTAAGGACCTAGCCAAAATCATGAGTTAAACCTATTCAAATCTTTGAGATTTTCTCATGATCCATTCATATTCTCATTTATACTCTCATATATAAATGAAATATAAATTTAAACCCATCAAATCAAATTCAAAATTCAAAATTAATTCATGAAATTCTCGTAAGTCCCTTTAATTTTTCATTAAAGGACTTAGCCAAAATCAACTCTAAACCTTGATTAAATCAACTCAAATCTTTGGGATTTTCTCAAAACTTATTTATATTCTCATTTATATTCACATATATAATGAAATATAAATATAAATCAATAAAATCAAACCAAAAAAATTAAATTCAAAATTTAAAATCTTTGAAATTCCCTTAAATCCATTAATTTTTCATTAATGGATTTAACCTAAACTTTGATCAAACCTTTTTAAACTCATGGGATTTTCTCAAAATATATTTGTATTCTCATTTATGAGCTCATATATAAATGAAATATAAATATAAATCAATCAAATCCATATCAAAATTTAAATTTCAAATTAAAAATTCCATTAAATCCCTTAAATTCCCTTTAATGGATTTAACCCAAATCATGATTAAACTCTTTCAAATCCTTGAAATTTTTTCATGATCAATTTATATTCTCATTTATATTCACATATATAAATGAAATATAAATTCAAACAATCAAAACCAATTCCAAAAGTCAAACTCAAATCTACTAAAAATCAAGTCTAAGCCTTTCAAGCCAAAATCTTGAACTTATCCAAAATCAATTCAAATCAAGCCAAACCCTTGATTTTCTCTCATGGTTCAATCAATACTACAATCATGAGCTCATATATAAATCCAAACCTCAATCAAACAATTAAAACCCAAATCAAAAAGCAAACCCAAGACCCCTTCATATTCTTCCTTTGAATATGAAATTTTCAAATAGATCAAAATCTATTTGACATCAAACTACTTATAAATGGATTTATATTTCAATCATAAGTCCATATACAAAATCAATCAACTTCAAATCAAGCTTTGGCCAAACCATTTGACCCTTAGGCTCACTTGACCTGACTTAAAGTACACTTATGAGCCAACTTTTGATCCTAACCAAATTGGATTGAACGAAACTCATATCCACATGATCAACAATTATCATGGGATGATCAATCAATCAAATTAGGTCAAACCAAGTCAAACCTAAGGGTTGACCAAGTCAACACTTAACCTAAAATGAAACCTTACATATCCAAAATCCACCATAGGCCAAATTGATTGAAACCATTGATCCAAGTTCACTCATGACCTATGTTTGAACTTGACCAACATTTGAGCTAACCTAGCCCAATTGGCCAGTTGACCCATTTTGACCTAAAGGGCCAAAATATGTCAAAACTTGATCTAAGCCAAATTGATTTAAACCAATGGGTCAAGTCTATCCCAAATCACTTGTGGAACTTGACCAAAGCCTTAATTGGCCAACTAGACCAACTAATGACCTTAGATCCAATGACCTAAAGGGTCATGTTGAGCCAAAATTGAACTAACCCAAATTGATTGGAAACAAAGATCTCAATCCACTCCATATGATAACCTAAACCTATCCTTTACCTAACCAAATAGGTCAAATGGGTCAATAGGTCAACTTGACCCATTTGACCTAAATGAGCCAAAACCAAATCTAATCCAAATTGAACCAAATCAAAGGCACCAAAACATTTCAAATGGTCATATGAACTTAACCCTGGTTTGACCCAATTTGACCTATTGGTCAACTTGACCCAAGTTGACCCATTTTGACCTAAATGGGTCAACATGAGCCAAACTATCAAATGGATTCCAAATCCATTGAAACTTGGCCAACCTATTTTCTCAACATACCAAACATACCAAATTGAAAAATAGCAAAATAATTATTATAGGCCATAGAACAAATTTGGCCTAGCCCATGAGTATTTTGGTCATACTCATCACAATCACTTGAGGCTTTCCTAAAGCTCAAGGGGACCTAGTGATGAGTGGTCCATCAATGATTTGGGTCAACTCATTTGGCCCATAGACCAAACTCGACAACCAATGGAAAAATTCAATTTTTAAACTCCCTCCTAAGCTCAATTTGATGCACATGGGAGTTAGCATTCCACTCTCCGCCAATATGTGCAATCTAACGACAAATAACCCACTCCATAGAGTCAATTAGATCAAAATGGCAAGCTCATTGTCGACCGGCCGATTGCCATAGGGGGACATTTACTCCCCCTAATCCATAAAAATTTTCATTCACTCTTGATCGATTGGAACCTAGGAACTCTTAGCAACCACCTCAGAGCTTTCCCAAGGTCCCTAGAGAGGATTTGAATCTTTCCTTCTTCGATATTGTACAGTGCAAAACAGGAGAGCTCACCTTAATTCCCAACTTCTTATATACTTGATCCCACTCAAATTCCTCTAGCACACTTGATCTAAGGACCAAGTCGAGCCTACCCAAGCATCCACTTGAGTTTCCACAATAAGGAAGAACTCAATTCGATCAAAGTCACAAGGGAGATCAAGAGGAGTTGGTCCACCCATTCATTCACTCAACCTCAAGCCCTAGGAACTTCAATAGGGCTTCGTCTCCACTAGACGAAGCTACCTCATCGATCACGGCTGCCGATGATCACTTATGGTGATGTTAGTGATTTTTCAACCACTTAGATTGATAGGTGTTGGTCCTTTGTGGAATTTCCATTGCATATGAAATCCACCATTGGATTGGCGCTCTAGTCCTTTAGATGGTGTGAGTTGAGTCTTGAATAAATCTATGCTAGATTGGGCTAGGATCGCCCCTTGGATCGTGGACAGTTCACATTCATCCTCAGGGAAGAACTCAGCCCATCTCAACCATCCATCTGAGCATTTTAGATGAACGGTTAAGATTATTAGGCAAGTTTATATATCTATTATCTGATTTATAAATCGCGGGTGTATCCTCAGTTGTCCGATATTTGATCGAATGGCTAAGAATGTTAGCGCATGTGATGCCGCCACCTCCCTGATTTGACAACTTAAGTAAATGGCTCATACATATTGTAAAGCGCCGTGTGCTACCAGCGTCTGCATTGGTATTAGCGAGGATTAGTTAGGGATTATTATTAATTCTTAATTAATTCAGAAACCTTCAAAAAATCATAACTCCTTCAATAAAATTTAAAAAAAAAAATATATAAGGAAAAATGCTATGGTTAGATAATTTCATCTAAAATATTTTAAAAATATTTTCAATGGATTTTAAATTCCCCTTATCTTTGAATTTGGGTTTATTTAGAAATATTAATTAGTTAATTATTCTTTAATTAAGCCACCAATTGATCTCAAATTTCTAGGGTTCATTTTAAGAGATAATCTCTGCCTCCCCTAATTTTCTTGAGATTTATTGAGGCCTTAATTGGGAAATTGCTAGCTCATTCTCTAATTACTCCTTTCATGTAATTAAGGGTAATTAAGGTATGATTAGTGGATTTACTCTTTGATTAAGTTTGATTAAGGTTAGATCCAGTGAGTAGGGGTTTTATGGAATAATTTTGGCTATTTCCCCTAACCTATTCCCTAAACCCCTTTTCTTTCCTTAATCCCCTCTTAATTAAGGGTTAATTCATTAACTATCCCTTTAAATAATTTTCAAAAATTTTGAAAATTTCTAGAACTTAATTAATCTACCTTGGGTAGATTCTTAGGTGTTTAATAGCCTAAGTCTAATTAAGAAAATTAAAACCCCTTTCATAAGTATGAAAGGGTGTTTTAAAAGTACTTAAGCTAAACCCCTTAGCTTAATTAACTTTTAATTGTAATTCAAATTGCATTAAACCTTTTCATTACTAGGTGCATTGCAAATTTAAATACCTTGTGGGTTTTATATCATCTCATTGGCTCATAATTACTTAGTTATTTTTTTTTCTAAGGTGGTGTAGGTAAGGGTTAATTGAGCCACTTAACTTATACCTTAACCTAATCAACACTTAAAATGGATTTAATTATCTAAAAATTAAACAAAAATACAAAACACATGTGGGAATGGGTTAGAATAGCAAACTCATCTTACCTTTTCAAAATTAAATCAAACTTCAAACTAAACAAAAATCATTTTGAAATTCACTTTGATTTATTCTAAATTTTCTTATTCTTTAAGAATGTCTTTAGGATTTAAGTAAAGTGAGTTTGTTTACATGCTTTCATTGCTTTAGATCTTTCCCAACATGTTAAATTGTACACCATATGATTCATGCATTCATGAGTTCATGTTTCCAAATTTTATGTCAAATGTGCATGTGTTGGCTAAAGTAAAATATGAGTGGCTATTATCACTATTAAATCTAAAGTATTTTCAAAACCTATAAATGAAACATCAAATCTGAAAGTGTGCTATTCTTATACTTTAATTATAAGCTTGCATGTGATGGATTATAAAAGCATGTTTGGTGTAGCCTTTCCTTTCTTTCTTATGTTAGCATAGTTTTGAATAGAGTTAGTAAGATGTAGGGTTCATTTGAAAAGAACCCAACACTTACTTAATTTCAAACCTTATTCATCTCCATGCTCTCACTTAAGAAGGATTTTCAATACTTGCATGAAAAAATTGCATAAACAAAAATGAAACTATTAAACAACTTTTGCATCTTCCTTTTCCACTTTGTTTCTTTTATATGCATGTTAGTATTTAAGGAAAGTGGTATATTAGTCTGGACAACCCCAATGCTATGAGGCTTTAAGTAGCCCTAAGTAGGTCTTGTACCTTACACCTCTAGTTAATAATGGTGTTGTACTCACTTATGCCTTTTCTACTTTCATGCATGTGTGTGAAATTTTGGATAAGGAAAATCTTTTCTACTTAAAAAAATCATGCATATTCAACTTCTAAATTTTCTAAAATGGATTACTTAGCATGCATCATAAATTATGTTAACTATTCTCATTTGCATGTATAGATATGCTTAGGGTCCATCCATATGCATGTTATACATGTTGGGAAAGAATTGAAGTAATGTGTGTTATATGGATTTTGATTCATTTTATTTAATCTTAAAATGCCTTTCTTTTTGAATGGGTTTGTTTAGAGTTTGTCTAAACTTAGGATTGATTAAAAGATGTAATCAAAACATTCACCTAAATGAAATTAAAATGTGAACTTACCTTAGAAATTACTTAAGGATTAGGGAAGGAAAGAGAAGTTCTCTTCTCTTATAACTTAGTAATTAATTGTAGGTTTCACTTAAACCAAATTAAAACATGAAATAAAAATAATCCAAAATACTTAAACAACTTAAATGAAACCCTCCTCTAAGTTGAACATGTCTTTCACACTTAGAAAACTTGAACCTAAAGTCCTAAGCTAAGCATACCACACAAACCTTCAAAGCACACACATTATCCTAAGTCACCACTTCTAGCTTTAGGTTAGGTCCGTGCATGGTTTGATGTTATGTTTTGTTTTGTGATACATGTTGTAGGCAGGATGTTAGGGTGTATGCTCATAGAATGAATGGTGGGATGTGCTTAGTCTAACTATTCTTTTCTGCAGGGAATGTGCTTAAAGGGAGCTATCATAAATAAAAATATAAATGCTTCTTGCTTGCAGGTGCTTATACCCCTAAGCATAATCCATAGGCTAGGTGGACTTAGCCACCCATGGGTGATAAGTCCAATATACATGCTTTATTTGTGGTGTGATTTAACTAACCCTTATTTTATAGGTTTTTATTAGATTTTCCTTTTCCTTTTCATGTAAAAGTTTATATATTTAGGATTTTGGAATGATTTGTTATGGGGGATTAGGATAAGCATTGGTCATAAGATCCTATCTTATGCACCATGTGAAGCCTTGGAGCATCTACCATCCAACTATCCAAAGGAATATCAAAAGAAGAAAATAAAAGGAAGAAAGAAGAAAGAAGAAAGAAGAACAAAGCTCGAAGACCCCCATAACAATGAATTCCTTTGCTTAAATTGTAATTCAATTCATTTGTAATCTCGGTTGTATAAGGGTAAAGCTCAGCTACCCAATTTGATATTTTTGAGTTTGTGTGGTTGTGCCCGACCACAAATGATCATTTATTCTTTTTGTGTTCAATTTTATAAATTGTTTGATGATTTGTTTAGCTTTTGCATTAAGTGGCATGCTTTTTCTAGTTTCTTCCTTGCTTTATGTATGGCCAGGATGTGGATTAGGCTCTTTAGAAAAAATAAATCTTTTACCCAACTTAACAACTCAAACTAAAACTAAATAACTCATAATCTCACCCAAAGCTTAGGATTAAAATCAAGATAAAAGAATTAGCAACCCCTTAGCTGGATGAGAATTTTTTTTATAATATTATGCACAAATGCATCATATTTTACTCTTGATTGGAGAGCTTCCACCTTTGTCAGAGAACCCGGCTTGACCTTTAAGAGCCGTGGTGGAAACTCACCTCCTACTCTCTTGCTGATTTTGGCCAATAATTTGATTTCTCATGCATTAGTCATAAAATCCTATTATCCTGAGTCAAAATGATTGTCCAAAAATGAAATAAAATGAAATTTGAAATACATTAGATTTAGGTCATTTAAAGTATGTCACCCCTGAGCAGTTGTAAGTCCAAGCTGTCGGGTGGCTTGTCCTCTCTTGTGGAGGCAAACCAATTACCCATTTTTGCCTTAGATTTAGGTTGTGCTTTCAGCTCTCGTTGAAGCTCCCTAGATTTAAGTTCTAAGGTTGCTTCTCCATTTTATGGGTCATAAGCATAATTTCTCACCTCTTAGGCATTTCCTTAATCTTGTGTTAAGGAATCTTTTGTCCTAAAACTCTAATGAAATACAACTCAAACAAACTAAATCAATTTCTAAAATATAAAGCCCAGTTTTAGGATAGTTAGAAATGCTCGCTAGGTTTTCTAGCATCGTGAGCATCTCTACCTATTCCCATTTTGGCTTCGATAAAAACTCCCTCTTTTGATCAATTCCATTTGATCTTCAAATACAAACCAATCGATTGATAGTCCTCCCCTATTAAAATCTTCAGAGATAATGATCATTTACCTTAATCGAGAGTTTTTCTAAGGGATCATGTCCCTTAGGATGTAATTAACTATAGGGGCTTGCCCCTGTAGCAAACTTAACGAACCCAATTTAAAATAAATCCCTATTTTACTTTTTCATATAAAGTAGGGGAAGAATCTATGATACATATGCGGGCCCATCATTCTTAGGAGTCCTTATTGAGGTGATTGGTTCCATTAAAGGGTAGTGACTTCTGTCTTTCAAGATAGTATACTATTTCCTTGATGATCTATCTGATCACTTGAATAAGTACATCTACGAATCTACATGGCGTCATATCAAGATGAATTTCTATATAGGGTGTTGCCTCTTTCATTTCTCACCAACATATTTGGAAGGTGACCCCCCTAATATAAAATTTTTTTCTCCACACACCCTGCACATGGGTAACCAAGCCCACATATCCTAACTTGGATTATACTTAAAAGATTTAAACAACCTAAAGAGAGCATTTATATTTATTTTAAGCACCCTTAAGTATAATCCCCTGTAGAAAACATGAATATGCTAATATAGGCCTAACATCTATGAAACATACAACCTCAGTCTAAAATAATACATCACAAAGTAAAACATACATCACACCATGCACCGTCCTAACTTAGGACTAGAAGTGGTGAATTAGTTCTAATGTGTGTGTTAAGGCTTGTGTGGTATGTCTTGATAGGCATTAGTGTTATAATTTTCTAAGTGTAGAAGGATTCAATTTAACATGAGTAGTTGATTTCATTTGAAGTAGTTTAATTAATTAAAGAATTTTAATTTATGTTTTCTTTTATTTCATATGATCACACTTAGTAGCTAAGTGTTATAAAGAGAAGGAAGAGGATTATCCCATCTCATCCCTACCTAAAGTCACTTTATAAAGCATGTTAATATAATTTAGTTCTTTTTAGTGAATGACTTATTAAATAATTTAATTAATCTTAAGTTTAGGTTAACTTTAAATGAACTATTTAATATGAAAGGCATCTTAAGATTAATCCAATTGAATTACTAATATATGACACATACCAAATCATTCCTTTCCATCATAAATATCATGCATATGATTTAACCATAATTATACTTGCACTTGCAATATATTTTTAGCATACATATATGATGAATGTATATGGGTGTATGTAGAATTTACATCTTTTTATGTGATTGAATTATTTAACCATATTAGTTTAAAATTTTATCTAAATTCTTATACAAAAATACATAGGGATGAAATTAAATAGATATGTGTAATTGTTAACCAGGGAAGTGAGGTAATCAAATAACCTCCTTAGGGCTAACTAAAGCCTCATGTTCCTGAGATGTCCAAACTATTTACCCATTTTCATTTAAACATATGTAAGTTTATATATATATATATATATATATGCATATAAGAAAGCAAGCTTCAATTTATATGATTAATTAACCCAATGACTAAGCAATGAAGAATGCATGTATTTTTAAGTTGAAAAGATGATTATCATCCTATAACTAAACACACACATACATGTATAAAAGACATAAACAAGTATGTGCATTTGTTAACTAGGGAAGTAAGGTAATCAAATGACCTCCTTGGGGCTACTTATAGCCTCATATTCAGATGTCCAAACTATATACCCATTTTTTTCTTGAATACATACACATGTATTTATAATTAAAAAGATGAAAATCATGCAAAGATTATAATTATTTTGATGGAATTATTTAGGTGTATGATTTAAAACTCTATCAAAATTCTTTTGTTAAAGACACATAAGAATGAAATCAAATGAGCACGTGTCGTTGTTTAAACCAGGGAAGTAAGGTAATCAAATGACCTCCTTGGGGCTACTTAAAGCCTCGTATTCCCGGGATATCCAGGCTATATACCCATTACATTCATACTTATGTAAATCAATATGTGAATAAAGGAAAGAGACTTTAATTCATACACTAAACTATAAGCACATGCATTTAGCATCATAACACACATTACTGTTCTTTTGTAAACTTTTGAAAAATACATTTGGATTTAATAGTGACAATAGCCACACAAATATTAAATTAAATCAACACATGCAAGCTTAACATAGAAGAAATCTCATTTGATTTAATGAATTTTGAAAAGTGATGGATGTATGAATCAAATGACATGCTATATTTAATAAGATTGGAAAGGAATAAATAAATATAAACATATGATTCATTTAATCAAATTAATTCCTAAGGATAATCACATCAAATAACACTCAAAGTAAACCAAAGATTTTTTTTGCATCATTTTAATTTCATGTTCAATTTGACTTAAGGAATGTAAGAAGGAGTTTGCTGATCCTAGCCCATTTCTATGTTTGTAAATTAATTTGGTTTAATGAAAAGTGATTAAATTGATTTTATGTATTAATTAAGTTATAATATGTATTAAATTCATTAATTAATCATTTTTTGTTACCTTAACATAATTATCCAAATAATTATGAGCCAACATGATATATAAATGAATTAAAAAAGTAAATTAGCAATGGTCCTAAGAAATGAAAGGGGCCTAATGCAATTAGCTCATAATTAATGGTTAAGTAGATTAAGGAACTTAATAAAGTACTCTTATGGTTTTCCCACACATGTGGATTAACCATAATTTTAAATATCTTTAGGTTATTAAATACCTAAATATCTACCCTTCAACTAATTAATCAAGATCAAATGTGAGTGTAATGTTTTTTTTTTAAATTGGTTAATCAAGTCATCAATTAAATAATTTAACTCTTACTTAATTGTCAAATTGATTAATTATCCTCCAAATGAAATGGACTTAGGAAAAGGTTAGGAAAGATGTCACAATCTTATTCCATGAGTCTCCTCAATTAATTAAATAAGATCTGATGTGGTTTAGATTTTAATTTAACTAATTAAGTAATTAATTAACCAATTAGTCTTTAATTAGTTTTCTTAAAAGTGAAAAGAACTTTGGGAAAGAGACTATGAAAGAGGTCCCAATCCTTTTTCACAAGTCCCCTCACTATTAGATAGTGATTAATGAGTCCAACTGATTAAATATTTTGATGTTCATATGATTAATTAACCCTTAATTAAATTTAAGAGTAATTATGGCATAATTAGCTAATTTCTTAATTATTCAACCAATAAATCCCAAGAAAATTAGGGGAGGTAAAGGTCATTCCCTTAAACAATCTCAGAAAGTTTGGAGTTAATTAGTTAATTAATTAGGGAGTAATTAAGGTAATTATTTTTCTAATTAAAGCTTAATTAAGCTTTAATTACTATTTAAAATTAATTAAGATATTTTTATTCAATCCCACTCTAAAATATCTTTTAAAAGAATATTTATTTGTATTTTTTTAGATTTTTCAATGATTTTTAATAATTTTTTAAAGTTTCACCCATTAATTCCAATTATTTAAGCCTAATTAAGCCTAATTCGTTGGTGCCTGGCGACAGGATTGGCTATTAAAGCGTCCAAGTCGGGACGTCGGCCGTGCTTTTGATCTCCATCGTTCGATCTCAGATTGAATGGCACAGATCGATCCCATGATTAATAAAGGATAAAATGGGATAAATCTAATGAATCTAATCATGATCATCCATTCTGATCATGTGGAACAGACTACCCGTGATCTATCACCTCACATGTGATAAAAGGAGGAGGACGTCCGTCATTGCTCACTCGATCCAAGCTCACCTGAGCTCAGATTCACTCCAAATGGATCCCACACCTTCACGACAATGATCGGAGGGGATCCAGTGTTCAAGATCATGTGGCATTCAACTTTCCTTCAAAAGCTCTAAAAAATTTTTAAGGGATCTCAATTTTAATGGCATTACTTCACCGGAGCTAAGATCGGGGGCTCACACACTTGAGGCTTCTTCTGGTTGAGATGAAGCCTGTTGAGTTGAAGTTGGATTGGTTTCACTTTCTATTCACTTAGAAGGCCAAGTCTTGTCCTTTGGATGCTCATTCTTGATCGAAGTGGCACCTCCAGTGGGCTTGGAGCTCAAGGGAAGATTCATATAGTTTCGATGAGCTATGGGAATTGTGTGTGTAAAAGAAATTTGGTTTTGATTGAGAAATGAGGGATTTAGGATTGGAGAAAGCTTACCTTATTTCGGGTGTGCTCAGGAATAAGAAATCTGGGTAGGGGAAGGCTTGGGAATGCACGAGAGCACATTAGAGAGTTCAGAAATGCCTTAGGAAGCTCTGAGGATTCAAATCGATGTGTTTTCCATGCAAATTAAGGGGGTATATCCCTAATTTCATTATGATGGACGGACGGGATTGTCTCTAATTTTTTGGCCTACCAGCCACTGCCAGAGCATCAGTGGTCACCATCACCTCCACGTGGCATGACTTGAGTGGAGGAAGGCTTAGGAGGTGGCTCAAGGTAGTTGTGGCAGTTTGTATCCATTGGGTTCTTGGCTTGTGAGGGAGGTGAGTTAACTCACCTCCCTTTAGTCCATAGCCTAGCCCACTTAAGGATGGGTGGGTAGTCATCAAAATGGGTGTTTGATGGCTGCCAAAGGAAAAGAGAGAGTGAACTTTGCCAATTTTGGTAAAATCACATGTGGGGAGCCAAATCAAAGGGTAGATTTGCCAAGGGTTTGACCCCATTTGGGTTTGGGCTGGTTTTGGCTTCATCCCAAGTGGTTTTAGGTCATGTTTGGTCAGCTCCCAAGGTGTCATAAGTTGGTTTCAAGAGTTGGCTCAATTTGGATTATATGGGTCACTTTGGGTCATGTTGGGTTAGGTTGACCAATTGGTCAACTTGGGTCAAACCAAGGCTTAGGTTTGATTCAAATGATTTGAAGTGTTTTAGTCAAAGTGATTTCAAACAATTTGGCCTCAATTGATTTTGGCTCATTTGGAATCAAATGAGTTAAATGGGTCAAGTTGACCAATTTGACCAAATTGATCAAATTGGCTTTGGTTAGGTGTTGGTTCATGTTTAATTGATCAATTGGAGAGGATTGTAGTCTTTGATTTGAATCAATTTGGATTTATGCCAAATTGACCCTTTAGGTCAATTTGGGCTAAGTGGGTCAATTGGGTTCAATTGGCCAAATTGGGTTCAATTATGGCCTTGGTCAAGTTCAATAATCAATTTGGAATGAAATTAAATCATTTTTTACAATCAATTTGGGTTAGATCATGATTTGACCTAATTTGGCCTTTTAGGTCAATTTGGGTCAACTTGGGTCAAATGACCAATTGGGTTTGGTTTGGCTCAATTGATGGTCAAGTCATGTTCAATCATTTGATCATGGGTTGGTGTGAATCAATGGTTTCAATTAATTTGGTGTAGGATGAGTTTTGGCTAGTTTGGGTTCATGTTGGCTAAGGGTTGACTTGGTCAAATGACCAAGTTGACTTAGTTTGACCCAATTCATGGCAATTGGTCACTCTAGGGGGGTCCTCAATCATAATGGAGGGCTTAGGTTAGCTTGGTTCAATTCAATTTGGGTTGGATTAAAACTTACCTCAAATGGGTCTTTAGGTCACTTTGGGTTAAGTGAGCCTAAGTGAGTCAATTGGCTTTGTCTTGGCTTAATTTAGGTTTAGTTGAATTCATATGTGATTCTAGGATTGAAATATAAATTCAACTGCAATCAGTTCGAGCTGCAATAGTTTTAGTTCATTTGAAATTTTCAAGTCAAAAGGGCTAAGTTGGGTTTGACTTGGGTTGATCTTGGTTTGCTTTGATTACTGTAGGTTTCATTTATATTTGGGTACATGATTGAAGGAATGATTGATTGAAGAGAAAATCAATTAGTTTTTACTTGAATTGGATAGGATCTAGCTAAGTCCAAGGAATTGCCTTAAAGGGTCTTGATTGGGTTTTGATTTGATTTGATTTTGTTTTGGTCTTTTGAATGTATATTTCATTTATATTTGGGAAGATAATTGAAGGTATAATTGATTTATAAAAAAAACAATTGGGTTTGAGATGATTTGAAGGAAAATTTGGCTAAGCTCATGAACGTAGGTCCAAAGGGCTTGGAGGAAATTTGATTTAGTTTTGATCATTGGAGTATAGATTTCATTTATATTTGTGAAGATGATTGAATATATAATTGATTTATGAGAAAATTGATTGAGTTTGGGTTGATTTGGTTTAAGATTTGGTTAAAGCTAATGGATGCAAGTCCAAATGGCTTAAAGGAAACTTAATTTAGTTGGATTTAGTTTTGATGATTTGAGTGTGAATTCCATTTATATTAATGGAGAGGATCAAGGATATGATTGATTCATGAGGGGATCAATCAAGTTTGGATTGAATTGGATGGATATTTGGCTAAGTCCATGGAATCCAATCATAAGGCTTAAGGAGGATTTGTTGAACTTGATCTTTGGTTTCAATCATTTGGAATTGAGTTTGGATTTGAATTTGATAAGTTGATTGAGGGATTGAATTGATCTTGGATAAAATCAATTGAAATTTGAATTGAATTGGATGGAGATTTGGCTAATGGCTAAGTCCATAAGATAAAATCTTGGGTTTATGAAGGATTTTGATTTTGAATTTGAGCATGGATTTCAATCATTTAGTTTGGAATTTGGATTTGGATTTGGTATTTGAATTGAATTTGAGGTTTGGTTATGACTCAAGAAGGTGAGCATAGGTCAGGGTTAGGCTATAGGGTATGTGAATCTCCCTAAGTCCCTAAGGCATGGCCTAATCTTATGATTAACTCTTTTAAATCTCTAAGGTTAGGTTAATTGTTTACCTAATCACTAGAAGTGTCTTATGACTAAGAAAGTCTTAGTGTCTAGAAGACTCCTAGGTCTAAGAAGAGGAGGTTGAGAACTCACTCCAAAAGTGAGGTCAGGAGAGGTTTATCTGATTTGGCGGGGACGGTGGATATTGGGACTTAGACTAGTTATGGCTGGACGTGAGTGGAGCGGTGTGATGACAAGGACACCAACTACCTCTCTGTCAGAGATCTCCTCTTGCATCAGATGGTGTTGTCTAAATGATCAGCACTGACAGGACACCGATCAGGAAAGTCTATCAAAGTGGAGGCCACCGATTGTCTGGAGTACCTCCTCCTCTCTCACTTACACACTTGGGCAGGAAAGCTAGCCTCCATAGCTCTCTCTTTCTCTCTCTCTCTCTCTCTCTCTCTCTCTCTCTCTCTCTCTCTCTCTCTCTGTGAATGACTAAGCTAGGATCAAACTCCTCAAGCCATGTAACAAGTCAAACTCCGAGCATCCGTGGGCTCTATCGACTCTGTGTAGAATGGACCGTAGACCGGCATAGGGCTTCCTCCTATCCCTAGTCAGTATCTCAACCTCTACAGGCGGTGGTAGTGATGCAGTAATTCTATAGTATTCCTCTCTCTTTTGAAGCTGAGAGGGGTGGAACCTACTACCACTCAAAGTGGAGAGGTCTCACGAGGGGAACCCTCCTCAGCCACATTAGAGGCATCATCGATCTGCCTCACCTCACACTCGTAGTTTCACTTAACCTTGTGGTTCTTATTGAGGCGTTGCATCCTAGTTAGCGAGGCAGAGTGAGAGCTAGCACTAACCTCGAAGGTGGAAGGACTATCTCAGATGCGAAGATAGCCTTCCCCTTTAGAGTAAGGGGGACAACGGAGGTGGTGCTAGCCCTCGCTGGAACAACACTATGGATGGTAAACTGAACTAGCACTGCTGTTGAAGCTGGCATGATACTGATCGGGGTGTGGGAACCACAATGAATTTCCTCTTTAGTGAGGGAGACTCAGAATTTGACTAGAGATCAAATCGTAGAAGTGGCGTCTGCCCTGCCACCTCCTCCCTACTAACAGTGGTGAGTGCTAGCCCCTCACATGCGACACTAATAACCTCAAGCCACATCTAAATTGAATCACATGCATGGAAGTAGTGGTGTGTATGGACTAATCCAAGGCCCGATCCACACCATACAGAATGAGAAGATCATCTTGCCGACAGACATGATGGAAGACTGATCGTAGAAGGGACCAAAAGACTGGGTTGGTATCTCTGTATTTATTGAAATCTAACTGAATTAGACCCTTATCTTGAACTGTTGATTCAATTTGTTGACTTTTTATTTTATTTTTGGAATTTCAACCCACACTTAACAAATTTAGGTATGCTATGTGGGGTTCATTGTATTGGAGAGATTTAAGCATTTGAGGAGAGACTTTGCCATAGGATTTTGACTTTGATTTAGAACTCTCATTTAACAAATTCAGGTATGTTGAGTGGGGTTTAAATGTTTTTGAGAGACCTTTGGAGATATATTTGTTGTATGTTTTTGTTTGAAGTTTGATTTTGAAAACCCCTTACTTTGCAAATTTAGGTATGCTAAGTTGAGTTCAATTATATGTTTACAAAAATTTTTGAAAGCTTTCTATCTTAATGGTTTTATTGTTGTTGTTTATTTAATATGTTGATTTGATTTGAAGAGAAGAACTCTCATTTAACAAGTTTAAGTATGTTAAATGGTGTTTAAAATGTGTTTGATATTTTTTTTTATTTAATTTTGAAAAATGGAACTCTTATTTGACAAATTTAGGTATGCTAAAAAGAGTTCAAATATATATTTGATATTTGTTATTTTGGTTTGATATTGTTTTGGAAATGAGAGTCACACTTAATAAATTTGGGTATGTTAAGTGAAGCTTATTTATATGTTTGTTTGTTTGTTTGTTCGGTATAGGGTTTTGTTTTGATTTTGAAAGGGGGAACCTTCTCTTAACAAATTTGGGTATGTTAAGTGAAGTCAAATTTATATGTTGATTATTTTGATTTTTATTTGAAAGATGGAACTCTCATTTAACAAAACATGAGTATGTTAAATGGAGTTCAATATGTGTTGTTTTATCTTGATCTTGGTTTAGTTTTAAAAATAAAAATCTTATTTAACAAATATGGATATGTTAAATAGAGTTGATTTTTTTTTTTTGAAAATATTTTGGATATGTTTGGGTTTTAATTTTATAAATGGGACCCTCATTTAACAAATTTAACTATGTTAAATGGAGGTTAGTTTAATTTTTGAATGCTTTTATGAAAATAAGGTTTGTCATTTGATTTGAATTTAAAAAAGAGGAACACTCACTTAGCAATTTTAGATATGCTAAGTGAGGTCCAATTAATTTTGAAAATTTTTTATTTTGCTTTATTTGATTTTTATTTTAAAAGAAGATATTTATTTAGCCAATTTTATTGTATTAAGTGAAGTTCATGTAATTTTATTTTGAATCAGGTTTTGAAAACATTTTTTTGCAAAAGACTTTATTTATTTTATTTTAGATTCTTTTAAGGTTTCGTCAAGTATGAAATGAATCTTTGCTTTACCAAGCTAGTGGTAAGAGGTACCAAATATTTTTTACTTGTATATGGTCATCTACTTTCTTTAGTTAATTTTTAATTACCTATTAGGGAACCCAATAGGAGTCTTAGAACCTACACAGGAGTAAAGTCCTAAAACCTAAATGATGCTAGTTACCTATGCTTAAGAATGAAATGAGCAAAGGGCCAATGAAAATAACGATAGTCTTGATCTTATACAAAAATATAAGTCCACTATCGATGCTTGGAGATGATAATTGTCTACTAGAGATGGAGAGAGGAACCCACCCTAGCAGAGTGGGCAAAAAAATATGTGGTGTTTATTTTTCGATGTAGGGGACACCACGCAGATCATAGGGGATACTTCTCGAAAGATAGAAGCATCACCCTTCAATGGACTTAATCACCTAATAAAGACTCCTAAGGCATGATGGGTCTTCGAATATACTAGAGATTTTTCCCCTACTTTACATGGATGAATAAAGCAAGTTTATATTAAATTGATTTTTTAAATTCTTTATGGAGGCAAGCCTCCATAGTTACATTTTTTGGAATGAAATTCCCTAAGAATACTCTTGATTAAAGTAGACAATTATCATCTCTAAATATTTCAAGATTAGACTATCAAAATATTGCATATATTTGGAAAATCAAGTGGAAAGTTCAAGGAGAAGACTTATTTTTAGAATCCAAATGAAGAAAGTAGGAAATGCTCATGATACTAGGAAGCCTAGTGAGCATTCCAATCTATCCTGTGATTGGGCTTTATATATTTGAAAGTGAAGAGATTTATTTATTTGAGTTGAATTTTATTAGATTGATGGGGCTTATAATTCACCAACACAAGATTGTGAAAATGTGTAAGACATGAGGATTTATGCTTGTAGCCCAAAGAAAATAGTTATCTCGGATCCTAAATCTAGGAAGCTTTAGTAAGAGCTAAAGCTCGACCTAAATCTAAGTGACAGGTGGACATAAAGGCTTACCTCCACAAGAGAGAGTAAACCTGTCTGACTTCTGGACTTATAACCGCCTAAAGTGGCCCAACTAACTCCTCATATGATTTTAAAATCATGTAGTTTAGTCTTATGAATTGCAAGATAGCTAGATAGTTATTTAATTTGAAAGAGACTAAAGCCCTAAACCCACTCCCTAAGAAACTAGAGCATGAGTGGTATGAGCATATGACTTAATCTATAAATGTAAAATATTTTCAAATTTTATTTTATTATGTGACACATCATTTAGACAAAGGCTTTGGAATTTTTGTATGTCTAAATGCATGATGAAGTAGATTATTGGCCAAATCAAAAGAGAGAGGGTGAAGCTGCATCAATAGGGGTTGCTCTCATGGGTCAAGCGGTCCCTATGCGTGTAAGAATGGAAGCCCTCATTTTGCAAGAGTGATTCAAGATGCATGCATGATGTGAGACATATAACATTCAGCTAAGGAGTTGCTAAATCTTTTAATTATCTTGATTATAGCCTAGGCTTTATGGTGACGTTATGAGATGTTTAAAATTTAGTTATGAGTGATTAGTTGGGTAAAAAATTTATTTTGATCTTAAGATCCTATCACATCTAGGCCACACATTAAAGCATCAATTATAAAGAAATTATGAAAATCATGCAATCCTAATGCAAAATAAACAAATTATCAATCAATTTTATAAACTACCGTAAAAGAATAAGAGGTAGTGGTCAGGTTTCATCATACAACTCGAGAAAGAAAAGATGGGTAGCCAGCTCTACCCTTATTCAACTCAGAATATGAAAGAATAATTGCAATTTGAATGAATGCATGCTATGGGGGGTCTTCATTTCTTTATTTCTTCTATCTTCCTCCTTCTTTGATTTGGATTACTTGAAGGCATCACAGGGCACCCCAAGATAGAGCCTTATGGCCACTACTCATCCTAATCCCCCATAGCACCAAACCTAACCCTATTGGAAAATTACATTCATATATAGAAAATAAATCTAACTATACCTATAAAATAGAGATTAACTAAACACACATATAATCTCAAGTAGTTATATGTATAATTTAGACTTAGCACTCTGCACATGGGTAAACAAGCCCACATGTCCTAACTTGAATTGTGCTTAAGGGTGCAACTTGAAAAGAAATCATTTGTATTTATTTTCAAGCATCCCCTTTAGCACAATCCCCTGCGAAAAACATAATTAGGTTAAGAGGGGCCTAACATCTAGTCTACAAAGCATACACCCTAACATCCAATCTAAAATAATACATCACATCATACACCATCCTAACATAGAGCTAGAAGTAGTGATTTAATTATAATGTGTGTTAAGATTTTGTGTGGTATTTCTTAACTAGGCATTAGAATTATATTTTTCTAACTTTGGAAGCTATTTAATTTCACATAAGGGTTGGTTTCACTTGAAGTTGTTTTATTGATTTACAAATTTTAATTTGTATTTTATTTTGTTTCATATGATTTACACTTAACATCTAAGTGTTGTAAAGAGAATGAAGAGGATTATCATCTTTCATCCCTACCTTAAGCCACATTCTAAAGCACATTAATTTGATTTAGTTCTCTTTAATGAATGGCTTATTAAATGATCTTTTAATTAATCCTAAGTTTAGTCTTACTTCAAATAATTTTATTTAGCATGAAAGGCATCTTATGATTAATCTAATTGAATTACTACCACATATCACATATCAAATTCTTCCTTCCCATCACATATAACATGCACATGATTTTATCTTGAGTGAATCTATACACACATCATATTTTAGCACACTTAGATGATGAATGTATATGTATATTTAAAGTTTATATTTTTATTTGATTGAATTATTTAATACATGTAGTTTTAAAACTCTATCCAAATTCTTATACAAAAATACATAGGGATGAAATTAAATAGATATGTGCCATTGTTAACTAGGAAGTGGGGTAATCAAATGACCTTCTTGGTGCTAGCTAAAGCCTTGTATTCCCGAGATTTCCATACTATATACTATTTGCATTCAAAAATATGTAAATTTTTATACATGAACATAAGAAAGAAGGCTCCAAATCACATGATTAATTAATTCAATCACTTAGCCAATCATGGATGCATGCAATTTTAATATAAAAGGGGATTTCATTCTTTAATCACATATACATACACATGTATAAAAAGAAAAACAAGTACATGTCATTGTTAACCAAGGAAGTGAGGTAATCAAACAACCTCCTTGGGGCTAGCTAAAGCCTCGTATTCTCAGGATGTCCAGACTATATACTTGCTTATTTAAATACACATGAGTTTATGCATAACTAAGAGAACAAAATTGTGTAAAAGATTATATTTTTTAATTGAATTATTTAGGTATATGATTTAAAGCCTATCCAAATTCCAATGCTAAAATGCATAAGAGTGAAATCAAGTGGATACGGGTCTTTGTTAACTAGGAAAGTGAGATAATCAAACGACCTTCTTGGGGCTAGCTAAAGCCCCGTATTCCTGGGGTGCCAACTATATACATATTACTAATCAAACTCATGTAAATTAACATCTGAATAAATAAAAGAGAGCTTCACTTCATACACTTAAGCTATAAGCATGTACCTTTTATGTGTTTATAATTATCATCACTACACATATTATTATTCATTTATAAACTTTGGGAAAATATATTTGGATTTAATAGTGATAATAGCCTCACATATATTAAATTAAATCAACACATGCAAGCTTTACATAAAGAAAATTTCATTTGATTTGATTAATTTTGAAAAAAGATGAATGCATGAAATCAAATGACATACAACATTTCTCATGATAAGAAAGGAAACAATCAAATATAAGCATATGATTCATTCAACCAAATTAACTCCTAAGGACAATCAAATCAAGTAAAATTATTTAAAATAAACCAAAGCTCTTTATTTATTTAGTTTTAGATTTTGATTTGATTTAAAGAAGAGGAGAAATTTATCATTTGTTGTTCAAACCCATTCTCACATTGGTAATTTTATTTGGTTCAAGAAAAGATAATTAGGTAAATTTTATGAATTAATTAAGTTAGATCTTTAATTAAATCAATTAATCACCCTTACCTATGTTAGCTTAATGTAATTAGCTAAACAATTATTAGCCAACATGATATGCATATGAATGAAAAGTAAATTTGCAATGATCCTAAAAAATAAAGGGGCTTAATGTAATTGACTCACAATTGATAGTTACTTAGATTAAGGAGCTTAATTAAGTACTCTTATGGTTTCCCCACACATGTGGATTAAATAAGCCATTTATTTCAAGCCATTTAGATCAAGATATGATGTTAGTATGTTCTTAAATTGATTAAATAAGCCATTTATTTCATTAATTGGTTAATCCCATATTAATTACTTTTTATTTTTATTCAAAAAGAAATAAACTTAGGGAAATGAGCTAGGAGAGAGGTCCCAAACCTATTCTCTTTTTTAATTCACTATTAGACAATGATTAAGGCATATAATTAATTAATTTGTTGATGATTAGGATATTAATTAATCATTTAATTAATTAAAGGAGTAATTAAGGCTTAAATGAGCAAATTCCCTAATTACCTAAATAATTAATCCCAAGAAAATTATGAGAGGCAGAGGTCATCCCATTAAACCACCACAGAAATTTTAGAATCAATTACTTGAGTAATTAATGAGTAATTAAGATAATTAAGTTTTCAACACCTTTCACCTTTCGTCGCACGATTTGAGCTCACTCGAGCTCGAATCGGCTGGGAAATCAACCCACACTTTCACACGAAGGATCTGAAGTGATCCAACGACTATGATCTCATGAAATGTCAGTTTCCTTCACAAAGGTCCAAACAATTTTCACCAAAAGCTCAGTTTTATAGAATTACCTCACCAGAGCTCAAGATCGGCGGTGGAATCAAGTGAGGAAGCTTCTCCTAATGGAAATGAAACCCTGTAGAGCAGCATGCATGCCAATTTCTTCTTGTTCACTCGAAAAGCCATGAACTGTCGATTTGGAGGTCGAATTTGATCGAAGTCACACGTCCAGTGGTCGGAGGGCTCGAGAGGCGATTCTTCTTGCTCGACGGAGTGTAGGGAAGGTGTGGGTGAAAGGAATTTGGATTTGGTTAAGTATTTGATGAGTTGGATCAGAAATAAGGGTGCCCTATTTCAAAATAGTAAGCTCTGATAATGGGGAGGCTTGGGCTCAAGAGCTCGGGGTTTCATTTGCTCTGAGTCTCAGGTGTGTGCATGAATTTGGATCAAAATGAGGGGGGTATATCCCCCTCCCTTGGATCGGATGGATGGATTTGGCTCCAAAATTTTGGCTGGTGAGCCACCGTCAGGGCACCAAAGTGGTCAGTGTCACCTTCACGTGGCTCGATTAGGTTGGTGGGATGTTTGGCTGGTGGCTCAAGGTGGTTTCCCTCTTCTTTGGATCCATTAGATTCGGCTAGTGTGGGGAGGTAAGTTAACTCACCTTCCTTTGGTCCATGGCTGACCTAGCCCACTTGGGTCGAGTTAGGTGGCTAGGTCAGATGCCATTTGGGGTGTTTGAGGGCTATCAAGGGAAAAGAGGGGAGTGGACTTTGCCATTTTTAGTTAAAATCTATGCGGGGAGGAGAATCCAAGGGAGATTGCCCTGGGTTGAGCCCAATTTAGGTTTGGGTTGGTTTTGGGCTGACCTAAGGTGGGTTTAGGATGGGTTGGGTCAGGTTTCAAAGGGCTTTGGCTTAGTTCAAATAGGTTTGGCTCAATTTGATCCTTATAGGTCAAATTGGGCTAGGTTATGTCAGGTTGACTAATTGGTCAAATTGAGTCAAACCAAAGCTTGGGTCAAGTTCAAATGATGATTTAAAGTGTTTTGGTTCAATTGGTTTGAATCAATTAGCTTAGGTTTGATTTTGGCTCTTTTGGGTTCATGTAGGTCAAATGGGTCAAGTTGATCAAATTGACCAAATTGGCCAAATTGGCTTGGGTCAGGGGTTGATTCATGTTCAATTGGTTAATTTAAAATTATTGTAGACTTTGGTTTGAACTAATTTAGATTTGATTTGGATTTAGGTCAATTTGTGCTAAATGAGTTGGGTTGACCAATTGGTCAAACTAGGTTCAATTATGACTTTGGTCAAGTTCAATAATCAATTTAGAATGAACTTGATCCATTGGTTGTAACTAATTTGGGTTTGATCATGATTTGACCTAATTTGATCTTTTAGGTCAAATTAGGTCAACTTGGGTCAAAGGGCCAATTGGATTAGGTTTGGCTCAATTGATGGTCAAGTCATGTTCAATCATTGATCATAGGCTAGTATGAATCATTGGTTTCAATTGTTTTGATGTAGGATGAATTTTGGCTAGTTTGGGTTCATATGGGGGGTTGACTTGGTCAAATGACTATGTTGATTTGGTTTGACCCAATTTATGACAATTGATCATCCTAGGGTGATCAAAATCATCATAAGAGATTTTGGTTATGTTGATTCAATCCAATTTGGGTTAGATTGAAACTTAGTTCAAATATGTCAAATTGGTCACTTTGGGTCAAGTGGACCAATTGGGCTTAATTGAGTTGGGTTAAGTTGAGTTTATATATGAGTTTAGGATTGATTTATAATTTTTTTTTATAATTGGTTTGGGTTCAAATGGACTTTGGTTAATTTGAATATCTCAAGTCAAAGGGGTTAGGTTAGGCTTGACTTGGATTGATTTTAGTTTGGCTTAATGATTGTAGGTTTGAATTATATTTGTGTGGTGATTGAATGTATAATTGATTTATGAGGAAATCAATTTAATTTGGTTTGAATTGAATGAAAATTTGGCTAAGTCCATGGAATTGAATTATATAGCTTAGGTTTGATTTTGAATTGAATTTGATTATGGTTTGGAATTGATATGATTGTAGATATCATTTATTTGATTTATATTCAGGAAGATGATTGAATTTATGAATTGATCATGAGAAAATCAATTGAATTTGGCTTGATTTGGATTGAAATTTGGCTAAGTCCATGGAATATATCATGTGGCTTAGGTAGAGATTTATGTTTGATTTGATTTTGGTTTTTGGTTGTGATCAATTGAATGTATATTGATTTATATTTGGTATTGATATTTGAATTTTGATTGAAAGATTGTGGAAGGAGATTTGGTTAAGTCCATAAGATAAAATCATAAGGCTTAGAAAAGATTTTGAGTTTGGATTTGATTATAGATTTCAATCATTTGACTTGGATTTGAATTTGGGTTTGATATGAATTGGAATTTGGTTGTGGTTTAAGAAGGTGGACATAGGTTAGATTTGAGTCATGGGGTAGGTAAATCATCCTAATCCCTAAGGCATACTAATCCTATGATTAACCCTTCTAAGTCTCTAGGTTTAGGTTAAGTGATCTCTTAATCACTAGGAGTGTCTTATGACTAAGGAAGCCTTAATATCTAGAAGACTCCTAAATCTAAGGAGATATTGAATCATCACTCCAAAAGTGATGTCAACATAGATATATATATATATATATATATTAAAGTAATCAAAGAATTAAGCAATCAAGGATTGTGAGCTTAGCAATTCAAAAACTACTTTATTATCATTATTATTATTATTATTATTATTATTATTATTATTATTATTATTATTATTATTTGCATTTAGAAAAAACTTATAAAACTTTATAACAGAAGAATGGAAAATACACATGCTCTCTAATATTAATACCCTAGTTATATTTAAGTTATATATTATGTTATAAAAAATAAAACATAGCATTTTTCAAAATTTTAAGTTAACAATTATGGTTGTACATATGATCATAATTGTAGATACAAACATCATCATTTATAATTAGAATCATATATACGATGCTTTAACAATTATTCTAAAGAATCAGCCATTAGAGTTCTAACCATTAAGTAATTATTGCCATTATTTCCACGCTGCATTATAATCACACATATAATAGGTAAATCATGCATACATTTGTTCATTGATTCCAATTTAAAATCTTTATTAAATGTACATATGATCAATAATCATACAAGTATTTGTATAATAACTGAATTTTTTTTTATTGTAATATATAAACCCTTTTGTAATCTTTTTTTTTTTCAGTTTCTAAGTTAATTTTATTTGGGATTTGAAGCATTGGATTTGTCCATCTAATAAATGAGGTTAAGGTTTCTCCATTTGCAGTTTTCTCCATAAATTTAATTTATATTATTTATTTTTTAATTTTAAATTTTTATATGTGCTATTTATTTGCTTATGCTTGTTTTTATAGTTATTAATTTTATATTTCTTGAACCACACACTTTATTCTTGTAACTTATGCTATGTGCTTGTTTGAATTCATTTCCAATGTAAACTAAGGTAGTAAGGAATTTGGCTTTGGGGATATTTGGTTGACTGTATTATTAGTGCACTACAATCGAAGTACATGGGTTTTAAATTTTAGGTGTTAAAGAGTAAAATAAATACAAAGTACTTCTCAAATGTGCTTTAAATATGATAATTGTTAAATTTAGATTCAACAAAATACAATAAATTTTAAATCCACATATTAGCTCATGATTTTGAGCTTATTCTATTGCTTGCTAAGTCTATCATACAAGCACTCACGAACACCTCAATTCTTTTGTTCCTCATGATTTTTAGAATCCTCATGCTTGCGAACATCCATCGGCACCCTAACACTCATAAGCTCGCTAGTTCTACTAGTGCTTGTTCATGCCCTCAACTTTATGCATTACTTGTGACTTTTTTTTTTTTGGTAATGAGTATCCACCCAACACCCTATCCATCTTGTAGGTGGAGATGTCGTTGTGACTAATTCTACGGGAGTCTGGCATCACATTCATCATTCACGTGTAGACCCCACTTTTATCATGCCGATGAGAGAGGAATGACATTTGGAGGTTATCACGTTAAGACCAACCAAGCTAAAGATAGTGGGTAATTACTTGTGACTTTGCTAACTCTATAAAGCTTTTGACATCAACTCTTGTCAGTACCATTAACCTCCCATGTGTTATATCCATTTTTTTAAGAGAAAGTTTTAAAAATATGTATTCAAGAATATATTAAAATGATATTTTAGATTCATTTTACTTCCAATTAAATATAAAAAATAATTTTAAATTTATATTTCAATCAATTAAATAATCATGAGTATTCCAAATATATTATATTCACATATATTTTGCATTCTAGATTTTTATATTTTAAACACTTGTAATCAAACAAACGCCTTAGTTGTTATAAATGACATCATTAGATGTATAAATGTTATATTTGTAGATAATAAACATAAACTTTTTTTAACAATTTAAAATTTTACAACATAAATACAAAGGGTTTTGATATATGATTCCAACTATTCATATTAATCAAGGAGAATGAAGTTTCAAAAAAAAAAAAAAAAGTAATAGTTGTAGAATAATCAATGCATAGATATTTGAGGAATCTAAATTAAAAATTAACATTTGAAGAAGATATTTGGATGATGATGGTACATTGAAATTTCCAAAAAGCTTGCAATCATATTATATAATTTAATGAGAAGGTATTCTATAAGCCATCCTAGAATAATACATTTTTTAAAGATCCAATTTATCAAGTATTTAAAGTTTTCATTAAAATATCAATAAGTGTTAAAGAATCAAATTATGTAAGATTCAATGTATATAGATTAAAATAAAATATTCTAAAAAAATTTTGAATGAAGGTAATATAAATTTTTTTGAAAAGCATAATATAAAAGAACAATAAAATGATGAAGAGTTCAATTAATTTATCAAAAATGATAAATCAGAGCTTATCTCAAGACTCTAAAATTAACATATTTTTGAAACAAAATACTTTTTTAAAAATAAATTTAATAATTCATGAGTCATTAAAAGTAAGAGTAGAGTGATAGCAAATTAGATCTGAGATAACTTTAAAATTAGTGGTTGAGTTTTGACTTTTTTTTTCTTAAGTTGTGCTACACGTTATATTATGTTTACGATTATATTAATATATATATATATATATATATATATATATATATATATATATATATATATATATATATATATATATATATATATATATATATATATATATATATATATATATATATATATATATATTTCAAATAATGTACTGGACACCCTAACAATTTAACATTTACACTTTTCTATCTTTTGAAACTGTAAATTACATACATAAAACTATGTAATGAAAATTATGCACCTATGGATGTGTTGAAGTTTGAGCCACATAAAAATTACCGGTCTTTTGTGACTTCCTTTGATTTCTAAACTTAACAAAAAGATAACTTATTGAAAGTATGTGTCAACTTCACCGAACAATAGTTAATTCGCAGGAGAATCCAATGGAAACTGCATTATGTCATTTTTAATAGTTTTGTGTTGTCGGTGTGATGTACCGTTGAAAATGGGCAAATTGATATTTTGATATGGATTAATGAAACATTTTACAAATAACAAATATATTGTTCATCATAATACAATCATGGAGGCAATATATGTAATATAGCATTTTTTTTTTATATTTCTCACACATCAAAACTTATTGTTTATCAAAAATTTAAAAAAAAAAAACAAAATGATTGAGAGTATTTTTAAGTATGTTTAGGAGAGCAGTGCAAAAATACATCATTTTCGTTATTTGAGAATTATGTTTTAAATTTATTAATTTTATTTAAAATTAGTATAATATAAATTTTTTATAAATTAGATTTAAAAGTTTCAAATGACATACTATTTGATTTTTTTTATTAAAATAATCTGTTAAGAAATTTTTTTTATTGAGATAACAGTATCACTATGTAAATATCAAGCGATCTAATTAAAGCTTAAAAATTTTAATTATAAGAATGTCACTACCTTAACAATAATGAATGCCCTAAATCCTAAACGTTGAAATCATAATTAATATATTTAAGGAATTCCTTAATAGGATTTGATCCAATTAAATCCCGACAATTAATGCAATCGCCTTAATCTTTAGCTTTGTCGTACTGCTACAATCAATTTTTTGTCATTGTTCATTCATTGGTTGATAAATGCCTCACATCGATCTTTTGGGCCCACCATGTGTCTCCACATGGGGTGTATATATATATATATATATATATATATATATATATATATATATATATTCTCAATAAATAAAATAAAATATACCGTCGTGATACTGTTATCTGAGTTCAAACTCAGGCCGTCGTAAGAAGTTAGGGTCGGCGTGCATATATCTGAATTTTGATAATTTTTAAATTAAGTATGATTAGAAGCTTAATTAGATAATTAAATATTAATAAAAAATTAAGAATAGGTATAATTAAGCTGAGTAGTGAACGGCAACGCGCGTGCGGCTTAAGCGATGGCGTGGTATATGTTAGAATCTGCCAGCTACAGCTGTTATTAGTCGTCGGTATGGTTTGTTCGACTTGGCTCCTCGCGACTCCTCCGCGATTCCTTCCGATTCCTCCCCTCTCGAGCTCGGCGTAACATCCCCGTTCGAGTTCTCGCAACATGAGCTTCCGACAGGTCTCTCAACCCTTGCATTGTGCCGTCTCCCTAGGGTATTCGAAATAAACTTATTTTTCTTGAGGACAGCCGCGTTTACGACGTTTGACACTTTCCTCTCTCATATAGCAGGATTTGGAAGCTAACATTAGCTTTCGGCGGCTCCATTTTGTTTGGGAAAGTTTGCTGAAAAAATATGAAATTAGCCGGCTATGTTTTGAGATTTTAGCAGTGATAAAAATATGCTGCGAATTTTAAAAATGGTCATTCCGATTACATCTAATGCGGGATTTTGGCGAAAAATAATAACAAATATGTGATTACATTCATGGATTATATTTAAATTTATGTGAAAAATAATCGGCTCAAAAGAAGATTATTTTTTATCAGATTTTGTGTAATAACAAATATGTGATAAATTTATATTAATAATGCATATAATATATCGATCCAAAGATAGGTATATCGTTAGCAGAATTTATTATCGATATTTATTATTTGTAATTTTAAAATCGTTTACAAATTGTTATTTATGTTCAAAGACTAAATTGATGTTGTGTTGTATCTTATATGTGTAATTTTATTAAATATTTTATTTCAAACATATATTTTGTTTACATTATATATATTATAACAATATTGTTAATTGTGTGTTTTATTTTGTTACATTAATGTTTCTTCATATTAAATTTGAATAACATTTTGTTTGAATCAGCGACTAACTTTAAGAAATGGAAAAGCATATGTGTTCTTGGGTGTATGGATCTTGATTATGCGATCGGTGAATTCTCCGCCTACTACGGCACTATTGAACAAAGGGTTAACTTTGAAAAGTGGGACTCCAAGTCAAAATGGTGTAGCTGAGAGACGAAATCGGACTCTTATGGATATGATTAGAAGTATGATAAATCATTCTTCTTTGCCATATTCACTTTACTGTAGTTTACATCCTTAATAGAGTTCCAAGCAAAGTAGTAGCTAAAACCCATATGAATTATGGATTGGGAAGAAGCCTAGTATTAGGCATCTTCATGTCTGGGGATGTCCAGCTGAAGCTAGGTCGTATAATCCTAATGAAAGAAAAATTGACTCAAGAACTATAAGCTGTTATTTTGTTGGATACTCAGAAAGGTCGAAGGGTTTTAAGTTTTATGACTCTTCAAATAAATCCTTTTTCGAGACGGGCAATATTAAATTTATTAAGGAAGTTGAATATGATGGGAGTAATAAATCTAAGAATTTTATATTTGAAGAGTAATTTATTATTCTTCATATAGTTACAATAGAAAATGATCAGAAAATTTTAACTGATCATATTCAAGTTGTAAATACGGATAATCAAAATATTCTTGAGTTGACTCCCACTCATATTGAGGAATTACAACAACGTCAAATTGAAGTATCATTAAGAAAATCCACTAGAGAGAGATTAGCAATTTCAGATGATTATGGTGTGTATCTCCAAGAACATGAGTTTGACATTAGATTGGAGAGTGATCCAATCTCTTTTAGTCAAGTCAAACAAAGTATTAACTCTCATAAATGGATAAAAGTCATTTAGGATGAGATGAATTCAATGAAAGACAATGATATTTGGGATCTTGTCGAATTGCCTAAATCAATAAAATCCATTGGTTATAAATGGATTTTTAAAACCAAACGGGATTCAAAAGGCAATGCCAAAAGATATAAAGCACGTCTAGTCGCTAAAGATTTCACTCAAAAGGAATGCATTGATTATAAAGAGACTTTCTCTCCAGTTTCTTTGAAAGACTCTTTTAGAATAATTATGGCACTAGCAGCACATTATGATTTAGAGTTACATCAGATAGATGTAAAGACTGCATTTCTCAATAGTGACATTGAAGAAACTATATATATGGTGCAACCAAAAAATTTTCAATCTTCTGATTCAAAATACCTGGTATGCAAATTAAAAAAAATCTATCTATGGTTTAAAGCAAGCTTCTCGTCAATGATATAAAAAATTTGATCAAGTGATTACTTATTTTGGTTTTAAAGAAAACACTGTCGATCAATGCATTTATCACAAAATAAGTGAGTGTAAATTTATCATCCTAGTATTATATGTTGATAATATTCTACTAGCAAGTAGTGATATAAGCCTTTTGCAAGAAACCAAGAAATTTCTTTCAAATAAATTTGAAATGAAAGATCTTGGGAATGCATCTTTTGTGTTAGGTATGCAAATGTATTGAGATCGTTCTCGTGGTATACTTAGTTTATCATAAAAGACATATATTGATAAAGTGCTTAGTAAATTTGGCATGAAAGATTGTGCACCAGGAGATACACCCATTGCTAAAGGTGATAAATTTAGTTTGCTTCAATGTCCAAGAAATGAATTTGTAAAGAAAGAGATGGAAAAGATCTCTTATGCATCTGCAGTAGGGAGTCTTATGTATGCTCAAGTTTTTACGCGTCCGGATATTGTGTACATTGTTGGAATGATTGACAAATATTTAAGTAACCCAGGAATGAATCATTGGAAAGCAGTAAAACGGGTTATGCGGTATCTGAAGAGAACAAAAAACTTTATGCTCACATATCGAAGATCAGATCATTTGGAGATCATAGGGTTCTCCGATTCTGATTTTGTTGGTTGCCTCGGTAGTAGAAGATCCACTTCATGTTATATTTTCTTATTAGCTGGAGGAGCTATATCTTGAAAAGGTGTTAAACAAACACGTATAGCTTCTTCCACTATATAAGCAGAATTTATAGCTTATTTTGAGACATCAAATCAAAGAATATGGCTACAGAATTTTATCTGTGAGCTAAATATTTTTGATGGAATAGAGAGACCATTAAAAATAAATTGTGAAAATAGAGCCATTGAGTTGTATTCAAAGAACAACAGGAGTTCGTCAAAATCAAAGTATATTGACATAAAGTTTCTTGTTGTAAAAGAAAGAGTTTAGAGTTCTGAAGTATCTATTGAACATATTAGTATAAATTTTATGATTGCAGATTCACTTAGAAAAGGTTTGCCACCTAAATATTTCATGAGCATGTGGCTTGTATGGGAGTGGTTTACTTTGATGATATGCTAGCATAGTGGTAGTTTGCTTATGATGTTCAATGATTGTAAATATATTTTTACATTCGAATAAAGTATTGTTATTATCTTATAGTTGAAAACTCGAAATAAAGTTATGTAGTTTCAATTGCAGTTTAACATAAATAAATGAAACTATATGTATAACTCTTTTGAGTTATAATATAGGACCAGTTGGAAATAGATATGATATATGATTACATTATATGAAATTTTCATGCTGCACGTCCATACTTGATCTATGTCATTAATCATATTAATTTAGTGATCACTGATGGGTCTTATTATAGAAAAATTATAATAAAGATCACTTTGATTCTATGTCAATATTATTAATTGATCAGATTATCTAAAGATGTTCCTCTTTGAAAATAGCAAATATTGAGCTCTTAAAGTATTTAATAATGTATAATTGTCAAGCAATATATATGTGGCCCAAGTAGGAGATTATTGAGAATTTTTGAATGTGGGCTCACATATGAATTTAATTATACATTTTGCGCTATCTTATTTTTTAAGCCAATTAATTTTGTGATCAAATAAAGATTAATTAATTTTAGGCTTTTGAGACATCTTATTAATTTTGTATTGAATTATCATGTGTAGAGACCGTGATCTTTTTTTTATTTTAATGATGTGCTGAAATAAAATAAAATGCACTCAAATATAAATAAGGTCATGGACCCCATTCTAAAGGGTGAAGTTCTCATTTTACTTATATCTCATCTTGAGTGAAAAGAAGTCTCTCTCTCTCTCTCTCTCTCTCTCTCTCTCTCAAGAACACCTCTTTAGAAGTGGAAGGCCAAAATCTCATATTAGCTCTTCCATGGATTCAAGTACACTTCCGATTACATCTTCTTGATGATTTGACATGAGATCTGGACTAGATAAATTTATTTTTATCTTTATATGTTTCCAACAACACGAACTAGCTAAACATCTAAATGAGCTAACTAATTAGAAAACTCATTGTTACAAGCTCTATTAGATACAAGAATATTATGAGCTACTATTGAGTTTACACATAGAAACTCTATTAATAGAGAAGGACACCATAAGTGAATTTTTAATAGGTTTAGGTTGTAAGTTAGTTCACAAGAACTTCTCAAAATTACATTGTATACAATTGGACTGTATAATATTTAAATGAGACAACATAAGATTGTGAAAAAAAAAATCAAAGGAGCGAGACATAACTTGATAAAAATGAATAAGTATTAGATTAAAATGGGATATCATATCAAGGGTGGAAGAGAGGTGAGGATAAGCTATTAAACAATTAGTTTTATTAGATGATAAAAAAAATACAACTTTCAAGGGCAAGAGTAACAAATTTTAACGGGAATGAACTCATAGGTGGTGCAATGATGACTCCTCCAATATTATAATGTTCTATTACACATAATCATTAAGAATAAAAATGTATAGAGTAAACAAAGATGAAATAACTTAGGATATATTAGCAAAATGTTAATAGTGAAATATAAATTTTTATTTTTTAATATCATAATATTATGTCATATGATGTGCAAAGACTATTTTTTATGCCAAAGTTATTTGGTGTTGTATGATTTTTTATGTTATAGTTTTGAATTACTTAGTAAATCTTTAAGGATTATAACCTTTTCATTTTGATAATAATTTAATAGAATAGAAAGCAAGGCAAGATAAAATAAAATTTTATTACATATTGAATCAAAATATATAAATAGAAATTTTAAACTAAAAAAACTCTTACTATTCAATTTAATGTTTATGTGTTCACGGCCATCTTTAATATTTTTTATGACTCTTTCATATCTTAGGAATGCTTGGCTGATATAATTTATCTTTTGTTACATGATTAAAAGACGAAATTAGCATCAAAATAATTCCTATGTCAAAGTTTCAAAGTTTTCTGAACACATAGATCACATACATTCATTATATCTAACCTGATGATATAAATTGCACAACCTTTCTAAATGATTTATAATTTCATCCATTTATTATTAAATTCAATTAAATCTCTTTTTAGTGATTTGTTAAATCAATTTACTTTTCTTTTATTGATGAATTTAGTGCATTATCATGAATCTAGTGAGGCAAATAACTAAAGAATTATTTATTCAATGATTTGTAATATATATATATATATAATTTATTAATACCTAATTAGTAATAATAAAATTGGGTGTCATTTAGCATAAATGATGTCCTAATTACAAGAATTCAATGCTTTTTAATTTTTTCTTTTATGTTGATTACTAAGACCCCACCCCTAAGTATTCCTTCCCCTTCATCTTTTAAGTCAAAGGTTCTTAGCACTCATATTTTTTAACTTCCTTTATCTTCTTATGATGAAACATGGGAACACATAGTCTATAAGATAAATGGCATCATAAATAAGCACTAGTGTGAGAAGTTGGCCTTATAAAAGAGTAGCTAATGTAAACAGTAATATGGGACGAGAACTAGAAAAGGTCCACCCAAATAGGCATAGTTTTGTGGGTCAAAAAGAATACCTCACCAAAATATAGTAAGCTTTTTTTTAATAATACTAATAAATTAATTTTTTTATTGAGTCATTAAGAGTTTGAATGCAAGAAATCATATTAGAGGCATCTAGCCACTAACTATATCCAGGTAATTGTTTTTGGGTAGTCCAAGGTTTATTAAATCACTTGAAATTATATGTATCGATAGTCTTTATTATATACGATTCATCCAACATAAACAAAATCAACTAATAATCTTAGTGGAATATTTGTCCTTAAAATTAAATACCTTTCACTTGTTGATTGCAAAGATGAATATCGCTCTCCATGTTGTCGGTATCACGGTAATTGTTCAAGCAAATGATCAAAAAATTAGGAACATAATATCAATGGAGCTAGTATGTAATAACTCATATGAATTTAAGAAGTATCAAATTTTAAGTTAATTTTTAATTCATTGAATATTTTTTCATATGCTTATCACATTATGCATCACATTACAATATACTTTGTGGGTATTTCATTTGCTTAAATTTGATACTCGAAGTCAACCCTTCTATAAAATTGTCTTAATTGGCTTGAGAACAACCAATAGTCACTTCTCAAACTCTAAAGGAGATGACAAAATATAAGCAAAACCTAAAACTCACCAAATTCTTAGGGGAAACCCATAAGTAGTTTGACTTTTGATCTTATGGGTATGTCATTTAGTAGTAAAACTTGAATTATGAACTAATCAAAGATGGATTTTATTTTCATTGCTCTATTAATATTTCCTTCTAGTGAGAATTGTAATCGCCTCTTACCTTTTTATTTGTGGGATTTATCTCCTTTCCATTTCTTCTCCCTTTTTTCCATCATATTTAGCTTTTATCTATCTCATTCATTGTGAAAAGGTTCAATATATGTGAAAATCCCTTCATTTACATTCAAATTATTGCTCTAACATTTACATATTTCCTCCAACTCTTCTTCATAAAGCTTTACCTCCTAGCACATTCAATCTATAGATATCCTCTTCTAGTGCCATTGAACATTCCTTTTAGCCCCTCTTATGTTAACTTATGCCCTCTTCCTAATCCTAACTCTTCAATTAGACCCTTAAATCTCAATTCTTAGAGCTAGACCTCCTTCACCAAAAAATAGCCTAAACTATTCCTCTTCTCTAAAGGAAGCTCTTTATATGTTAGTAGTATAAACTAGAAAAGCATTTTTTTTTTTTAACTCAACATGCGAGCTCTATTTGCTTCCCTCTTCTACTTTATGGACAATCCAAATAAGAAAGTATTCCTTTTTTTTCTTGTTGAGATCTCTATTGGATCCAAATATTATGTTTTAAAAGTTATTAGATATATTATTATTAAGAATCTTTTAATAGTGATTTATTTAATTATATTATGACAATGAGTGAGCTCAAATGTAAACTTGACATTTGTACTTTTAATGAATGATTCTTTATCTTAAAATTTTCTAGCATGAATGATTTGTAGATGGCGAGGGTACATTTTACTAATAAAAAGTACCTTACTATGAAGAAATTAAATTTAGACTTCCAACTATTAAGAGAAGAATTTTTCATTTTATCTATCTAGACTAAGCACTCAAATGTTGGACTCGAGATGAGATTTTTAATGTGATAAGTAAAATTATGATTTCTTTGAGTATACATAACCTATATCAAATCTAGTCTAACTTTTATGTGTGTTTGTGTTCAATCTCAACTTAATCCTCTTTCAATAATAAAATCTCTATAAAGTTTAATGAAGAAAATTCTTAAATAAAAATGGCATCTGATTGAAAGTCATCACTTTGCACTATTTGCCAATCTTTTGTGCATATCTTGACTATATGCTCTACCAATCCTTAATTTGATGCTATTCTTATATCTTAATAATTTTTAGAAGAGAAAAAGCAACTTCTTAGGAAGAAAAATACTTCCATTTTTCTGTTCCCTCTACTTGACTCCCATGTTAGCAAATTTAACTTTATATTCTTCTTATATTGCTCCATCACCTCTAGATTAAAATCCTTTTTTTCAATCATGTTTTTTCCTCCTTATTCTTTCTTTTTCACTTCTTGTCCCAACCTTAATCTTCCTTCTAACTTGTCTTTTCCTGCTAACTCTTACCTCAACCTTAAACCTCTCATGATAGGTTATGTGTTATGTATTTCCCAACCAATAGAAGCTAGAATATAAGGAGTGGTGAACCTAAGGTGATAAAAGGGAATTAAGATTAATCTTATAATTTGGATCTTCTATGTTTAATGAAAATTAAGATTACTAATTCTTAAGCCTATAATTTTTTAGCTTTTAATGATTTTTCATTAACTTTGGTCGATGGAAACTACAATAATTTTTAAATCTTCTTTGTTTGTGGGATTATAGTTAACTAAAATGGAGATAAACTTCATTTCTCTTTTATCATTACTGATGTTGAGTTCAACTATTAAAAAGTTTAACTCCACAATACTAATTTTTTTTTTCTCATATTAATGATTGTAAGGTCATTCCAAGTGAAAAGTTAAGAATCCAACATCGATTGTTAGTTTTAGATTTTAAGATGAAATATTGTAAGAGAAAAAATAAATCAAATTATTATCCTAGGATTAAATGGGGACACTTAAAAAATATAAATAAAAATATTTTTAAGAGCAAGCTACAAGAGATTAGAATTTGGGATGTTCATAAGGAAACTAATGTTATGTGGAAAAAAGTAGTAAGTGAAATTAAGCAAATTCCTAAAGATGTGCTTGGAGAATCAAAAGGAAAAGCTTCTTTTAATAAGAATTAATTGGTGGTGGAGTCAGAATGTGCAAAAAAAGATAAGAAATAAGAAGCATTGTTATAAAACTTGGTTTAGATGTAAAAACTCAAAAAATTGGGAAAGATATAAAGTGGCCTGTAGAGATTCTAAGAAAGCAATATAAGATGCAAAAAAAATTAGCTTTTAGTGATTTATATAATAGATTAGATACCAAAGAAGGTGAAAGATGTATATATAAGTTAGCCAACTAAAGAGATATGAGAAGCAAAGACATAGTTTAAGTGAGGTGTATTAAGGATAAAAATAACAAAATGCTTTTATTAGAAAAGGATATTGAAAATAGATGGATGAGGTATTTTGATAAATTTTTCAATGAAGGATCTGAAAGTACGATTAATTTTAGCAACCTTAATACCCTAAACAAAATTAGAGAATTTTTGTTTATCATCGTATTAGTAAATCAGAAGTTAAAGAAGCTTTAAAGAAAATGAAATGTGGAAAAATAGTAGGACCTGATAATATTCCAATAGAAGTGTGGAAATATTTAGAATATCAAGGAATTTCTTGGCTTACAAATCTTTTTAATGTTATTTTAAAGACTAAAAAGATGTCATATGACTGGAGAAAGAGTTTGTTGGCTCCTATATTTAGAATAAAGGTGATGCACAAGAGTGTGCAAATTATAGAGGAATTAAGTTAGCGTGTCATACATTAAAATTATGGGAGAGAGTAATTGAACATATCTTACAATGTGATACAAAAGTTTCTCACAATCAGTTTGGTTTCATGCCAGGTAGATCTACTATGGATGCTATACATTTGCTAAGAGGTTTGATGGAGAAGCATAGAGAAAGTAAGGAGGATCTACATATGATATTTATTGATTTAGAGAAAGGTTATGATAAAGTTTCAAGAGATGTTCTTTGGAGAGTTCTAGAACATAAAGGAGTTAATATTGGTTATATTCAAGTAATTAAGGATATGTATACTAGAGCTGTTACTTGTGTCCAAACATAAGGAGGATTGAAAATATAATTTCCTATTTCAATTGGATTACATCATGGATCAGCTTTAACAAGAAGACGTACCTTGGTGTATGCTTTTTGCTAATGACATTCTTCTTGTTGATAAGACTAGAGAGGGAGTCCAAGATAAACTTGAATTATGGAGATCAACTTTAGAGTCTAACGGTTTTCATTTAAGTAGATCTAAAACTGAATATATGGAGTGTAATTTTAGTTGTAGAAGTTCTAGTGGTAGTGTTGTGATATTAGGTGAATAAGTCATTAATAAGAGTGAGAGATTCAGATATTTAGGCTCTATTGTTAAAAGTGATGGTGAAATAGATGGAGATGTTATTAGCAGAATTCAAGTTGGATGGTTGAAGTGGAGGAATGCATCTGGCCTATTGTGTGATAGAAAAGTTCCACTTAAACTTAAGGGAAAATTTTATAAGATCTTTGGTAAGACACAATGACTTATAGTGCGAATATTGGCCAATAAAGAGAAGCATAAGACTAAGTTAAGTGTTGCAGAGATGAGGATGCTCAGGTGGATGAGTGGCTTTACTCTTAGAGATAAAATGTGAAATGAGTATGTTCGGGAAAAAGTTGGAGTAGCTCCAGTGGAAGATAAGATTAGAGAGAGTCGCCTTAAATGGTTTGGCCACATAAAGCGTCGGTCGTCCAATGACCCGGTTAGGAGAGTAGATGCGTTAGATTTGTCTTATGTTAAGAAAAGTAGAGGTAGACCTAAAAAGACTTGGTTAAGATGTATAAAAAATGATAGTATACTTGAATTAAATGAGAAATTGACACATAATATGACACAATGGAGGCAAAGGATTCATATAGCCGACCCCACTTAGTGGGATTAAGGCTTGTTGTTGTTGTTGTATTAATGACACTATTTTCTACTCTAAAATGAACGATATTTGATATTTTATTATCATCGAATTTTCTTAGATTAAGGGGACACAGTTTTGGGAGACTTCAATTGCACTTAATTTTCATGAGAAGAAATTAATGAGTAATATAGTCATCACGATAAGCTATATATCTCAATAACTTGCTCTTCTTTGTTGCACTAACAATTTTCCTAGTATATTCTATACTTGGCTATGTAATTATTCTATCAAATTTATTAGAAGACATCTTAACAATGTACTCTTTAACCCTAATATCTAGCTTGTCTTCCTTATTAACTATACCAAAGCCTTGTCCTCTCTACCATAATGTCACTCTCTAATCATTATATTTACTTGCTCTCACCCAATTACTAAATATATGTATTTATAGTTGTTAAGATTTATTAAAGTTATTCACAATTTAGATTATTATTTTAGAGGTGATTTCTGATAGCTTATATAAAGGTAATAATTGGTTCAAAGAAGTCACACTCTAATAGTATTATTTTAATTGTGGTGATTGTGCATTGACATTAAGTAAAATAGTTTATCAAATGAATATTCGAGCATATCATTAATATTTCACATCTATAAATTTATCACCTTTCATATCACATTATAATATTTGTCAAAGTGCAAGATGCTTGGGTAGCCCAAGTCATTTTCTAGAGAAATTACATAATGATTTGGTTAAGAACTTTAGGAGTTGCTTAAGCCAAAGTAGCTCCAAAAATCATTTTCATAAGTTATAATATATTAATACTATTAATAAAATTTCACCCTTAGAATTATGCTTATTTCATGAAAATAAGTCTATCACCATTATCAATTATTTTAATAATCTTTTTCAAATATATATCATATTCTACTTATAACAAATATTATTTATCTCGATATAAAAAAATTATAATTAAATTAATACTTTTGATCCTAAGATTTTATTTGTTATAACTTATTTTAAAATTATAAATGATAAATTAATTTAAATATATAATCTTAAAAATTAATATTCTTCTTAAATTATTGAGTAATAAATCTGTCCATGCTAGGCATCAACTCAAAACGTATTTAAATAAAAAATTAAAAATTGATTCATCGCGCAGAACTCGTGTCCCGTCGCGATATTTATTGGCGAGTGCAGCAACGTTCACTAACTTCTCTATAAATGCGCGCCTCCCTCCGTCGATTGGCGTACGTTTACCAGGAAAAAGGAAGCGTGGTTGTATCACGAAATTTCTTAAATTATTAAATGCAAAATCAACTTTCCATTTCTATAAAAACGGCCGTCCGTTCCCGCTTGTTCTTACACCGCGGATAAAGTGGAAGTTCGTTGGTGGCTCGAGGTTTCTTAAAGCGGGGGAGGAAACTGCTGAGAAAGGTTCTCTTTTGTTTCATCGTTCTCCATTTTTAAAGTAATGGCTGTCTCTCTCTTCGTCTCCTCCATGATCTTCTACTTGTTGGTCGTCCTCTGTTCCGTCGCCGGCGAGCTCCGCAGCGTCTACGACGCACATTGGCTGCCCGCCACCGCCACTTGGTACGGAAGCCCCGACGGCGACGGCAGCGACGGTGAGTTTTCTCTTGAATCCTTATGGCGCTCCCCGCGCCCCTGTTTTTTATGTAGTTTGCTCGATAGGATTAGTTATGTACACCCATTTGAGTTTCAACCCGTCAGCACCTGGACTACTTTTTCGCCACTTGGACATTGCGGGTTTTGGTGGTACATTTTTTATTAATAATAGTAAAGTGGCCGTTGGGGAGCTGGGGCTCCGGCAATTTTGTAGCCGTTAGTAGCCGGTGACGATCGGCTCAAAGGTTAAAAACAGCATTCTGCACTACCGTAATAGGCAAGTTCGTTAGATAGGTTAATAAGTGAGACGTGTCGCATTGTTAGGTTGTTGAATACTGTAACGTTAACGCGAGGGTAGCACCTGATCCGAGGCATGTTCTCTTGGCAATCCTCTCTCTCCGCTAGCCGTCAGACCGTCATTTTCTATGCAGCCTTTTTGTCTTCTTCTAACTGGAAATTTTAATTTATCCCTTGGTAAAAAAATTATATATTTTTCTCTAAAAAAAATCATATGTGCTTTATTTATGATTGTCTAATGTTCTTATATGAGATTATTTTTTGCGCTTTCTGAAATTTGTTTGCATATGAGGATTATATTTTGCTGTCCCGTTCAGAATTAATTATTAAAAAATTGCTATATAATAAATTAAATTAATTTTACATTAAAAAAATAAAAATGCATGCTTAACTTTCAATTAAAAATAGAAAAAAATAGAGTAAAAATAATCTGACTTAACTTAACGATAATATACCTGGCTTGTTTTTATCTTACTATGTAAATTTTTTTAATTTTTTTGATAAAAAATAATTTTTGATTAATAATTTATTTTTCATCTTACATCTCGACAATGCCATGTGTAGGTCACGTTATGTTTTGACATATGATTTTTTTTAAATAATTCATTTTTTTATAACATAATAAATTAAAGAAATCATCAGATTTTTAACGAACATGACTTTTTTATTTATAATAAAAAATCGTATGATAATTTTTTTTGGAAAAAAGAATTCTTATTAATTAGCAGAGCTTAGGTTTGCGTATTTGGCCTTTCCGCTGTAATGTTTTAAATTTTTTGTGCGGGCTTTCCGCTTCCGGTTGTGTATGTGAACGCACAGGTGGTGCGTGCGGATACGGATCGCTGGTGGACGTACGGCCACTGCGGGGGCGGGTGGGTGCTGTGAGCCCGGTGCTGTTCAAGGATGGGGAAGGGTGCGGCGCGTGCTACAAGGTGCGGTGTGCGGATCGTTCCATCTGCTCGCGGCGCGCCGTCACCATCATCGTCACCGACGAGTGTCCCGGCGGCTACTGTGCCTTTGGTCGCACCCACTTCGACCTCAGCGGAGCCGCCTTCAGCCGCATGGCCATCGCCGGACTGGGTCCCGATCTCCGCAACCGAGGCGAGATCTCCGTCCTCTATCGCCGGTAATAATAAATCATCTACTGCAATCAATTACTTTCTCTGGAAGATCGCTTTTTTTGTAGAGTGAACTAAAACTCGTAATCATCGCGACTGCTTTCGGTGATGGAAGGCAAGCCCTTAACGCGAAAAAGGGATTCTATGTTTATGAGTTCTGCATAAAATATATTTAAGGGGATGTTTAGGTACAAGGAGGATTTAATTCTGGTATGATTCTCGTAGGATTGTCTTTTTTTAGAAATTATTACCTGTGGAATCCCAATGTAGTTCTACATTCTCATTCTAATAGCGTTGCACTACGTGGCTAATACATAAAATATTTACATAATACGCAGCATGCATATATTTTTCTGATCATTTACTGGTTATATAACGATGCAATATTATTAGAATCTCAATATAAACTATATATATAAAATTATTAAAATCTTTTGAGTAAATTAGTATTTTTTAAAATTATTGGTAGACTTATAGATTATTTAAATTTTTTACAAAATTATATAATAATATACTGTGATTATCATATTATATTAGATTTGATTGTAAAAAATGATTTTTTTTACTATAAAGTTTTAAAAAATAATAAGAAAACTATAGTAATAATTATATGATAAATCAAGCTATGAAAATGTTGCCCTAAACATACTTCTTATATATATTGTTATGTTAAATTTAGTAGATCTTGGAGCAATAAACTTCTTAAACTGTTTTGCAGGACAGATATTAAAATCTGATTAAATCTTAATAGATTGATGGTTGCTTATAGTTTTAAGGTTTAAGATTTAACTATAATAACAGAGAATGTAAATCTCTTCAAGTCCTACTTCCTAATGATTTCAAAAATCTAGTCTGAAAAACGGGAAAGTTGAATTTATGAGGATAGTTAAATTTATGTAGCTCAATATATATATATATATATATATATATATATATATATATATATATATATATATATATATATACATATATTTGGCAAGATTTAACTTACGTCTTGATTAAATCTTGCAACCAAACAGCATCAAGATTTACACCTATACCCTGTCTCTCTATCTAGCAAATATCTTGAATGTCAGGCCAAATTTCCCCTATTTCATCTCTTGAACGTTGTGCACAGCCTTTTATTTACTGAGGTTTTTGTCTGGGTTGAAAGGTTTTTGTCGAGATTAGATTGCTCTATTGCAGGTTCTGGATAGTTACTTTACGTCTATATCAAGTAGGAATATGAAGGAGACCATCTTTCATTTCTCGTGTGCTCTCTGTTACTTTTATGGCCTACCAATCTGCTTTATGTCTAGTTCAGAACACTGCTAATCTGTTTGATTCTCACCATTTGATGGCTGCCCGACTATTTTATATAGTAATGAAATTGCCACCGTAAGAGAGTGAACAATAAAATTCTGTCAAACTTGGGCAGAATATTAATTTTTCTTCTGATTCATGTTGATTACATTGATTGGTGGTCATTTTGTTGCTTGTAGTTAGAGAGATGCTTTGAAAAATGATGATTTTCTTGGATTCTATCATTTAATTGGTGGGATGTAGTTTGAAATTAATATGAATTTTTAGTACTATTGATATGCTCGAAATCTTGGAATTAGGTTAGGATCTTGGAATATAGGTACTCTTACAGGTAAATTAATGGAATTAATAGATATTATGGTTTATAGAAAGATAAATATTTTATGTGTTCAAACTAAATGGGTTGGGAGAAGACCAAGGAGATTGATAATTTAGGTTTTAAACTTTGGTATTGGGTAAAGTCGAACTAGAAATGGTGTAGGTGTGATTATAGATAAAAGTTTGAAGGATAATATTATAAATATTAATAGATGTGGAGATAAATTATACTTTAAAGATTATTGTTGATCTTAAGATTATCAATGTTATAAGTGTACATGCTCCAAAAGGTTTAGAGGTATGCATGAAAAAATTTTGGAATGAATTAGAGGATTAATACAAAGATCTCTTGAAGAAAAGTATTTATTGGAGGAGATTTAAATGGGCGTGTTGGTAGAGTGGTAGAAGATTTTAAAAGTATTAGTGGTTATGGATTTGGGTGTAATGAAGAAGGTAGACTATATTAGATCTGTTTTAATGATTTTGTAGTTCTTACTTTATTTAAGAAAAGAGATGAATATATTATTACTTATAAAATGGATCTAGTAAAACAGATTGATTATTTTACGATAAGAAAAATAGATCGTTTAGATTGTAAAGATTGTAGGTCATTCAGTGAAAATCAAGTATCATCGATTGTTAGTTTTAGATTTTAAGATGAAAGGTTGTAAGAGAAAAATAAAATTATCAGAATTAGATGGGGACACTTAAAAATACAAATAAAATATTTTTAAGAAGAGCTACAAAAGATTAGAATTTGGGATGTTCAGAAGAAATTTAATATTATGTGGGGAAAAAATAGCAGTGAAATTAAGCAGTTCTTAAAGATGCTTAGAGATTGAAAGGAAAACTTCTTTTAATAAGAATAGTTGGTGGAGTCGAGTGCGAAAAGATAAAAAAATAAGTATTGTTATAAAACTTGGTTTAGATGTAAAACTTGGAGAATTGGGAAAGATATAAAATTCTGTAGATTAGAGAAAGCGGTATATGAAATTTTTCTTTTAGTGATTTATATAATAGATTAGATCTTAAAGAAGGTGAAAGATGTATGTATAAGTTAGCCAAAGAGATGGGAGAAGTAAAGAGCAGTTAAGTAAGGTGTATTAAGGATAAAATAATAAAATGTTTTTTTAGAAAATGATATTTAAAATAGGTAGGAGGTATTTTGATAAATTTTTGATGAAGATCACATGATTGATTTTAGCTTATACTCAAATAAAAATAGAGAATTTTATTTTTATTGTTGTATTAGTAAATCTGAAGTTAGTGAAGTTTTAAAGAAAATGAAATGTGGAAAAGCAGTAGGACTGGATAATATTCTAATAGAAGTGTGGAAATGTTTAGGAGATCAAGGAATTTCTTGGCTTACAAATCTTTTTAATGTCATTTTAAAGACTAAAAAGATGTCAGATGAGTGGAGAAAGAGTTTGTTGGTTCATATATTTAAGAATAAAGGTGATGCACAAGAGTGTGCAAATTATAGAGGAATTAAGTTAATGTGCCATACATTAAAATTATGGGAGAAAGTTGAGCATAGGTTATGATGTGATTAAGTTTCTCACAATGTTTGGTTTCATGCCAGGTAGATCTACTATGGATGTTATACATTTGTTAAGGGGTTTGATGGAGAAGCATAGAGAAAGTAAGGAGGATCTACATATGATATTTATTGATTTAGAAAGCTTATGATAAAGTTTCAAGAGATGTTCTTGGGGAGTTCTAGAGCGAGAAAGGAGTTAATATTGGTTATATTCAAGTCATTAAGGATATGTATACTAGAGCTGTTACTTGTGTCCAAACACAAAGAGGATTGACAAATTATTTTCCTATTTCAGATGGATTACATCAAGGATCAGCTTTAAGCCCTTATCTTTTTACTTTAGTTATGGATGTTCTTACTAAGCATTTACAAGAAGATGTACCTTGGTGTATGCTTTTTTTCTTTGACATTCTTCTTGTTGATAAGATAAGACTAAAGAGTCCACTTGAATTATGGAGGTCAACTCACAGAATCTAAAGGTTTTTTTAAGTAGATCTAAAGCGATATATGGAGTGTAATTTTAATTGTAGAAGTTCTAGTGATAGTGTTGTGGCATTAGGTGAACAAGTCATTAATAAGAGTGGCGTTTGGATATTTAGGCTCTATTGTTCAAAATGATGGTGAAATAGATGGAGATGTTATTAGTAGAATTCAAGTTGGATGGTTGAAGTGGAGGAATGCATCCGACCTATTATGTGATAGAAAAGTTTCTACTTAAACTTAAGGAAAATTTTATAAGATGGTGGTAAGACACAATGACTTATAGTGCGAGAATGTTGGCCAATAAAAGAAGCATAAGACTAAGTTAAGTGTTACAGAGATGAGGATGCTTAGGTGGATGAGTGGCTTTACTCTTAGAGATAGAATGCAAAGTGAGTATATTCGGGAAAAGTTGGAGTAGCTCAGTGGTAGATAAGATTAGGGAGTCGCCTTAGATGGTTTGGCCACATAAAGCGTCGGCCGTCCAGATGACTGATTAGGGAGTAGATGCATTAGATTTTCCTTATGTTAAGAAAGGTAGAGGTAGACCTAAAAGACTTGGTTAAGATGTATAAAAATGATCTTAGTATACTTGATTTAAATGAGAATTTGACACATAATAGGACACAATGGAGACGAAGGATTCATGTAGCCGACCCCACCTAGTGGGATTAAGGCTTGTTATTGTTGTTGTGATATGCTCGAAATCTTTCATAAGTGAGATTTTTTTTTTCACACTCAATATAAATGAAAAAATTATCAGTTTATAAAGCATGTATTTCATCTTAATCAAATGAGCCCTAAACATAAACTTCTATTTCAAAACAGTTTGTTATTAATATGGTTTACTTAGGAGTGTTTGTTTAATATATTTGCTTTCAAAAAATAGTAAACAATGGAATAAAAAAATTTATATTACAATACACATACTTAAAGAATCTAAATTAAGTTTGTATCTCTACAACATTTAACAATTGTTAGAGAACTCCAGCATTATCTGAATGCTTCCTAAGCTCCCTTAGATGCTTGTTAAAAATACATATGAATTTTTTTAGTTGTGACTTTTTACAGTTTTCTTTGGGAAGTGTTGCACCATAGGTAATAAAAATTCGAGAGAAAAAAAATTGTTGCAATGTTATTTGTCTGTTAATATCTGGATTCTCAATTTAATGGAGCTAATTAAAGTAATTTTTAGGACTTCATGCACGTACCATGGGAAGAGCGTAGCCTTTCATGTGAATGAAGGTTCTACAGACTACTGGCTATCACTTCTTGTGGAGTTTGAAGATGGTGATGGAGATATTGGTTCAATGCACATAAAAACTGTATGTTTTTTAACAGTCTTTCTCTACTTTAACTTCAGTCTAAGCATTAATAGATAGAAACATTTATTTATTAACCCATGTATTACAATACAATTTTGATCAACTGATCTCTTCAATGCTTAATATTGTATGTAAATTAGGTGTCTCTTGTCTATTAAAAAGAACTTTGTGCATTAGGTTCTTGTCAATGTGGGATCTCACAAGTGCTTGATGAGTTAAGTCCTTACCTGTTCACTGCCAGGAAAGCATTGTGTGATTCAAACTTCTAACCTCTTGCTCAATTGCTTGTTCCAACATAATATTATCATGCATACTTCATAAGAAGGAATTTTATAATGTTAAACTGATTTATGGGTGCCAAACATTTGAGCATATAATTAGGTAGTGCCTTTCTTCTTGGCTACACCTAGCCATATTACATTGCCAAGAAGTTATTTGTGATTTGAACTCATAACCTCTTTTGTTTGTTTCAATTAAATATTACTATGTTTAGTTTATGAAGAGAAATTTTATAACACAAACTATTGTGCGTTTCATATATTCCATATAGCGTGCAATATTTAATCTTAGTAGGAGGGCCTTTCATTAATCATTTGGTGGTCAGCACTAATATAGAGCAACTCTTATGTATATAGTGGTGATCTTATATTTAAAAATAGATGGCTTGTTTAATTTTAATTGCATCATTGGAGGAAAACTTGAATGGCTGTTACTGCATATTTGCATTTGACCATTTGATTATTTCAATGAAAATAACCGGGCTGAATCCATTTATCACTTACACAAGTATGATGTCAAAATAGGGTATTCTTCTGTGAGGGGATTGGGTGAGAGAAGCAGCTTAATTTTCTGTAAAAATATCTGGTTACATAATGATTAGACAATTGAGTTAGCAATTACATACAATTGAAACCTAGCTTATAGAACAAAATGAAGCAAAAAATTATATCTCAAATTAACATAAAGGCACTTAATTAAAATAAGAGTCTTAAAAATTTTGAAATTGAGGAAAGACAGATTGGCCCAGATGTCTAAAAAGTTTCAAAATGTTCATTTTTTCTGCCCATAGTTTTGCACAATCAATTATAGAAGTTGAAGTTTAGTATTATGTTGATGCTACTTACCAGATTTTCTCCATTTGTTACTTTTAAAGCTCACCATAAGTTTTGATAGTCACAATAACAACAAACGAATCAGATTTTGTTACTCAATGAACTCTACCATTTGGTACCCACAAAATATTAGACACTATATCAGTCACCAAGAGAAGATGTGCACTAACTTCAAGAGTTTGATTCAAAGAGACATGAAAAAAAAAAAAGAAAAAATCTCCTTATCTTCTTAGGCAATAGGTAACTCATATGGATTGCAAATTTACAACTAAAGAACAGATGGGAGTGGTATTTTAAATGTTAGCTACACTACAGATGAATATCATTAATGTTAATCCCTCAAGCATTACGATTATTTTCAGTTTTAAGGGCACCAAGAATTGCCATCCAAGAGAAATAGAATCTGAGAGAGGAAACAAATGAACAATGGCCTATGAGTCATTTAGGATATCTCTAAAAATAGCTTCCCTAGCCTCAGAAAGAGAGGTAATTGTACCCAACCCACAAATATTTTTCTTTTTACCTTGATAGAGGAATGCCAGTACATCATCAAAATAAGATTGGAAAAAATGCTTCAGACGATCAGGTACATATTAATTCCAATTGATAATAATAGAGCCATGTTTAGAATCAATGGGTAACTTAAGGAAGGATGCGCATTTCTACTGAACCTCTAAATTAGGAATTATCATTTAGCGAAGGATCCTAAGGAGATATGCAAGATCATTACTTAAATGATCGGATAACACACAATAGAAACAATGTACTCTTTTCACAAAATAGAAACCTCTGATAAAATTATAAGTTTCTTTAAACCAAACAGAGAACAAGCTACTAGAATTAAGAAATGACCAATCAAATTCATCTTGCATGAAGTGTTCAAAGAAAAGATGTTGGGAAAACAAGTACATCTGTTTCTCTATTTAATGCAATTTCTTATTATTATCCCTGTCAAAAAGGAATATGGACATCAATGTTGAAACGTTCTTAAAAAATGCATTTTGATAGAGATGCAAATCGAAGCTAGTAAGTTAGATAATTAAGAGTAAAAGATCTTAACAATTAACCATTCATTGACTAAATGGCCTCCCTTCTAGGGATGTTCCTATTGGAATCACTTTTCTTTATCGTATGGTTGATGCTCTTGTTGTCTATTTTTCTTTTCCTGAAAAGGAGATCAAGGAAGTCTGCTTTAGTGTTTGTAAAGATAAATCCTCAAGCCAAATCATTTCATTTCCAAGTTTTATTTATTTATTTGTTGGACTAGGTGGGTCTCATGTTCTTACCAGACATTTACATTACAAGAGGATGTACCTTGGTGTATGCTTTTTGCTGATGATATTCTTCTTGTTGATTAAACTAGGGAGGGAGTTCAAAAAAAAACTTGAATTATGGAGGTCAACCTAAGAGTCTAAAGGCTTTCGTTTGAGTAGATCTAAAACCGAATATATGGAATATAATTTTAGTTGTAAAAGATCCAATGACGGAGTGGTGATAATGGGTGATCAAGCCATTGAAAAAAGTGAATGTTTTAGATATCTTGGGTTTATTGTTTAAAGTGATGGTGAAATACATGGGGATGTTATTAGTTGAATTCAAGTTGGATGGTTGAAGTGGAGGAATGCATTGGGGGCCTATTGTGTGATAGGAAAGCATCGCTTAGGCTGAAAGAAAAATTTTGGTGAGACTTGCAATGCTTTATGGCATGGAATGTTGGCCAATAAAACAGAAGCATAAAATTAAGTGTTGTAGAGATGAAGATGCTCAAGCAGATGAGCGGCTTTACACTTAAAGATAAAATGAAAAACAAATATATATGTGAAAAGATTAGAGTAGCTCCAGTGAGATATAAGATTAGAGAGAGTCGCCTTAGATGGTTTTGTCATATAAAACACCGGCCATTTGATGACCCAGTTAGGAGAGTAGATGTATTAGATTTTCCTATATTAAGAAAGGTAGAGTTAGACCTAAAAAGATTTGGTTAGAAAATATAAAAAATGATCTCAATTTATTAGGATTAAATGAGAATATGATAATAGGACACATTGGAGAAAAATGATTCATGTAACCACCCCAACTAATGAGATACAAACTTATTATTGTCGTGGACTCGGTGAGTCTCGGTTCATTGTAATTATATAACATGTCTCTTTAATACCAGGAAATTTTCTAATATGACTAAGCATTATGTTATCATTCATCCCTAAACACAAACATGCTAATTTCTTATCTAATTATAGGCCAATCTCACTTTGTAACCGATTCTATAAAACTATAGCTAAAAATTGGCTAGCATGGTCAAGCTTTTCCTCATTGATTATTCATCTTGCTCAAGCTACTCGTCCAAAATAAGGATATTGTGGTAATCCTTATTGTTTATAATTTCATGAGTTTACTTTCCTCCACAATACTTTTGACAATATGAACCATATATAGCCATCATTTCAAGGCTTCTTGACAAAGGATTGTCACTTTTAATTTTTTTTAATTGGTGAAAGCCTACATTATATATATTCCTTTTTTGTTATTATAAATGGTGAGATCAATGGCTATTTCAGCTCCACATTCTCATTTCTTTTAGTGATGGGCTCCTTCTATTGTATCGACAAGAATGCTAGTATTGGTTCCTATGTTTCTATATTCTATAACAGTTCTATTAGTTACCTGCTTTGCCCAGACGATCTTCTTGTTTTTGGATTGGCCATGTTTTCATTGTTTTTTTCCAATCGCTTTCAGATTGTCTGGGCCTAAAACTTAGCATTTCAAATATGTTTTCTATTTTGCCAAATTGGTTAATGATCTCAGGAATATAATTGTTTGACAGACAAATAGAATACCTATAAAATGACTGGCAGAATATTATTGAAAGACTGTCACAAAATGTTTGGTGGATGGCCGGATGGTTTAACAGAAGGTTGTTTGTGGCAGCTTGATTACGTTTTTCTTTTCCCTCTAATATTGCAATCTATTAAATGTAGAATTCTTGCAATGGATAGTCTATTAATATAATCTTTCTGCTGTGATCTGAAATTATCTGACTACGATAACGGCAAAAGTGCTGTGAATCTTGTGAGCTATCACATGCATGCATGTTGTACCTCAAATATTGCACGTGTGCTGAGTATTCATCGCATAATTGTGTAAATCCACCTAGCAAAAGATATCCTCAAGCAATACTTTACTTAAAATACTTTATTTAAACTTAACATCGCACTGCAAAAAGATTGGCAAACACATAAAGCGCTCTCCTCTTCCAGCGTGGCCTTTGCAAGGGAGAAATTGGGGAAAATAGGGGAGTAGGCGGAGGATTCTATGTGATCCATCCAAAAAACCAATAAAAATTATTTAAAACAACGTAACAAAATTAAGATTTGGATGATGGTTTTATGGTATATACGAATTTATTATTCAGATGACATATCATCCTACTTGCATTCTGGTTTTATCCTCATATCATGACTTGAGGAGCGTGTGAGCTTTCTCCTACCTCCATTTTTTATCCAAATCCTTTAATTTTCATTTTAGTGAGTGGAGCATTTGAGTGTATTTAATCATGGCACTCACTTAATCTGGCGTCGATTTGCACTCAATACTTCTTAGTTGAAAGTCTAAGCTCTCAACCACTAGGCTAAGAAGGTGTCTTGCAAGATGCATAAAAATTTTAAGGATGCCACATTATTTGGGGCGCTTTCAGCATTTTTTTTGATAAATATACGGACCTCTGCTTCTAATTGTTGGACACCTAATAAATTAGAAAATAGAAAGAAGGCGCAATCTACAAACTTTCAATTTAATATGATCGCATTGTCTCTTCCACAAGGTAAAAAGAAATGCAGAACTGACTGTAAAGATTCATGTTGGTACTTGGTTTGTGGCTTTTTGTTATACTCCTTAAAGGTCTCAAAGTTAATGATTATTAATTAATATTTTCAACTAACTTTTATTTTGATTTGATAATACTTCTATGCAGTCAACTTCCACTGAGTGGAAAGAGATGAAGCATGTCTGGGGGGCAAGTTGGTGTATAATTGGTGGGCCGCTGGTGGGTCCTTTCTCTGTAAAGCTGACCACACTCTCCACGCAGAGGTCTCTCTCGGCAAGAGATGTGATTCCAAGGAATTGGTCTCCCAAAGCAACATACACGTCACGCCTCAACTTCTTTTAACAACGTGAATGTGGGGAAAGCCAGCCAATCTCCAAAAGAATAGAAAAGTAGCCGTTAGGTGGTGGTTGGCCCTTTTTAGTGAGTAAATGAACTACTTCTGTTTACCGTTAAAAGAATAGCCGTTACCCAGCTGCTATAATCTTAATAAAAAAAATGCTATACTTCCCACAATCGCTACATCAGCTGCTATGTGGAAGCTGATGCCGTAATGAGGCACCTTTTTAAGTTAGAAAATTTATATATTACTTCTCATACACAGCATCTAGTTTCTCTTCTTTGTTCTTCACTCAAAAATAAGATATTTCACTCTTTTCTCTTGATTTTTTAAGGTATTTTACCTTATTTCTGAGTGAAATGCCTTATTCTGAGCATGTGGAAGAGAAGAGCTGCTTGTGGATGAGAAGAGTTGAATACAATTGTGGCACTGAAGTGATGTTAATTTGTGGCACTAAAATCTTTATATTTTGAAGTTTGAGAGTAAATGTTGTAGTGGCACTGCAGCCTTCTCCAAAGGAGAGAGAGCTTGGTTTATGTCACTATGGCCTTTGGGTACCTCATTTTGGATGGTATTTCCCAACCTGACGAGGTTTCTCTGCCATTCCTTTGGTTGAGAAAGATCCCTCTTGTTATTTATTTGCGTCAATTAGGTAAGTTTATTTGATGCTTTTCCTAAGCTGGATTGGAGCTTGTAGTAGAACTTCAATGGTTATAAATGTCTTCTTTAATTGATCTCTTCTCAGAATTCTACTCACATGCTTGCTCTGCTTTTATGTCAGTATTCAGGAACATGTGGGTTCTTTTCCAGGTGTGAGGACTGGGTTGAAAAGTCTTAAGCACATAATTTATTGAACTCTGCCTTTTATCATAGCGTGCTTCTTTTTTGGGGCATTCACATACATACCACACAATTCTTATATCTTTATATGCTTTACACCTAAATTTTAATATTTACATAAATATTATATAAATCTTTAATGCCACATCAAAAATACTACCATTATACACCTTTTATAAGTGATATATTTCAATTCAAGCATAGGAAAGTGCTATAATTGTAAAAATTAAATTTAAGGTGTTATATATGTAAATAAATATGAATTATGTGATATGGATGTAAATCTTCTGCGTCCTCAGAAACTTGCTTCTTTTATGCTCACATGCATAGCACGTTGCTTGTCTGGAACAATTGAATAGGATCACTGACCACTAGTTGTGAGCTTAGCTTTATTCATTAAGGCGAAAAAAAGGGGGGACCTGAATATCAATAGATTTTAAAATTATAAGTTTTATTTTGAGATGAATATATTATAAAAATTAATTATTTTTTAAATTTTACTCATTAAAAACCAAATTTAATGATTTTAAGGCTCAATCTGATTAAAATATTTTGAGCCAAGCTCTTTGAAGATAAACAAATTTGCTATTAAGTGTGTTAGCTCTGAAAAGGCAGCTTGTAGTACAATATTTTTTATCAGTCATTCCCTCATATCCTTGAAAATAAAAATTTGATGCGTCAGATTCTTCATGATGAAGCATTTGTAAGAGTTCCAATATTTCATCATCATCAATGTTCAATTATATGTCATCCACTTGATTCAATCGATAAAGAGTGTAAATTCCAAGGACTTGTGACAATAGTAGAGAACTTTCAAATATAATCTGTCTTGTTGGTTTGAACTTTATTTATATGATAAAAAGTAATTGTGGAATCTTCTCAAAAGTAATATGAGACTAAGTAGTGTGTGGAAATACCCTCCCTTGGTTGGTGGGCGCGGAAGGGAACCCCGAAGTTGAATCCTCTCCAGGGCCTATATAGGTGGGGAAAGTAAGTGGGGACCCGATATGTGTGGGTGATGAATGTATGTGAGATTAGTCGAGCAACGTCACATAAGATAGGTAGGGTGTTGGGTGGATACCAAAAAAAAAAAAAAAGTAGGCGTGGAAATGGGCAATTGACTCAAATAAACAATCTATCATTTGGGGAGTGTGAAAAAAAAAAGGATAGCCCAATTTCTAGTTTATAAGTTTAAGCTTATGGGTGATTGGTATTTGAACATTCAATAATAATAGAGTTACGTATGATATTTGATCAGTGGTTGATTAAACTAATATTTTGTATGTCTTAAGTTGCATTTGGGATGACGTTATGGTATATTTTCGATTTGCATTGCAGTTGTGCATTACAGTTGCATTTGAGAAATTGTGGTTGGGTGCGTTTTGAAGAATCTGTAATGGAAAACCGTATTTTAGAATTTTACCTCGTAGAATGTGATGACTGTCAGAAAGCTTCAATTTGACTTCTTTAAAATAAAATAAAAAATTATAGTTACCACTGTAGCTTCTCATGCAACCCCGCCATTGTGTTTTCATACTGCGATAGCTGCCTCAAATGGATCCTTAATAATCCCCATTCCCCCATCCCCAAGGCATCAATGATATTCCTTAGCTCAAAAGGTTAAGTTCATGGGTGAGCCAATCACTTGTTATTTTAGCATGAATATATATCTTAAAATTATTTAATTTGTGATTAAACCCAATATTCTCATATTTTCTTATAATACCCCTTTGAAAAAAAAAATCTCCATTACTCCATCTTAAATAGAAGCTTTTCAACATCATTAATAATCATGATTTAAGAGAGTATACAATCATGTGGAGTATGTATGCAAGTCTAATTTGCTTAACAAGAATGTAGTAGGTTAAGACTCATGGAGTCTCAAACCACATAAAAACACTTGATCTTGGATGAGTGATCAACATTGGATCATTAGGGTATATATTAGTTATATTTAAACTCTTTTTTAGCTTGAAAGCTTTAGTTTATAAGTGATGTTTAACTCATTATTTTTATAATAGTATTTTTCGGCTATTCAATTAATGACAGACCTAATACTATCATGTGCATTACTATCTATAACATTTTAGTAAAACTTATATCATTGAGATATGATGTTATTTGATTTTAATTTTTAAACCAATGCTTTTAATTATCATTTTTTTTAAAAAAAAAGAGTGCTTCTTAAATAAATCTATTAAAAATCATATAAGGGAAAATTGAAGAGGCTTAATGGAACTCATTGGAAAAAAAAATCACTTTTTATTCAAAGAATCATTCATCAAGTCAAGTATAAAAAGAGTTTTCTCTATTTCTATTATTTTTGGAAGAGAAAATAAATATCCACTACAATTAGGGGTGTAAACGAGCCGAGCTTGAGCGAACATAACTCTTGTTGTTAGTGTTGAAATTTGTTTTGTTAGGTGTTGCTCGTTTATATATTGAGCTTGATAATGTTGTGTTACGTTTAACTAAGCTAGCGAGCAACGCACTGCAAACAACAAACTTTTTTTTTTGAGAGGAGGATTGACTTGAATCTTTTTGCTGAAAATTTTAACCACTAAGTCATGATTGTATTTGTAATATGTAAATATGTTAGTATGTATATATAATAATAATAATAATAATAATAATAATAATAATAATAATAATAATAATAAAAATAATAAAAATAATAAAAATAATAGTAATAAAATAATAATAATAATAATAATAATAAAATAATAGTAATAAAATAATAATAATAATAATAATAATAATAATAATAATAGTAATAAATAAAATAATAGTAATACAATAATAATAATAATAATAATAATAATAATAATAATAGTAATAAATAATAATAATAATAATAATAATATAATATAATATAATATAATTTTTATTTATTTAAATCGACGACATGATCGAACAAATGATTGTTCATGTTAGTTTTCTATCGAGCTTGAAATGTCGTTAAATGTTCGACTGGTTAGTTAAGCGTCAAAACAACGAACTTTTTTGACAGCCCTAACTACAATAGAGTAAATATGCATTAATTGGTTTGTTGAGGTAGTCAAGTATATGGTGTCTAATCAACAAAGAGATTTTATCTTTACATGGAGATGTCAATACACTTTTCAATTTATATATTAAAATTAATCTTAATAAGTAAAGTTACTAATATTATATTTCATTACATGATTTGTTATCATTTATTATCATCGTTAATGACAATTTGAAAATGTCATTATTATGTGTGTTATTAATTATTGCCAATTTTAATTATTTGCTTGTTGATGTGGATTACGATTTTCAATTGGATAATGAATAATTTTTTAATCTGATTAGCATAAACTAGACCACTTGATGAATAGTTTATTGTCCCTAAAATAGGGGTCTTATTATCATGTAAATAATGATGTTGGTATCTACTAATCGGAGTTCTATAGGGAAACAAAATGCATAACTCTAAAAAAAATGATATTAATAAGCAAATAGGCTCATCAAAGAGAGAGAGAGAGAGAGAGAGAGAGAGAGAGAGAGAGAGTAGTTTTATTTTTATTTTTAAAGATTATACTTTTGTCAAAGTGTTCATGGTGTTTAAAAATTATGTAATTCATGACACCTTATAGATGCTAGCACAATTTTATTTTCAAAATTTATGCAATGATTATTATATATAATTGATATAATGCAACTTATACTCCTTAAAATTCATATAGCAAAAGTTCCAAATTCATCAAATGAGTCACTCATATTTAGTCCAAGTAAATTTTGCAAAATCATCAATAATAATATATATAACTTGCCTCATAGACTAATTGTGTTGATGTGACCAACAAAAAGATTCAAATGCAAGATTTGCAGAGGTTTAAATGTGAACTAACCTCATAAAGTAAAATGCTTGTATGACTTTATAGGTATCATGCAAACATATACATGATCATTTCTGTGATCTTTTTAAGTGTGTGTGCTAATATGATCATGATTTTTAAAGTCAAATTTAACTGATTGATTTGCCCAATTCAATAGTGAACTAATCTTTTGGTCAAATTGTTCCAGGCTAAAATCATTTCTACACAAAACTGATCAGAAACAGAGATTGAATTGATGAATTAGACTAATTTTTACAAAATCATTCACTTCCAACATTGATCAAGAGTTGAATCTTTAATTTTGATTAGATAGTTAAAAAATAAAAAAAATTAAAGTATAATGTCACAAAATTTTGATTTAAAATAATAAATAATTAAGTATCCTGAATTAGTGAACCATAAAATATAATTAATTAATAAGATTATTATTATTAAAATAAAAATACTTAATATTTTATGATGTATTATTTAATTATTTTCATATCTCAAATGTTCTGATAGATCACATTTTATTAAGTTAAAAATCATATAAATATTAACATAGAGCATATAATTATCTAAATTAAATTAAAATTTCAATAACAAGCTAATATTCTGAGTCGAAAAACTAATTTTTTTGGTTTAAATTTGTTCTCTTTAACATCAAGATATAATAGTTTTTTTCCGTTTAAACTTTTTATGTTTACAGAATAGTCCCACATCATCAGGTGATATCAGCTTAAAACTCTTTCTATAAATATTTATAATGTGTGACAATTGTAAAGCTCTTTTGTAGGTTGATGAGACACATGAACAATAGAGTTACCAGCAGGCCGACAAGTTAGAGGTAGGGAGCCCAGGAGATTCGAAGGGAGGGTAAATCACTAAATTTAATTATAATTATTTTTAAATTTAATTATATATAATAAATATATCTTATTATTTTTTTCTCAAATCTTATCTTCTAATTTCCAAAATTCTTTACAACAATTTAAATATAACAAATTATGTTTAAAAATACTTTTATATAATATAACTTTGTTCATATGCATGCAGCAACCTGATGCCTATATTAAGCTCAGATGAACTGTTAAAAGTGTGAGCTTATGAGGTTAACACAACTGACAAGCTCTCATGATTCAAGAGAGATTACACACATAAAAATTATTTTTTAAGAGTTATTAACATAAGATAATCCACTCCATGTAATAATTAAATATTTTGAATTACTGATAACAAAATAGGAGTTAACTCAAACTAACATAAGCCTATGGGATTCCAAATTAATTAAATAGATATTGAGTTCAAATTTAACTCATATTAAATTTATGACTTGACACTCATCATTTCCAAAAAAAAAAAACACAAAAAAAGGCATATTCAACTATTTTTAATTATATATGTATAAACTTATCTCTTAAGGAGCATCTCACTTACCTACTCATGATAAACCCTTTGTCATGATCTGATCTTTACTTATTAGATTTTTTTAATAATTTTCTATTAGATTATGTAAATTAAATTGACAAATTTATATTTTTGTTTGTGGACTATAAAGAGATATATAATTTTTAAAGAAATTATTACGTATTTAATCGATTATAAACTGCGTTTGAGCTTTATATATATTGTATAGCATATTCTTTATTAATATATATATTACTGTGTATTAATTAATACATACATGACATATACGTATATGCATAATAAATCTTGTGCAGCAAAGCTACATCGAACTAACATAATAATTCCTCATATTTTTAATTAAAATTTATATATACAATAAGTATTTTTATAATATAAAAATAATTCAACAAAATATGATTTATTTAAGACATAGACATTTCAATAATGGGGATGACATATATAACAATGCGAGAATATTGACTTGTGTGCAAGATATTAAGCAATTGCTATCAACATATTGCTTCAAGGACGGCGCAAGCATTTTGCGATTATGCATGTTTTGAGGATAATTTATTTGGAATTTATCCAATATATACGGGTGAACTAGGAATTATTTAGAAAAAAATTCTTTTGGGGTATTATAAATTTCTCAAAAAAATTGTTGCTTAAGCAAAAAATTTTATGACAATATTATGATATGTTTTACATTAGAATGAGACTATGGGTATCCTTGGAACAACTGCATCTATATGTAAAAATAGTGATAGATGTTCTGCAGTAGAAGCTGCAGTGGGTATATATTTTTTTTATATTTACAAAAGTCAAACTGCAGCTTTTTGATCGCTACCGCATGTAGCTAGGTTAGGTTTGAAAATAAAGCATTCTCACCTTAGATTCCTTAAAACATAGCCCGAACACGGTTGCCAAATAGCATTGCAATGCGATACGATACCGCACCATACCTCCACCACCGCCCTAAACGCTCTAATTTTTATTACGAGTGTCCTTAATCTTGAGAGTTATATATTATTCTTCAATATAATTGTTTATCTTAAAACTAGTTCGGTAGAGTAAAGTTACTTAGCCTTGTTGGAAATCCAAAGTAGCGTAAGTATTTAAAGGTGACAAGAAAACTCAGAAATTTTCACATGGAAAACCTCAAAAGAGGAAAAAAAATCACAGGCCGGTAAAAAACTTCCACTATGTATCTTTGAGTACAAAATCTTACGGATAACGGGATTATAGAATTGTATGTGAAAAGCAACAGCTCGTATGTTAGTAACAATTCTTGGTAGTAGCGAGATGATGGCGACAACGAACAACGGCCGGCGATGAAGGTCGTCATGATGGAGGCGGCGAGAGGTTGGACGACGAGGATCGGCGGCCCGGCAGCGGCCGGCGGTGGTTGGCGACCGTGGTGGTGCGATTGTCTTGGAGGATCTTCGCTTTTCTCTCTCTCTTGCTTTTCTCTCATGTATGAAATGAGGTATTTATGTGGAGGAGTGGCGTCTCAGAAATCATTAATCAGAACCACTCCATCTGGATGACGATGATTCCTTGATCATATGATGTATTTTGTGTATTTGAATACTCAAATGATGTCGGAATTATGAGATCTTGGGCTTGTTAGATCCCATTTCGTCAAGGCTTCGATTTGATCGTCAAGAAGTCGATTGATAATAAACGCTTGATCTCGGTTAGTCTTGATTCAGGATCAGATTGCTTTCGACGTTAAGATTTGTGCTTTGATTAGTGAAATTTTTAGGATCATATCAATAATTAAATTATTAAAGGATATAATTAGATTTAAAAGATGAATACAACTATACTATTATACACTCATAAGTATAATCATGATATAAAATAAATGATAAATCTTTAGAAAAAATATTCTTAGTGGCTGCCATATTATATAAAATCGCTAATTTTTTTTAAGACTATAAGATAGAAGACGAATGCAGATAAACGATTAGAAAATTAGAAATAAACTATTAGACATTGCAAGGGTAAGCATGACCAATATATATATATATAATCTCCAGAAGAAGTTTTCTTAGTGGCCGCCATATTATATAAAATCGCTAAAATTTTTTCTTAAAGACTTTAAGATAGAAGGCGAATGCAGATAAATAATTAAAAATTATAAGTAAACTATTACACATTGCAAGTGTAATCTTGATCAATATATATCTATGATACATGAATACAAATACAAGAATATAAATAAGATATGATATAAATATGTGATATTTTTATTTTTTAAAATATAAGACATGAATATGCGTTAGATATGATATTTTAATAATAATTAAAAATAATAAGTGTAAATTAAATAGATTAAATATTTAAAATAATAAAAAATAAGTTATTTAAATATAAAATATAAATTAATTATTGAAGTAATATATATATATATATATATATTATAGTTTAATAATTTTAATAAATAAACTTTATTATCAATTCTAAAATTTTAAATTTAATTATATATAATAAATATATCTTATTATTTACTCTTTTTTTCTCAAATTGTATTCTCTAATTTTCAAAATTCTCGACAAATTAAAATATAACAAATTATATTTAAAAATATTTTTATATAATATTAATTCAATTATTCGACACATATTACATCTTTGTAGGAAACTGTTACCCTTCCTCGGCTTCATTCTTGGTTGAAAAAAAAAAACACAACCGGACAAGCGCGACGCGCACAGGATTAGAAGTCTAGGACCAGCTTTCTCTTCTGTCTCCTTTTCCATCAAACTTGAAATTTCGGATCGCTGCTGAGGAGAGAGGAAAGAGAGAGATGGGTGGTGGTCTTGAGAGAGGTGGTTCCCTGGATGAAGGGGTAATGGCTACGGATTTTTTCTGGTCGTACACTGACGAGCCCCATGCCACGAGAAGGAAGGAAATCCTCGCTAAGTATCCTCAGATTCGAGGGCTCTTCGGACCCGATCCCTGGGCTTTCTTCAAGGTCAGTATTGGATTCTCATGTTTTTTGTAGGTCTTTTTGCTCGCATTTGGTGTTTTATGTGAATGTGGTTTTGTTTTTCGAATTTGTACTTCGGACCTGAGATTCTTCGATGAGATTTTTGTGGATGATTGTCCTGTATGGTCGAACATAAATTTTTTTTTTTCCTGATTTTTGATTTTAATATCCCTCTTTTACGGTTTGGGAATTGGTGTCCTTAGAATTATTTAGATCGAGTTTGCGAAATGTTAAAGTTTGAGTCTTGCACATGTGGGTAAGTAACCTGCATTTTAAGATTTGATTGCTACAGGCCGGAGTTCGTTTTTTTCCCCCTTTTTTGGCAGCGAAAGTGAGGAATGAAAGCTTAATGATATTGGGTTTGTTGAACAAACTTGGAAAGGGGCAATATGGGCTTGAGATCGATGTGAGTTAGTTGTGGATCGTGAATTGTTTTAACGTTTCTTTCTATAAGCCCGACCCATGTCAATAGTACTCAGCACAAATAAAGCTCCTTGGAGTGATTAAGACGGTTAGGCAGCTCATGTTACTGTGGTGGGAGTACTATTTTATCTAAATTTTATTTGTCTTGTTTTCATTTGTCAACTTATTACAGGGAGTTCCTTCTAGTGGTTCCCCCATTGCATGAGCTTTTGTTTCCACCAAATTGTGCAAAAATTCGATCCTGATTCTAGCCATCTGATGTGAACCTGTTTGCCATAGGTTTGTTTGTTTGTTTTTTTTTTTTTGGCTTTTCCTCCTTTGCATTATTACTGTAGTTTTGTGTGCTTGAAATTTGATTCTTTTTTTGGACCAGTTTTGGTTGAGATCATGCTATTCTTTGCTTTTAAAAATTTTGTTATATCATAACATTGATTTATGCATTTGCATATTCTCCATGGCTTTATAACGATGGGCAAGGCGCTCGCTAAACAACTCGTCCATCTGTGTGAGATTAGATAAAATTTATTAGAGAGAATTTTAGTCATGTACAGAAATTCTAATTTGAGACAATTTTACAACATTTGTTTCTTACAAGACCTTTGTGACCCTTTGTCAAATATAGATGGATTGTTAAGAGATCTTACTTCTCTTCTGTGATAATATTTTCATGCCTCTTTGCTTGGCTTGTAAGTGCTTTCACATGTCCTTGTTAAACTGGCATTACATCTTGTTTCATCAATCCTCAAATTTCTATGATTTCCTACTTTTCCATTGTCATATTTTACATTAGGTTTTGACATTAATTTATAAAGATGAAAGCTGTTCAAATATCAAATAATAAATCAAACAACTTGTTTGCATGCAAGCGCCTACCAGGATTACTTTTGTGAAACTTGAAATATAGGCACTCTTTTAGGTATATTAATGGAATTAATAGATATTATGGTTCATAGAATGATAAATATTTTATGTATTTAAGCAACTAAATGAGTTGGGAGAAGACAAAGGAGATTGATTGTTTAGATTTTAAACTTTTGGTATTTTGGTAGGAGTCGTATTAGAAATGAAGTGTAATTATAAATAAGTGGTTGAAACAATATTGTGGAAAGTAATAGATTTGGAGATAGAATTATAACTTAAAGATTGTTGTTGTTGCAAGATTATTAATATTATAAGTGCTTATGTTTTCAAGTAAGTTTGGATATATGTTTTAAAGAAAATTTTGGAATAACTTAAAAGACTTAGTACAAATGATACGTTTTGAAGAAATAGTATTTTTTGAAGGAGATTTAAATGGGCATGTTGCTAGAGTGATATAAGATTTTAAAAGCATTCATGGTGGCTATGAGTATGAATCAACTAATGAAGAAGACAGTTATATTGGATTATGCTTTAGCTTATGATTTTGTAATTACTAATATTTTATTTAAGAAAAGAGAGGAATATATTATCACTTATAAGAATAGATCTAATAAAATATAGATTGATTATTTTTTTATAAGAAAGTTAAATTATTTATATTGTAAAAATTGTAAGGTTATCCAGAGTGAATGTTTAAACACCCAACATTGACTATTAGTTATGAATTTTAGGTTAGAAGATAAAAAATAAATTAAAGTATTTACCCTAGGATCAGATGAGAGTATTTAAAGAATGCTAAAAAAAAAAATTTAAGTGTAAGCTACAAGATTTTAGGATTTGGGAAGTTCATGAGGAAGTTAATGTTATGTGAGAAAAAGTAGCAAGTGAGATCAAACAAATTGTAAAAAATATGCTTAGAGAATCAAAAGGAAAATCTCTTATTATAAGAATAATTAGTGGTGGAGTAAAACTGTGTAAAAAAAAAGATAAAAAATAATAAGTTTATTATAAAAATTGACTTAGATGTAAAAGTTTAGAGAATTTGGAAAGATATAGAGTGCCCGACAGGAATTTTGAAAAAACCAATTTGTGATGCAAATAATTCAATATTTAGTGATTTATATAATATATTAGATACTAAAGAGGGAGAAAGATGTATGTATAAGTTAACCAAGAAGATAGATAGAAGAAGTAAAGATTTAGTTTAAGTGAAATGCATTAAAGATGAAAATTATAAAATAATTTTCTTAAAAGAGGATATTCAATATTGATGAATGAGATATTTTAATAGATTTTTCAATGAAGGTTGTTGAATATGATTTACTTTAGTGAACTTAGTGCCCTAAATAAAAATAAAGATTTTTGTTTTTATTATTGTATTAGTAAAATTGAGGTTGGAGTGGCCTTAAAGAAAATAAAGTGTGAAAAAGTAGTAAGACTCGATGATTTTCCAATGAAGTGTGGAAATGCTTAGGAGATAAAAAAATTTCTTGGCTTACTAATCTTTTTAATATTATTTTAAAGACAAAAAAATGACAGATGAGTGGAGAAAGAGTTTGTTAGTTTCCATTTATAAGAATAAAAGTACAAGAGTGTGCAAATTATAGTGGAATTAAGTTAATGTGCCACATATTAAAATTATGGGTGAGATGAATTGAGTATAGATTATGACATTATATAAAAGTTTCACAAAAATAGTTTGAATTTATGCCAGGTAGGTTTACTATGGATGTTATACATTTGTTGAGAGATTTGATGGAGAATTATAGAGTGAGTAAAGAGGATCTACATGTGATATTTATTGATTTAAAGAAAGTATATGATAAAGTTTTAAGAGATGTGCTTTGGAGAGTTCTAGAAAAGAAGAGAGTTAATATTGTTTATATTCAAGTCATTAATGATATATATACTGGACCTGTCAATTGTGTTCAAATGTAAGGAGGATTGACCAAGTATTTTCTTATTTCAGTTGGGTTACATCAAGGATCGGTTTTAAGCCCATATCTTTTTGTTTTAGTTATGGATATTCTTACTAGACATTTACAAGAGGATGTACCTTGGTGTATGCTTTTTGTTGATAATATTATTCTTGTTGATAAGACTAAAGAGAGAGTTCAAGAAAAAACTTGAATTATGGAGGTTCACCTTAGAGTCTAAGGCCTTAGTTTGAGTGGATCTAAAACTAAATATATGGAGTGTAATTTTAGTTGTAGAAGATCGCTTGGTGGAGTGGTGACAATGGGTGATCAAGTCATTAAAAGAGTCAATATTTTAGATATCTCAAGTCTATTGTTCAAAGTGATGGTGATATAGATGGGGATGCTATTAGTAGAATTCAAGTTAGATGGCTGAAGTGAGGAATGCATCTTGCTTGTTGTGTGATAGGAAAGTACCGCCTAGACTCGGGGAAAATTTGATAAGATGTTGGTGAGCTTTATGGCATAGAATGTTGACCAATAAAAGAAGCATGAAATTAAGTTAATTGTTGCAAAGATGAGAATGCTCAAGTCGATGAGTGACTTTATACTTAGAGATAAAATGAGAAACAAATATATATGTGACAAGGTTGGATAAGATTAGAGCGAGTTGCCTTAGATGGTTTGGTCATATAAAATGTTGGTTATCTGATGACTCAGTTAGGAGAGTAGATGTATTAGATTCAACCTATGTTAAGAAAGATTAAGATAGACCTAAAAGACTTGGTTAAGAAGTATAAAACTGACTTTAATTTATTTAGATTAAATGGGAATATGACACTTAATATGACACATTGCAGAGAAAGGATTCATGTAGCTGACCACCCCATATAGTGGGATAAAGGCTTGTTGTTTTTGTTGTTGTACAAAAAATAAATAAATAAGAGTGTGAACACAGAAGATACTAAGATTTACTTGGTCCAGCTATAGCTTATGTCCATGCAAAAGAGTTGTGTATTTGGTTCACCATTATGAAGCCACATGCATCTAAATGATTCAAGAGGTTTTTGGATGATTTTTTATATCCAACATTAAATATAAAGATTATGTGATAACATGGGTAAAGATAAATATGTAATTCAATGTCATGTAGGGAATAAGGGCCCCAAAAGCTAGATCATTTAATCAAACCTATCCAGATTAGAGCATTATAAAGATGAATATTGAATTTTAAACTTATTTTGGATAATTTTATTTTATGAATTTTAAATTAGAAATAATATTTATTTTCTTTCTTGGAATTAGTTTAGGAATAATATTGTTGTTCCTTATTTTATGGAATAAATTTAGGAAGGATATGATTTATCATAAATTATGAAATTAGTTTAGGGGAAGTTAGAGTTAAATTTAACTTTGTTTCTGCTACAAATTGCTTACTGAAAGTCTTTAATTTTGTAGCGAGAAACAATCCATAATTCTTCTAATCATTCTTCTTTCTTCAATTGTCTAGGATCAGCACTATAAAAGCATCAGAACTATAACAGGTTGAAATGCAAAGTTACTGCAATTAAGCGACACTATAGAAAAATTATTGTGGCATTAATGATATTGTAGTAGCGTTGGAATTGTAGCAGAGAACCAAACTCTCCACTCTTGTTGAAAGAGCTGAGAGTTTTAGGAGTAGAGCGAGTCTTGCACACTATAGCAAAATTAGTCTGGCAGCAATGATATTGTAGTAGCGTTGGTATTGTAGTAGAGAATCTAACTCTTTCACTCTTGTTGAAAGGGCTAAGAGTTTTAGGAGTAGATCGAGTCTTGCAAAGTAGGAAAGAAGATCATTACTTTATATTTTTGGAGAAAAATTAGAAGGGAAAAAAATATAATTTGGAGTAAGAAAATGCCATCATTTGATGTTTTTGGAGTAAAATTGAAGGTGGAAAGGGTCATTGCTTGTTGCAGTGAAGCAATTGTGGCAGGACATGGTATCCTAGTAGATCATGGAATTGAAGCAAAATTATTATTTGTAGTTACAGTATTGTAGTAGTGTTGGTACCGTAGTAGAGAAATGAACTTTGCTACTATGATTGAAGGGGTTAAGGATTTTACTAGTAGATTGAGTCTGTCAAAGGAGAAAGAAAAAGGCCATCATTGTTTGCTGTTTTTAGAGGAATATTTAAGGGAAAAAAATTCTAATTCCTTGATAGTTTTTTTCGCACATTATATTATAAGTTGAATGATTAAAATAAATGCTTGCTTAACACATTATATTATGAGGCATTACAAAACTTCAAGGTAAAGTTTGAAACAACAATAAAAACATATTCGAATTCTAGTTTTGGACAACCATTATAAATAGCTAAGTTTTATGTGACAATGAGACTATTTAGCTTAAGCGGTAAAATTTAGAAGAATAAGGTTTGGCTATGTTACAGGTATTTGGAGGCCGCACCTACATAGCCAAGGTTGTACATGGTAGTCTTGAACCATTTGAACTGTACATGCGGAGAGTGGATTTTTTTTCTTTCTTTTTTTTTGAACCACTCAGTGTGAGTGAGCCTTTAATCCCTCTCCTCACACTCTGTAAGGTTGTAGCAATACCATCTGAGCTAATACATATATTGGTGCATGGTTAAGATAGGCATATAGAATTAATGTGGAAGGAAGAGAAGGGAAAAAAAAGAAGAGAACATAATATGGTTAGAAATTAAGGAAGACAATGCACAAAATAAAGCTAAAACACATGTACCACTTAAAAATAAAATCAAGGAACCAACAGCTGAGATAGAAGAATTGGGATGGGATAATGTTGATGATAATGACAAGCTGTCTTGTTTCCTGCAAATCAAAACTTGATTAGCATGAACCATCATTCAAGTTTTAAACCTTAATAACATCCATTGTTCTCCTGCGCAGATTTGTGCAGTTGTTCTCATTCAGCTATGGACCGCAACCTTCCTTCGCAATTATGGTTGGCTGAAGATACTTACAGTTGCATACTTCTTTGGCTCCTTCCTCAACCACAACCTCTTCCTTGCCATCCATGAGCTTAGCCATAACCTTGCCTTCTTAACCCCCAGCTTCAATCGGTGGCTGGGGATTTTTGCCAACCTCCCAATAGGCGTTCCGTATGTCTGTCACATTTCAAAAGTACCACCTTGAGCACCACCGTTTTCAAGGAGTTGACGGCATTGACATGGACATCCCGAGCTATGTCGAGGCTCATGCTGTCAAGAATGCTGTCACCAAATCCATTTGGGTCATCTTCCAGCTCTTCTTCTATGCATTCCGGCCACTCTTCCTCAAGCCGAAGAAACCGGGCATGTGGGAGTTCATTAACCTTCTAATCCAGCTTTCCTTGGACTCCTACATGGTATATTTCTGGGGATGGAAGTCTCTTGCCTATCTTATCCTATCAACATTTGTTGGTGGAGGAATGCATCCAATGGCTGGTCACTTTATCTCTGAGCACTATGTGTTCCATCCAGAACAGGAGACCTATTCTTACTACGGTCCTCTGAATCTTATGACATGGAGTGTGGGTTACCACAATGAGCACCATGATTTCCCCAGGATTTCAGGAAGCAGGCTTCACAAAGTAAAGGAGCTAGCACCAGAATACTACGTGAACTTGAAAGCACACAGATCATGGAGCCAGGTGATCTACATGTATATCATGGACCGAACAGTTGGTCCCTTCAGCCGAATGAAGAGGAAGGTGGATACAAAGGTGAAGAAAGCACAATAGAAAGCTCACTTGCTGTTTCTATTCGGAATTCAGTTTGCAAGTCGAGCTGTTTTCTCTGTTCCCGTGACTTCAATTCTGGGCTCCGTAGTGGTGCCAGTTCAAGTAGTGAGGGAAACATTAATTCTCACATGAGTGGTTCGACCAAATTCTATACTCTCTTTATATTTGCATCATTTTCTTAAGAAATATTCTTATAAAATTAAATGTTATTGTAACGTCTGATCTAAAGAGTTCATTTGTATGGTTGTTGTTCTAATATCATTTATTTGATGTTTAAATGGTATAATGGAAGTCTATCCGGTCCACTAATATTTTGCCTAATTTTTCTTTTCATTATATTGTTGATTGGTGAGTGTCAAAAATATTAAAGGGCTATTTGGTTGGATGTTTTTTTTGGTGTATTGGATTTTGAGTGCTGAAGATTTCAGAAATTTTGGTGTTTTTGATTTAAAGAATCGAGAATGTAGTATTAAATTTTAAGGGAATTCTAAATCATGTAGTCTATTTTTGGTACAGTCTAAATTTGTCTAATTTGGCTGTATTTTGAATGCACCAAAAGCCACAGCACTCGCTATTAAAGGTGTAAATGAGCTAAGCTTAAGCGAGCTTAATATGTATTCATATTGATCTTCTTTGAAAATTTAGTTGTTTGAATTCGAATTATATTTGTAATTATCTGTGAATAATATGTTTATATTCAACTCATTTTAAACTCATCTATTTGAATGTGACACATGTTCGACTCAAGTTTAGCTCAAAATTATTATGTAAACTTAAATTTTATTTTTTTTAGATTATCAAAATTAGGAATGTAGAATTATTAGGAGGTTGTTTGATTGGCTGAAAAAGGAATGCAGTGTAAAGTGAATATATTGAATTATGAATACTTTATAATTATTTGATTGTGTAAAATAAATATATTAAAATTATATTTTTGTTTGATTAGGTATATGCAAATTAAAGTAAATATTTGTATTTTGAATATTTTAGTTGTATATAAAACAATAGCAGAATTTTTTTTTCACTAATTGAATTATTAAATTAATAAATTAAAAATATATTAAAATATAAATAAATTATAAATAAAAAATTAATATTTATATAAAAAACTATTATGATATATTTATTTTGAAATTAAAACCTTCTTTATGATTTATATATTAGAGTCATATTAGAATATAAATAGAGTCAAGTTCTTAGCTTACTATATAATCTTGAGTGGGATTTAAAATAAGATATATATTATAAATAAGTTTATATATTATGTTCATCTCAAAATAAGTTCAATACTTTACGTGATTAAAAATCGATCAAAACATTTTAATCTAAAATTTTGTATAAAGCTCATGAAAGTATTACAAAATAAAGTTATGTATCATATTTTCACATATTCACATTGTTCAATGAAACTCCTAGAGTGAAAGTTCTTATTAATTGTTGTAAGTCAGAACTACAGTAATTAAAAAAACAAGAAGTCATCTAGAAAACCTCGAAAGAAAAAACCAGACTCTAAAAGCTTCCATATGTATCTTGAGTACAAAATCTTCCGATATATTACAATTATATGAGAGGAATACCCGTATTTTTCATTATATTCTTGATGGTGGAATCTTTCTATTGAGTACAATTTATGGCGGTGGCGATGGTTGATGGTCTTGAGTCTGTCTTCTTGGTGCGATCTTGCTTGATCTTGAGCTTGAGCTCTCTTCACAGGCTTTTCCTTCTTTCTCGCTTTCTTCTTCCTTTTCTTGGAAGAGTCCTTCCCTCTTCTTCCTCCTCTTCTCTTCTCTTTGTTCTTATTTGCGATTGACTGGCGGCAAGGATCGGTGCGGTGGTACGGTGGTGGTTGACGACGTCGGTGGCTCTCTTCTTCACTTGTTTGACTCCTCTTCCGCTCCCTTTCATGTGAGGAATGAGCTGTTATATATAGATGGGAGGAGGCGTTAGTAAACATGTAAAGCGTACCACTCCCCTTGATCGGACGCTCGGGATGATTCCGATCATTTGATGTATTTTGAGCATTTGGATGCCCAAATGGCCGTAATTATGAGATCTTAGGCTCGTTAGATCCGTCGAGAGCCTTCGATTATTATCACTCCATATTTGAGAGTTTTGAGATTTAATTGATAAGATTCCAATGATATTTAGTCTTGATCTCGATCGGTGACTCAAAATCATATTTCGACATCAAGATTTGTCTTTGTAGTGGTATTTTGAGGCATATCACATCATCAAACTAACTAATTTATAACCAAGAAAATAGATTATTAAGATTATATGAGAAATAGTCAGAACTAAAAGAATTACCAAAAGACACTTTAAATCAGACTTTCTAAGAAAATTTATCTTATAGCTAAAATATATTTTACACTGCTTAGAAAATATTTCCATAGTTTATAATTCTAATATTATCTTAAATTTTTATATTAGAAGATAGCCTAGTTCTTTCAATTAAAAGAAAATATTAACTTTAATTTTAGGATAGAAATAGAAGTCTTAAACTAAAAAAAAATTGTATTCTAAATTCATTTTATCTTTGGTCAATATTTTATGGCGTCATTTGATATAATTTATACTTTTTTTATTTTGTTTAGAAAGTTTTATGTATAGTTTTGTCACAATTTCTACTTTGTTGAAAAACAGTTTTCCGAACGTCAGGGGAAATAAATAAAACAAAACTTCATTTTCTTAATACAAATAGCATATGCTCTTTGGCTTACTACTTTTATCCATAAAAAATTGATTAAAACATATAAATCAAACGAAGCGTATAAAGCTAATTCATTGTTCATGAAGAAGTTGAATATCCACAATTAATTACACAATGAAACTTATGTCATTCAAGAGATTTACTTTTGTACAAAAGTTGAGGACAATGCCTTGATTCTGTGCTAAAATAGATAATTATAATAAGAAGAGAACATTGCTGGTGAAAGAGAAGAAAAGCTCCAAAAAGTAAAATTGAGTACAATAAAATCTCTAATTGATAATTATAAAAATAATTTAAAACATAAAAATATGAGCACATTTCAAAAGAAAATCTAGCTCAAACAAAAATTCCAATGGATCTGACTGCATGTTCCATCCAACATAATCACAAGGGTTGAGAGCATTCCCAAGCAATAGCAATTACCAATTCCAACATCAATGAATAGAAAGCTAGGTGAAAAATAAAATACGTGAGACAACCATTGAAAATATCTAAGCCCCACGTATCAGAACATATCACCAACAAAAAATTGGAGATAAATAAGCTTTTAAATGAGACTAGATTAAACATGTATACCATACTGAAAATCTAATCAAATTCATCAATTCCTGATACTGCTCATGGTAAAAATGACCACAAAATTTTAACCACAGATAATCAAAACTAGTCAGCCTAGTATAGCAGCAAGCAAAGAGAAGATGATCCTGAGAAGTCAAAAGCATCCACAAATAATAATAACATTGATCTCATTCTCCATTTGAGAAACATGCTCTTACTTTTTAGTGGGCAATGCTCTTTATATATTCATCTATATAATCACTATTTGAGTCTCATTTTAATTAATAAGGCAGTTATGGCAATAAGAAGTAACTATTGCACGAGATAGTGATCAAAAGAAAAAATTGAACTGCTATTCCAAATAGCCCCAAAATACGAAATGTCAAAATACAAAATCATCTTTCTAGGTCTATAGCTCAAATTCACTTGTTTAGCTTCTTGCGCATCCATCGAGCCTTCGCCTCTGCTGGTTTAGAGAGGAATGAGTGAATCATCATTGTGTTGTTCGATAACGTATCATAGATAATGTCAATTTCTTCCTCAGAAAATCCAGAATGCTAGATAACTTAGACATTAGTTCAGTAAACATTTTCTCCTCGGATGCTCTTGTTAAACATTGGATAACATTGGCTACTTGAGCCACACTATCTCTACCATAGCAATGTACTCACAAATACTACCATCACCTACAAATGCATTCATTTTCTTTCTTGGGAGGCATCCTTTAGAAGATAAGGATGTTGTTGTCTTTGTCATTCGTTATAGTCATCTTTCATATCCATTTTTGTTCACTCATCTTGTGTTATATTCATATCAACATCTAAGAAATTGTATTATCATTATCTAAGTTGATTTGCTGAGTCCTTAAAGGAATCTAACTACTTCTAGATTTAGCCCAATCTCTAGTGGCAAGCCCTTCACCACGGACCTTCTCCAAATCTGTATAATTTGTCATAGAAATAATCAGGAAAGTAGTATCTTTTGGAGAAGCCTACAACATAAACAAGAAGACTTACTTTTACATTTACTATTTTCATTTTTCTTAAAAAGAAGATGCTTGAGTTGAAACACTACTTGAATGCATATTCTTATGGACCCATCAAAATAATTTTCTTGCTTTCATGATACTCAGTTTCTTTTTCAACTATTGAATATGATTCCATATACTCTTGACATTTGATCAATAAATTTAATTTTTTGTATTACATCCACACTTTAACATCAATATCCATTGGACAGCTCCATATAAATTTTTTCTTTCTTTCTGATTTTTGAAGCAGAAGCTATTGATTGATATGTATCCATTATCCCTATAAAGAATAAATAACATACAATGAACATTTTGTTTATATATGCAAAAATGAGAACATCACTGTTGCATGTTAGAAAATCGATTCGCGTAGAGTAAAGTTTTCGCAAACGTTGTGAAATTCAACACACACACATGTATTTAAAGAGTGAACAAGAAAACTCCAGAATTTTTACGTGAAAAACCTCGAAAAGAGGGAAAAACCACGGGGCCTAGCCCAGTAAAAAGCTTCCACTATGTATTTGTTTCAGAGTACAAGATCTTCCCGATACCGGGATTACATAATTGTGAGAAAGGAACAACAGCTATGTGACAACGATCGTTGTAGATTCTTAGTAGTAGGATGATGGTGGTATGCGGAGCAATCACCGGTGGAAAATGGGGAATAATTGCGCAATCTGGGCAACGGGGAACAATCAGGTAGAAGTCATCATGATGGAGGCAAGCGAGAGAACGGCAGCAAGGATCACGGCGGTGGCGACGTGGTTGGCGACCGTCGAGTGGCGGCACGATTGTGCTTGGAGGATCTTTAGAGCTCTCTCCTCTCTCTTGCTTGGGCCTCCCTCATATGAAAAATTAGGGGGTATTTATAGATGGAGGTGGTGTCTCTGTAAATACATGCAAAATCGAACCACTCCTCTCCAGATGACTCATGATGATTCCCTTGATCATATAATATATTTTGTGTATTTGAATGCTCAAATAAAGTCAATTGTAAGATCTTGGCTTGTTGGAACCATTTGAGGCCGATTTGACTATAAACACTCTATATTTGAGAGCTTTTAGGAATTTAACCGATGTCTCAAAGTTTAATGATATTTTAAGTGTTTGATCACAGTTTGATTTCGATGAGCTTGCTTTCGACATCAAGATTCGTGCGCTAGAGGAATTTTAGGGTCATATCATTCTTCTCCTATTTTGGATGATATTATCATCCAAAAATATATGTGCTAATCTTTCAAAATAGAAAATTCTTCAACGAAATTTGCAGATCCATTAACCACACATTTTGAGAGAATAGATCTTCATGTAAGTATGATTATGACTACAGAAGCAGATGCACAGTGACAAATATGTGTAGGTATGTGAGAGCATAAAATTTTGAGATTACGGATCCATCAGGTCTCTACTGCTTACTGGCGACGGGCTTCCGCGCATGCCAGAGCGTCTTGCTGCCCAGGCGCTACGTGGGCGGGCGGGTCGGCGAGTCATAGGCGGCCGGCGTAAAATCACGTCACGTGATTGACGGAGAGGCGTGGCGGCGTGAAGCACGAGTCGTCATGACGGCGGCAGCGGAGCGGGTGGATTTTGAGCATTTGGATGTATTTTGAGCATTTGGATGCCCAAATGACGTTGGAATTATGAGATCTTAGGCTCGTTAGATCCGCTCGTCGAGCTTCGATTCGATAAACACTCCATATTTGAGAGCTGCTTTGAGATTTAATTGATGTCCCAAAGATTCCGATGATATTTAGTCTTGATCTCGATCGGTTTTACTCAAAATCATATCGCTTTCGACATCAAGATTTGTGCTTTGACTAGTGTTATTTTGAGAGCCATATCACACATCAATGACTAACTAATTTATAACCAAGAAAATAGATTATTAAGATTATATGAGAAATAGTCAGAACTAAAAGAATTACCAAAAGACACTTTAAATCAGACTTTCTAAGAAAATTTATCTTATAGCTAAAATATATTTTACACTGCTTAGAAAATATTTCCATAGTTTATAATTCTAATATTATCTTAAATTTTATATTAGAAGATAGCCTAGTTCTTTCAATTAAAAGAAAATATTAAGTTTAATTTTAGAATAGAAATAGAAGTCTTAAACTAAAAAAAAACTGTATTCTAAATTCATTTTATCTTTGGTCAATATTTTATGGCGTCATTTGATATAATTTATACTTTTTTTTTATTTTGTTTAGAAAGTTTTATGTATAGTTTTGTCACAATTTCTACTTTGTTGAAAAACAGTTTTCCGAACGTCAGGGGAAATAAATAAAACAAAACTTCATTTTCTTAATACAAATAGCATCTGCTATTTGGCTTACTACTTTTATCCATAAAAAAATTGATTAAAACATATAAATCAAACGAAGCGTATAAAGCTAATTCATTGTTCATGAAGAAGTTGAATATCCACAATTAATTACACAATGAAACTTATGTCATTCAAGAGATTTGCTTTTGTACAAAAGTTGAGGACAATGCCTTGATTCTATGCCAAAATAGATAATTATAATAAGAAGAGAATATTGCTGGTGAAAGAGAAGAAAAGCTCCAAAAAGTAAAATTGAGTATAATAAAATCTCTAATTGATAATTATAAAAATAATTTAAAACACAAAAATATGAGCACATTTCAAAAGAAAATCTAGCTCAAACAAAAATTCCAATATCCATCAAACATAATCACAAGGGTTGAGAGCATTCCCAAGCAATAGCAATTACCAATTCCAACATCAATGAATGGAAAGAAAGGTGAAAAATAAAAATACGTGAGATAACCATTGAAAATATCTAAGCCCCACGTATTAGAAAATATCACCAACAAAAAATTGGAGACAAATAAGCTTTTAAATGAGACTAGATTAAACATGTATACCGTACTGAAAATCTAATCAAATTCATCAACGCCTGATACTGCTCATGATAAAAATGACCACAAAACTTTAACCACAGATAATCAAAACTAATTGACCCGATAGCGACAAGCAAAGAAGATGATCACGAGAAGCCAAATGCATCCAAAAATAATAATAACATTGATCTCATTCTCCATTTGAGAAACATGCTCTTACTTTTTAGTGGGCAATGCTCTTTATATATTCATCTATATAACCACTATTTGAGTCTCATTTTAATTAATAAGGCAGTTATGGCAATAAGAAGTAACTATTGCACGCGAGATAATGTTCATTCCAAATAGCCCCAAAATGAAATGCCAAAATACAAAATCATCTTTCTAGGTCTATAGCTCAAATTCACTTGTTTAGCTTCTTGCGCATCCATCGAGCCTTCGCCTCTGCTGGTTTAGAGAGGAATGAGTGAATCATCATTGTGCTGTTCGATAACGTATCATAGATAATGTCAATTTCTTCCTCAGAAAATCCAAGAATGCTAGATAACTTAGACATTAGTTCAGTAAACATTTTCTCTCCTCGGATGCTCTTGTTAAACATTGGATAGCATTGGCTACTTGAGCCACACTATCATCTACCATAGCAATGTACTCACAAATACTACCATCACCTACAAATGCATTCATTTTCTTTCTTGGGAGGCATCCTTTAGAAGATAAGGATGTTGTTGTCTTTGTCATTCGTTATAGTCATCTTTCATATCCATTTTTGTTCACTCCATACCTTGTGTTATATTCATATCAACATCTAAGAAATTGTATTATCATTATCTAAGTTGATTTGCTGAGTCCTTAAAGGAATCTAACTACTTCTAGATTTAGCCCAATCTCCAGTGGCAAGCCCTTCACCACGGGCCTTCTCCAAATCTGTATAATTTGTGATAGAAATAATTAGGAAAGTAGTATCTTTTGGAGAAGCCTATAACATAAACAAGAAGACTTACTTTTACATTTACTAGTTTCATTTTTCTTAAAAATAAGATGCTTGAGTTGAAACACTACTTGAATGTGAGATGCATATTCTTATGACCCATCAAAATAATTTTCTTGCTTTCATCTCATGATACTCCAGATTTCTTTTTCAACTATTGAATATGATTCCATATACTACGTTGATGTCGAATTTAATTTTTGTATTACTCACCTGTAACATCAATGCCAAATCTATCCTTCAGCTTTTAAGTAACAGCTTGGTAGATAACATCCTTAAATCATTAGAACTTTACAAATTTGCATCGACATACTCAGACATGATTTGTAGGAGCCCAGTTATCCATTCCGGTTTTAAGCTCCATATAAATTTTTTCTTTCTTTCTGATTTTTGAAGCAGAAGCTATTGATTGATTTGTATCCATTATCCGTACAAAGAGTAAATAACATACACTGAACATTTTGTTTATATATGCAAAAATAAGAACATTACTGTTGCGTGTTAGAAAATCGATTCGTAGAGTAAAAGTTTTCACCAGCTTTTGTGAAATCCAAAGACACACACATGTATTTAAAGAGTGAGAAAACTCAAAACATGGAAAATCTCGAAAAGAGGGAAAAAAACAGCTAGCCCAATAAAAGCTTCCACTACGTGTCTGTTTGAGTACAAGATCTTCCCGATCTGGGATTACGAGTGTATATGAGAAATGAACAACAGCTATGTGACAACGATTCAGTTGTAATAGTTGCTATAGTAGCAGATGATGGTGAATGCGAGCAATCCGGTGAAAATGCGAGGAATAATTCGCAAAATCGGGGGAACAATCACTGGTAGAAGTCATCATGATGGAGACCGACAGAGATTGACGGCAAGGATCAACGGCGGCGGTACGGCGGGGTTGGACGGCCGTCAGTGGCGACGATTGTGCTTGGAGGATCTTTAGAGCTCTTCTCTCTTGCTTGGGCCTCCTCATATGAAAGATGAGATTTATATAGGTGGAGGAGGACGTCTATAAATACATGCAAAATCCGAACCAATCCTCCATCGGACGGTTCATGATGATTCCCTTGATCACATGATGTATTTTGTGTATTTGAATGCATAAAATTCGAATTATAAGATATTTGGCTTGTTGGAACCGTTGAGGCCTTCGATTTGACTATAAACACTCTATATTTGAGAGCTTTTAGGAATTTAAGATGTCTCAAAGATTCAATGATATTTTAAGTGCTTGATCTCGGTTTGATTTACGATTAGCTTTCGGCATCAAGATTCGTGCTTATTAGAGGAATTTTAGGGTCATATCGTTCTGCCTATTTTTGGATGATATTATCTCAATCATCAAAAAAATATATATGCCAGTACTTCAAATATAAATTCTTTAAATCGCAGTTCATTAACCCCAAATTTTGAGAGAATATATATTCATGTAAGTACGATTATGACTACGGAAGCAGATGCACAGCCACAAATATGTGTAGGTATGTGCGAGCGTAATATTTCGAGGTTATGGATCCATCCGGGTTTTTACGGGCGCTTGCGCTCGGAGCAGCGCCAGGCGCTTCAGTGCACGCTGGGATGCAGCTCATGGCGACGGCGCCAGCAGCCTGTGGCGCGCGTGGCACGAGCAGTCGGCGTGATAAACCGCGTCTCGTCGTTTGTGGCCAGGTCGGCGGAAGAGAGTTATCCTTGGCCGTATGGTGGAGCGAGGGCCAGGTGGAGTCGCTGATCAGGTTCGTGAATGCGGACGGGCAGTAGCGCCAGAATGGGCCGTGGAGCCGTATGAGCGGTGCGATGGGTAGCTGCTGTGCTCGCCAGCGGCATCAGTCAGGCAGAGAAGGATTTTTTTTTGACCGTTTGCATTTTGTGATTTTATTTGGTTTTCGGTTTTTTTGGTTTTGACGGTTTCTCTTTGACTTTTACGTTTTGTACTATAGTGGTCTATAAAACCCTCAGGGGTCGAGGAGAAGACCTTCTCTTCTTGAGAGAAGGTCATTGAGGCTCGACCGTAGTTCATATGAGCTCAGTTTTCCCTCGAAAGAGGTGTTAACTAACCTCGTCGGACCAACCGGGATCGGAGGCGATCAAGACCCGTAGTTCATACGGCAAGGCTCCAGTTTTCCTTGAAAGAGGTGTTAACTGACCTCGTCGGACCGACCGGGTTTGGAGGCGATCAAGACCCGTAGTTCTGACAAGGCTCCAGTTTTCCTCAAGAGGTGTTAACTAATCGACCGGCAGGATTGGAGGTGATCAAGACCCGTAGTTCATACAATGCTCAATTTTCCCCGAAAGAGTGTGTTAATCTCATGGACCGGCCGGATCGGGATCAAGACCCGTTAATATGCAGCTCCAGTTTTCCGAAAGAGGTGTTCTTCCTCGTCGACCGGCTTCAGGCGATCAGAGAGATGATCGGAGAGGTTGGCAACAATACCGCGATGGCGGTAGCGAGATAACCAGCCAACGATGTGGTGGCCAGCGAGATCATGATAATTCGATTGCGATGGCCGGCAGCAGTAGTCGGTAGCAGTGGTTAGCGGCAAACGATGTGGTCGGCAATATGCTTAAGAATGTTAATCAGCAGTGCGGCCAACGTCAGTAGTAAGATGCGGCGATGATCAGCCGTAGTGGCCAGCGGCAAAGTAGTATGTGTCAGCTGATGGTTGGCTCGAGGTTCAGTCTGGTAACAGTAATCAGCAGTGTAATACTATCAGTAGCGGAGATAACGGCGATGACCAGAAATACCTGATAGTCAGCCAGTGGTTAGCGGCCGATGTGGTGGTAGCAATGCGGCCCAGCAATCAGCGCGAATGGCAGCGATAATAGTGATAACCGGCGAGATGCCGCAGCGATAATTCAGCAGCGATCCGGCAGCAGTAGTAGCGATAGTGGCCAGCTGAGGTTAGCGGCCGGCAGGGTTATCAGCGGCAAGCAATGCGATAGTTAGCAATGCCAACGTCAGTAATCAGCGAGATAACCGGCAACGATTCAATTCCGCAAATCGATGATGTGGCAGAGTAAGCGGCGGCAGTCAGCGTGACCCATATGGTCAGAATGTCAACGACAATAGTGATGCCAGCGGCCGAAAGCGATGGACCGGCTGGTGATAGTGATATTCTGAGGTTAGCGGCAGAGAGTTATCGTCGATGCATTGCGATAGTAATCGATATCGATGACCGGGAGATGATTAGCGATGATAGTGGTAGCCGGCGAAGATTACGGCGATGGTCGGCGGCGTGACGGCGGCGATGAGATTTTGACATATCAAGGTTGTTTATCGAGTGTTTGCTCAATGATGTTAACGATGACGTTAACTAATGTGGAAGAGGTTGAATTGAATCGTGAGATTTTGACCCATCCGAGGTTGCTTATCAAAGTACCCAATAGCGTTAACTTGTATGGAAGAGGTCATGAATCGTGAGAATTTTGACTATCAGATTGTTTGTCGGTGTTACATGGCGTGCTGTATGGAAGAGGTCGTGGGAAGTCCACCAAGGACCTTTTGACTTATAGGTTGTTTGTCGAGTGTTATTGGCGTTAACTGTGGAAGAGGTTGAATTGAATATCGAATCCTATCCGAGGTTGTTTGTCGAGTGTTACCGATGGCGTTAACTGTATGGAAGAGGTCAATTGAATCCGAGATTTTGACCTATCCGAGGTTGTTTGTCGAGGTGTTACCGATGGCGTTAACGTATGGAAGAGGTCATGGGAAGTCCACACCTTTTGACTATCTGGGTTGTTTGTCAGTGTTACGATGGCGTTAACATGGAAGAGGTCAATTGAATCGGGATTTTGATCCATAGTTTGTTTGTCGAGTGTTACGCGTTAACATGTATGGAAGATGCAATTATCCGTTGAGATTTTTGATCTATAGGTTGTTTGTCGGTGTTACTGGCGTGCATGTATGGAAGAGGTTGAATTATCAGGGATTTTGACCCATCCGAGGTTGTTTGTCGAGTGTTACCCGATGGCGTTAACTATGGAAGAGGGTCAATTGAATCGTTGAGGATTTTTGACTGAGGTTGTTTGTGGTTTTACCCGATGACATTAACCGTATGAAAGAGGTGGGAAGTCCACCAAGGACCTTTTGACCTATCTAGGTTGTTTGTCATACCAGATGGCGTTAACCTTTGGAAGAGGTCGAATTGAATCTGAGGATTTTGACCATCCGGGTTGTTTGTCGGGTGTTACCCGTTAACTTGTATGGATGAGGTCTTGAATCGAGGATTCTTAACTATCCGAGGTTGTTTGTCAAGGTGTTACCCGATGACGTTAACCTATATGGAAGAGAGGCGTGGGAAGTCCACCAAGGACCTTTTGACTTATCCTAGGTTGTTTGTCGAGTCTTTCTTTGGATGGCGTTAACGTATGGAAGAGGTCAATCAAAACATCCGTTTGTGGTTGTAGCCAAAGTTTCTCCTTAACTTTGGTCTTGTTTTTCCATGAGTATGATTGGAAAATCATAATTTGCAAAATATATCTCTACTCAATGTTGAAATATCCTTCAACTTTGACTTGTTTCTTGGGATGGTAATCGATTAGATGCTTAACATGGGCGATCTTCTGAGATTAAGAGTTGCCCCCCAGTTTTCGACAAAATCTGAAGGAACAAAGTTTGATGAATCTTCATTCTTCGCTTATGCTCCTTAAGAGCTTGAAATGCTACATCTCGATGGTGGTTTTGATCTTGTTGGGGAACTTGGTGGCCATACAAAATGATATAATGGGAATCGGTTTCCCATAGACGGCGCCAAACTGTTGCGTGCTAGAAAACCAGTTGCGGTAGAGTAAAATTTTACCAGCTTGTGAAATCACATACGGATATTTAAAGAGTGAACAAGAAAACTCCAATTTTACGTGAAAACCTCGAAAGAGGAAAACCACGGCCTGAGAAAAGCTTCCACTATGTATCACTTTGAGTACAAGATCTTCCGATCGAGATTACAATTGTATATGAGAAAGGAACAACTATGTGATGATGGTTGTAGATTGTTAGTAGTAGCGAATGATGGTGAAGCGTGGAGCAATCAGCGGAAATATGGGGAATAATTACGCGAAATGCGAGGAACAATCAGCGAGAAATGCGAACAATCGGTAGAAGTCATGATGGAGACCGCGAGAGATTGACAGCAAGATCAACGGCGGCGGTGGCACGGCGGTGTTACGACGTCAGTATGACGATTGCTTGGAGGATCTTTAGAGCTCTCTCTCTCTCTTGCTTGGGCCTCCCCATATAAAAATGAGGCTATTTATAGCTTGGAGGAGTGGCGTCTCAAATACATGCAAAATCCGAACCACTCCTCTCCATCGGACGGCTCATGATGATTCCCTTGATCATATAATATATTTTGTGTATTTGAATGCTAAAATGAAGTTGGAATTATAAGATCTTTGGCTTGTTAGAACAAGCTCGTCGAGGCGCTCGATTTGACTATAAATACTCTATATTTGAGAGCTTTTTAGAAATTTAACTGATGTCTCAAAGTTTCCAATGATATTTTAAGTGCTTGATCTCGACCAGTTTCAATTTCTGATTAGCTTACTTTCGGCATCAAGATTCGTGCTTCGACTAGAGGAATTTTTAGGGTCATATCAATTACAATTTATATTAATCATATATTTTTATTAATGTAAATATACATTAATATAAAAAATATGCACAATTTAATGTACTTTTCAACATCCAAAAAAGACATACAAATAAGAAAGGTATATGCTTGACCAAAAAATTTTAAAGTAGTGCAAAAATTAGCCATATAAAAGATGTACAATTGTTGTAATATCTTTAATATCCAGCCTTCTCAATTCTATTTCACATAGTCAAAGCTATTTGGTCTGTTTTTGCTAACCATTCATCTGACTAATCTGAGATGAGTTCATTGTTTTCTAGCACGGCTCCTTCTAACCCAATCATTCTCTAATTAGATGAAGTCATCTCCACCTTCAGTTATAATCCAGTTGTGTAATATGTAATATACAAGAACAATATTAACTTGAGTTTCTAAAGGAAAGTAAGACTCACATTTTATAATTGTAAAACAATTCTTTAATGAACCAAATGCACATTCCACTGTTGTGCGCAGAGATGAAAGTCGTAGATTGAATAATTTTTTTTATTTCTTTGTCTGCTAGAACTAAACACTTTTAGGTGATATCTTATAGCACGATATAAAGATAAAAAATCTTTTTTAGTAGAATACCCACCATCTACTAGATAATATTTATCTACAATTTTAGTAGACATACAGTAAGAGTATTATGAGTACTTATTAAACTTAAAGTGAAGTAAGTTTTTTATACCTTTAGGAATATATAGACCATCTGGTCATTCTAATGCATTTTAAGAATAGTTGTATCATGTGCTGAAGCCTCCCAACTAGCTAAGACATATTTGAACTTTAAGTCAAAGTCTACTGCTGCTAATACATTTTGACTAGGGTAAGACTTTCTTCCTCTAAATGCTGATTCATATTTTTTTGGTACTTTAGCTCGAATATGTGTTCCATCTATAGCGCAAATATAATCCTATTTTATAAAAATAATAAATTAGGATATTTATCATCAAGCTAGATCCTGTAATTAGAATTATGAAGTTTAGTTATACCTTAAAAAAAGGCATGAACCGATTATTTGATTGTATATTTTAGGGAACCTGAAGAGAAGGTGGTCTAATCAATTATTGGTGTAACTCTCCTATGACATGTATTCCTGCATTCAAGTATCTACTAACAGTTTTCCCAGATCTTTTAAAGTTGAAACAAATGACTCAATTAGGAACACTATGTTCAAGTGTATGTAATAACATAGACACTTAATCTTCTATACAGATGTTGAATGTGTCTGTAAGCAATCTTCTTGTGCCCAATAAATTACATAATTTGAAGAAATGTTCTTTCCTCATTCTCATCATATCAACACAATCAGAGTCAGATCCATGATATAATCTAGATAGGTATGTCTGATGCTGAATATTTTATTCAGGATTAGAATTTTGCTTCTCACATCTAACCTCATGCATTACTACAAATATAACACTAATTGAGGCAGAGATAATCGCATGGATTGCTAAATAGTTTTGACCTAACTCTATCTCATCCCATATGTTATCTGAGTTGGACAAACGGTCTTCATCATCTTCTAATTGTTCATTTATCTATATAAATAGAAATGAGCACACTTTAATTAGGTCACAACCTATGTGAGGCCATAGGCTAGAACATCTACAATATTCATTTCAAATGGGTAATGTCAGTATGAACATATCTAAAATTCAGGTACAACTATAGGGAAAAATAATAAAAACTGTAAGTAGGAGATCATATAATCATACATGAAAATAGTACCATCCCAATCACAAAAACTTTAATAAAAATTGGTAGATGGAAAGTGACATGACAAAAACTTCACGTTTCATCATCAACATCGTAAATGTGGAATGATTCATAATGAAGTAAAAATTTTGACATCAATATTGCATAAGGTGATGAAGCATCTGATCTCCTAATGAAACTTATTGTCCAATACCACCATAGTGTGATATTCCATATTGTATTATGTGAGAATTATTGCATAAGGTCTTGATAATTGCTTTTTGATTACGTTAGACATCTAGTAAAATATCTAACGAAGAAAAATCACTTAGCTCACAAATGTAGATTTAGATTTTTCTTAAAATCTAAAATTAATGAAATTGTTAGCTTAAGAACAAACCACTAGCATGAAATGAAGAAGAATTGCTAGAAGAAAAAAAAAAAGAAACAAAACTATGTTTGGATGATGTGAAATTGAGTAAAAGGACATGGAAAAAAAGCTTCAAAAGAATAAGTCAATAACCATGGAATCATAATCGACTAGAAACTTAAACACAATTTCATTTTACTTTTTTAACTTTACTTCAATCCAAACAAAGATAAAATGTCAACGGCAACAGCCTAAAACTCCAAAACCAAATGATTATTCAAACTTCCTGCTTTCTACTCATATTGTCAACTAAATTATGATCTTTTATTGTAGTAATTGATTCTTCTTTGTTTGCCAATTTTAAATAAAAAAATATTATTTATTCAAAGCAAAAGACAAGGCAAGTGTAAATATTTGAGCAAGATTAATTAAAACCACATAACAAATCCGAACAAGTTGTTCAAAGTAGGATCAAGAAAAAAAAAACTTATTATAGAGCCCTAAATAACTCTTTCGCGGCTGTCTCCGACGTTACAAGGTTTGTTAACAATCATGCGAAGAGATAATCGAACCTCATCATGCTGTAGCAAAGAAGAAATTCGTTATAGACGGAACTGCGAGAAGGAATGTGCAAGCCGAAGAAGAAGAAGTGAGGATCGACCGATAAGAAGACTCCCGGAGGTGAAGAACTTACCTACAATGCTGAAATGCATGCGAGCGGCGATGAGAAGCTGAGAATCACAGGCGACTGACGACGAGAAGTGAAGAATTGCATGGGTCAATTGCATCGTGAGGTTTCGCTAGATGCCTAGTCCAGCGAGGCATTTGGTTTCCCCAGATTCGGCGAAATTCGTAATACACGAGAAATGACCTATTTGATGTATTTGAAACCCTCTAATATTTTACTTTACTTTTATAAAGTAATTTAACCAAATACTAAAGTATTAATTTACCTGTGTTTAGATTATTTTACTCTAAAAATAAACAAAACAAACACCCCTACATAACAAACATCAAAACATATGAGAATTAGAAGTTTTATTGCTGAAATTTTATCAATCGAGCTCAAAATTTTGTTTAAAATAAGTTAAATTTATACAATATGAATAAGAAGTATATTGCCATAGAAAATTTGTATAGAAAAAAATTATAAAATATAAATTTTTAAATAATTATTTTGAGCTAATATGAGTTGAACACGATCGACAAAATATCTATTCATATTAGGCTCGTTTAAAAGTTGAGCTCAAAATATATATTCGTGTTCAACTTATTTATTTATTGAACTAATCAAACATGATCTTTTTATTAATTCAAACATGAGCTATTGTTGAATAATAAGTTTTTTTTTATGGTCTCAAAATTTTATGTATAATATAACTAATCAAGATCAAAATATTACATGAAATATATTAATTTTATACAATATGAATGGTAAGTATATTGCTATAGAAATTTTCACAAAAAAAAATAAAATAAAATAAAATATAATTTATTAAATAAATATTTTGATCAAATATGATTAAACAAAACTTCTATTTATATTTGGCTCATTTAAAATTTGAGCTCAAAATATATATTGGTGCTCAATTTATTTATTTAATGAACTAATCAAATATGAATTTTTTATTAAGCAAAATATGAGCTATTCATAAACAATAATTTTTTTTAATAGTCCTAATTGACTCCACCAATAACACACCCCTATTATTAAAGTAGATCGCCTCCAGCCATTACTACTACCCCAATCAAATGGCCCTAACTAAATAAATTTTCTCAACCTATATGATGTCGGTGTAATCGTAAACTGAATTAAAAAAGAAGCAGCAGCGGCCCCATACAAACATTGCATCGATTCAGCAGCCAGTCCAAATCCTTCTCCTCATCTGCAAGTGTAACATTTCAATCTATACTAAACCCCTTTCTTCTTGCTTTGGATTGCTGCAACAATGCATGTGCTCTTTTTTTTTTTTTTTTGGGACATCCTAACTCACTATGGGTGGATATTCTAAATCATGAGGATCATGTACGTTAAATCACACTGTATCAGATTCATACGATGTTGTGGCGGCGCCCTGCGGAGAGAATCGCTGGTTTAGGAAGTTAGCGTGCTTCGTCATAGGTAAGAGACTGTGGATATGCATGTGCTCTTCGATACACTGTGAGCATAATTTTCCCAGTTTTATTAACTAGGAAAATTCGAAAAGGGGGACAGTTTATATAATAGGGACCAGCTGTTTTTGTTTCAAGCATAGGCCGAGTCGATCTTCGAAAATGGGCTCAAAGGAACCGAAACTCCTCTGCAAAAGTAACATTGGACAATCCTTAACAGTGATTTGGGCCATGGTTGGATACTGGGCTTCGTGTGAAAGAAAAATTAAATGAAATTAGTATTTCTAGATAAATTATTGATTTAGAAACTATTTGTACTTTGCTTTATTTCTCAGCCTCACCCCTTTCTAAATGTAATTGTGTATCTATTAAAGAATTGTTTCTATATTGTGTTTCTCAAAATTTTTAAAAAAATAGTTATTGACTAAGAGAGTAAACTCTTGACAACATTATTGGAATTTCTCAAATACTGGTTATCATTAAATTATATCAATTTTTATGAAGATAAAAGTATGAAGCCACCGCTTAAAACTAACTCATTATTTATATTTGCAATTATATATGGTCGAGTATTTTATCAAAATAGTAATACAACTCAACTCTTCTATAGGATTTAATAGCCAAGTGATATTTTTCATAATAAATATTAATTTTAAACTTTTTCATAATATTTATTAAATTATTATGAGTGCTAGACCCATGATGTACCTCTAATAATATCATAGATAAATGATCACAATATTATTATATTTATCTAAGTAAAACACTAGCATTTTCATTATGCCCATTAATTCCCTTAGTTTAATCATGAATTAATCTACTAACTATTATTTTTTTTGACTTAACAATAAATGCTGTTGGACAAATTTGATTATTAGCATCTTGCACTAGTAATTAATATGTGACATGCAAATCATCTTTGTATTTGAAAATTTTCTATATAAACCTAACAATGGATGGCTTACAACTTTGAAGTATTATATAAAAACACATAAAGAGAAGTGAATATGCTTTAAATGCCTTCAATTATCAAGCTAAAAATCAATAATTATTTTTTTATTACTCTTTCTCAATGTAATTAGATATGGTGGTAGCTTTTGTAGGGTAATTATAGCTTGTTCATGACATTGTTAGATTTTATTATAAGATAAATCAATAATAGATTTTTTTATAGAATATACTTGTATTTGGTTTCAAATGAAGGTTAAATTCAATTAGGTTCTTCTTAATTATATTGCTAAAAAGCCACTATGAACTTGTTGATTGTCTTTTGAGTTGACAATATCCAAAGTGCAAGTGTTTTGAATTGACTTGTATTCTTATTCAAACTCTTTGCTCAAAAGCTACATGAACACTACAGGAAAAGCAGCTATTACGGGTAAAATTTTTGGCTAACTAATCCGTGGGAAATTATCGCTGAATTTCTGTCAGATTTTCTGTCTGAAAAATTTCAAAAGAAATTTATGCAAAAAAAAAAATAATAAAATAAAAAAAATGTACCGACCTCCTGCTTAACCCGATAGCTTTACTGTTGGAATTTATGCCGGAATATTTGGCATAAACTACTATTATTTGGGATCGACCCGGCCCCAAACTCTATTTTTTTTTTTTTAATTTGAGTTTGGCTCTATTCTTTTAGCTGGCGGTGGAAGGACACTAGGGCATGCTAGGCCTCCATGAAAATGTATTCGTTTCATATGATTTTTTTTTTCATATAATCATAGATATTTACTCACCATCTTTAGCTCAATTGGTAGATGGCCGGTGAACGGCTTAATTCCAGGGTGGAGACGCCTATATCTAAGATAGAGAAAGTAAGTGTGAATCCGACACTGTGAGTGATGAATATGACACTAGTGAGATTAGTCGATATCTCATAAGATGGGTGGGGTGTTAGGTGGATACCCATTGAAAAAAAAAAGAAAAAGAAAAAAAAATCATATATACGTCACTTCCTCTAGCTTCTAGGGGCTATTTATTTATAATTTCATCCATTCAATTGAGTGGAATATGGATTTGAATTATTTTAAAATTTGTATAAAACTCAAATATATTCTTATAAAAATTTCAAATAACTTATTTTATGACAAATTTGTGAACCTCATTTATGTTACTTCTCTCTGTACATTTCATTATCTATTTGATAGTAATTTAAATGCATAGAGAAAAGGTGCAAATAACTTGTTATGTAATCACTTGTTCCAAGATAAATGATGCAAGGGTCTTATTGATAGTTTTTGGAGTATAAAAAGCAATACTATTATAATATTTGGATAAATATTAAAGAGTGAAGGAGAAATATGGAGATTTAAAAAAACTTGTAAATGTATTACTTATTCTCTTATGGAAGGGGATATTTTTGACATCATAGATTGATCATGGAAAAATTCAATTATGATTTTTTTTTAATCCTTTTAAAGTTAAAGGTAAATGATCATGAAAAAATTCAATTATGATTTGAAATGCTTGTCATTTGTTTTTTTTCAAGCTTTTTTATTCGTCTATTTGGGGTTGCAAATGATCGGAACAGTCAATAAGTTACTCGCGGCTTAGCTCGATTAGCAATCGTTTATGATCATTCGATTAATTAATTGAATAAACTTGAACACTTTTATAAATACTTGATTAATAAATGAACAAGCCTGAACAGATCCATGCTCGATTTGATTATGATCATGAACATTATCATTTAAGGCTTGTTAAGAGAAAAAGAAGGGTTAGTAGCTTATTTTATCTAATTAAATATAGTAAATTTTAATATTTTGAGATACATATAGTATGTGTTTAGTTTTGCGTGGCAAGAAAGAGATGAAGAAAATTCTTTTTCCTTGAAATATCATGACTTCAATCTTTGAAACTTTGTAAATTCATTTTAAGTTGGTGTACTATCATTATGTCTATTGTGAACATTTTATACTGTGATATTGGTTGCATAGTTGTTAAATTTTTGTAGTTGATTTGTTGTTGTAATCTATTAGTTTAATTCTCATGTGGTAGATATGTATTCATAAAACTTGAGACAAATAGTGAGAAATTAGTGATAAAGGCCATGATGATTAAATATGTTATTGTTATAAAGGATCTAAATTTTGATTATAGTTGTCATTCTCTTCAAGAATTATTGGTAGCCATTATATTGAAGTTTATTATAATGTACTTATGATGATGGTTGCTTTTAGAGGATCAAGAATTTTTCAATATAATGTTTGTTGCCCTTTTCTTTTAGAGTTATTGGTAGCTCTTATTTAAAATCACCATTGTAATTATTATATATGATGATTAATTTTACTCTTAGCTTGAGTCAATTCTTCTAAGTTATTTGAATGTGTGATATTTATTGGATTATATCATTGATATGACACTTAAAATACCACTAGTCGAAGCACGAATCTTGATGCTTAAAGCAAGCTGATCTGAAGTTGAAACTGGTCGAGATCAAGAACATAAAATATCATTGGAAACTCTGAGATGTCAGTTAAATCCCTAAATAACTCTCAAACATGGAATATTTATAGTCAAATCGAGCGTCTCGATGAGCTGGATCTAACGAGCCCAAGATATCATAATTCTGAATTCATTTGAGTATTCAAATACACAAAATACATCATATGATCAAGGAAATCAGCATAAGCCGTCCGATGGAGAGGAGTGGTTCGGATTTTGCATGTATATAAAGAGACACCACTCTTCCAATTTATAAATAGCCTCATTCCTCTATGAGGGAGAAGAAAGAGGAGAGCTAAAGCTTGAAGATTCTCCAAACACAATCATGCCACCACTGACGGTCGTACCCACGGCCGTCGGTATCGATCCCGCCGCGTCATCAATCTCTGCCGGTCTCCATCATGGCGACCTTCATCGTCGATCGATGTCCTCATTGTTCACCATCATCTACCACTAGTAAGCTGTTACCGTGAGCGGCCTACATATGTTGTTCCCTCTCTCATATGCATGTAATCCGTTATCGAGAAGATTTTGTACTCAAATAGATACATAGTGAAAGATTTTTTATTGGGCTATGCCCGTGATTTTCCTCTTTTGAGGTTTTCACGTAAAAATTCTGAGTTTTTTTCATCTTTAAATACACTTGTGCGAATTTCACAACAAGGCTAAGGCGTAAACTTTCACTCTGCCGCTACTGGTTTTCTAGCACACAACAATCATATATGACTTTGTTGAATGCAATCTGTCTTGAAATCCGTTATTTATAAATAACTTGTTTAGTTTGTTTGATTCAATCTATGGTTTTTGAAAGTTGTTTGATTTATACCTTATTATTTGATGCAATCTGCGGCTTTTGGATTCATTTTAGCAAACCTATGAATTCATTATCAAATAATCTATGATTTTAAGAATTTGTTTGAACAATGACTTATTGATTAATTTGAAATTTGTACCTTTTAATTGTTTTTTTATCTCTTACTTGTTCGATGCAATCTGTGGCATTTGGATTCATTTTATTGGCTCTATAGACTTATTATCAAATAATTAGGCATGTGGATTCAATATCAACTAATCGGTCATATGCATTCAATTTCTTATGATTTATGTTAAGTGAAGGTGAAGAAGAGCTACTACACTTTTTAATACTTTCAAGCTATTAGTTGATTAAGGTAATTTTCATTTTAGATAGTTATTTAATTATTATCTTAGAATGCGGGTTGCATATTACATTAGTGTGTCAAAAGTAACGAGAGAGCAAACTATTATTCACTAATGAACAGTTACTTAGTTGATAAACATTTATGCTAGAATTTAATTATTTTTTGTTACTCCTATTTTTGAATATTTACATTGAAATAATTAATAATATCTTTGTACATTTTCACTTCATTTAGTAAGGTAGATTCTCTAAGGCAAAAACCCCATATACTCATGAACACAAATTACTCGTTTATGCTCATTTGTATACTTATTTTAGCTTCTAGTTATTTGTTCATTTAAAAGCTTATTTGTTCATTTTTATAATTTCAACAAGTAGCTCATTTATAAGCTTGGTAAGATTCAATTAGTTTAAAAACAAATAGTTTGAAAATACTGCTCATTAGTTTACTTGATATGCTTGTAAATTTAGCACAAGTAGCTAGACAAAACTATTCATTAAAGTATTTGATTAGGCTCATTTATTTATCAAACAAGCAGTTTGATAATACTAGTTGTTTCACTACTCGATAAAACTCATTCAATTAGCAAATAAATAGCTCGATAATACTACTCATTTAACTACTCGATAAGGCTCATTTTATATTGATGCTAAGAAATAGTATGTATAATGGTCTTCTAAAAGTCCTCTTCACTAGCTCTTCACAAGTCTAGAGTTAATAATATCTTATCAAAAAATAATTTAAAGTACATTTGATAGTTATTTTATAATAATAATTAATATAAATTAACTACAATTTTCCTTTTTTATTGCTGATCTAATTTTGAAATAGTAATATATTTTAGAGTTTTTGATATAATCACATAAATTAGCATTTAATCTTATTATTTTAGTTAATCAAAATTTTAAAATTTAAAATTGTTATTAGAGCAAATTTTATGTCTCTTTTTAGTAGACTTTATGTCATCCTTTAATATATTATAAATTATAATAATTACTATCATGTTTGTATTGTACTTTTTTGTTTGTAATTATTTTATAATTTTTTTTGCAAGTATAAAAATCAGAATATATGTGAAGCTCTTTTAATTTTTTTTCAAATATGTATTGGTTTCCAACGGATTTTTCATCGTTAGCAGCTAGTTATGAACTGTCACATGGCCTTCCGACGAACGAGAAATTTTCGACAATAGAATTTCCGGCAGATTTTCGACGGAACTTGCCATTGTGCATGAAATTTCCTGACAGAAATTCCTTCCTATGGGTTTTTTTGTGGGTTACTCCATCGGTTCTTCGGATAAAACTTTCAGCTCAATATTTAAGGCAAAATTTTTAAACTAAGTATTTTTTAAACTTTAATTAGCAAAATAAACTAACAAAAAATTTTAAAATAAACTATTTCGTTTAACAGGATTGATATTGACTTTAATATGTCACAGTCACCGGTCATACGATTGGCCTAAAATATTTTTTTTTTTTAAAAAGAGGAATTTACATACATATCACACAATTCTTATGTATTTACATATCTAACATCATAGTTATCTTATAAAATATTTTTTTTGGCCGAAAATATTTTTTTTAAAAAAGGAGAATATTTTTTTTATTTACATATCACACAATTTTTTTTAAAAAAGGAGAATATTAAGATTTAAAAGGTGCTTAGTTTAGATACATATCACACAATTCTTATTTATTTACATATCTAATATCACGTAAAATATTTTTTTTTATTTAAAAAAGGGAATTTACATACATATCACACAATTCTTATGTATTTACATATCTAGCATTTAAAGATATTTACTTATCTAATATTTTTTTATGCTTAAAAAGATGTATTTCATTTTTAAAAAGTGAATAAAGTTTAGGTGTTAGATATATAAATACATAAGAATTGTGTGGTATTTATATAAATCCTCTAAAAAAAATACAAATTTTATAATTTTGCTCAGAGAGCTCAACTTTAATTTATTTTTTTTAATAAATATCTAAATTTTATATTTAAAATATATTTATTTTTATATACTTAAAAAATAAATTTTATTAAAATTTAATAATCTTTTTATATTTAACAGAGAACTTCATTCTTTTAATTTTATACAGAGAATTTCATTTTGTATTTTTATATATTTAAATTTAAAATTTCATATTTACATAAATATTATAAATTTTTTAATTTTATATAAAAAGATTATTAAATTTTAATAAAATTTATCTTTTTATGTATATAAAATAAATATATTTTAAATATAAAATTTAGATATTTATTAAAAAAAGATAAATTAAAGTTGAGGTATAAAATTTATAATTTTTTGAGGGGATTTATATAAATATCACACAATTCTTATGTATTTATATATCTAACACCTAAACTTCAATTTTTATATATATAACACTCTAATCTTCAATATCACATCAAAAATATCACTTTATTTATTTTTTAAAAATAAAATGCATCTTTTTAAGCATAAAAAATATTAGATAAGTAAATATCTAATTTTAGATGTTAGATATATAAATACATAAGAATTATGTGATATGTATGTAAATTCCCTTTTTTTAAATAAAAAATATTTTATCACTTGATGTTAGATATGTAAATAAATAAGAATTTTGTGATATGTATGTAAATTCTCCTTTTTTAAAAAAAATATTTTCGGCCAAAAAAAAATATTTTATAAGATAACTATGATGTTAAATATGTAAATACATAAGAATTGTGTGATATATACGTAAATTTCTCTTTTTTTTTAAAAAAAAAATATTTTAGGCCAGTCGCACGTTTAACGGGCGACTGGCGATTACATTATCAGCCAATAAACCTGTTAAAGCTATTTTTTAAATTTTTTTTTTTGTTAAGCCTATTTCGCTAATTAAGGTTTAAAAAGTGCTATTGTTTAAAAATTTTGCCATCTATTTTTTTGTTGAACACTACATACTATTTTACATACTTTTTTAAAATTTAATGAAGAAACTGTTATTTTGAAAGTGAATAATTAATAATATAGCAAACAATTTTATATATTTATTAAAAAAATATAAATATGTAAAGCATAAGGTCCTGTAAAAATATTTATTGAAATTTAAAAAGCTAAAAGAGATATTGCAGTAATTTAGATCATAAATTTTTTTAAAACAATTATTAAAACAAAGGCTCTATTTAAGGGAATTTTTTTTATAAATTTGATTTTGAGATATTTGCTATAATTTTATTTGGATACAGCATTCCAGTCACTTCTTATAATTTTTTTTTAATGATGAGATATATTTTATTATAATTATATCTACTTGAGTGTGATATATATAAAAAAAAAAGTTTATTATACTTAATACAGCTTTTGAAAAATATCTTTTTCCTTTAATAAATTTTTTTAACCATAAATAAGAATGATAAATATTCCCAGACTTTTCAAAATATGAAGTTGATTATCTCCTCCCCATTCCCAAATTCTATAAATAGATTTGAGTTGTCCATATTTTTCATATTGTGATTTATAGATTTCTTGTTCAAAAACAAAAAATCTGAACCATTCATTATTGCTTCATATTGTTTGGGACATAATCTCACACAAAGAGTTTATGTTGGAACTGTGCGTTTCCTGAAGCTTTAAATTATAGTTCTTCTTCTGTGTTTCCTTTCATTTAACTTCTTAATTCTAAAACTTCCTAATCTCATAAGGATTGCAGCTTGCAACATTGCTCGAAATATAGTCCACATTACTGCTCTTAGATCCCAACCTTTAGTTTTCTATCTTTTTCTCCTTTCTCTGTAGCATTCATGCATTGAATTTAATCATCGTTCTTTCAGACTTTGCATGCCCTCTGCCACTAGTTAGGCTCACCGCATCATGAAACCATCTGATTTGCCTGAAAATAATAATAATAATAATAATAATAGTGATTATCATGTTTCTATTATTCTGATAACAATATAAAGTGATAGTACTTTTCATTATATGTTCACTTGTTAAATGCAGACATAATTTTAAAGCTTTTACTTTCTTTGTGTGATACTTCTATATGAATTTGTTCAGTGAAGGAAAACTTAATCTGACATTGTTCAGTGACTTAGATATTTATGTGAAGAATAGAAAGTATGTTCATTGGATTTTCAGATAAATTTGGTGTTAGAGTATTAGGAAGGGGAAGAGCAGTTCTAAGATCATATGAATAGAAGGCTGTACAAAATAATTTGTAAAGAATAGATTTAACTCTTCATACAATACATAGCAGGAATTAATGAAAAGTTACTATCTGACTACAAATAATTGGCACAAGCTTAATAATGATGATAAAGGGTTGGCTTTTTGAATCCTCTTTACCAGTTCATTATGTGGTACATGAATTATGAACTCAATTTTTTTTATTTTTTTCTACATAAATGTTTATGAATCGGCAATAATTATGTGGAACAATGCTTGTTTTGGATTATTAGGGCTAAATAGAAAACATATGTTAAACAATTATGATTTCATTTTACTTTTTTTATATATAAAAATAAAATTAATATTTCTGAGGAAGCTTTAATAAGATTTGTAGAATATAAAATCATGAATTTAATAAGCTTTATCAGCTTTAATACCTCGAAGAAATCTAATTCCATGAATTTTTTTATCGATTTAAACGTACTTTATATGTTGCTAGAGCCCCGAAAATGCACATACCAATAATAATAAAAAAAAAAGATAAGATAAATTATAGTTTTGGTTCAGCATCTGTCATATTCATTTGAGATTACAAGTTTTAGATTGCATCTTAGCTGGCAGATAATTGTTGATATGCACTGCTGGGAACGGTAGGTAGGCAGTCATAATCCTGCATAATCAAAAACAAAGAAAAGGTCATATCTTTTTATATCAAATATCACATGCTTCTCAAAGCCACTACTTTATTCTCGCACAGTCAGCTCTTCAGTTTTTATCCATATCTGTATTATATATTATTCTCTTACATTTTGAGGATGATTTGAGAGTTTGAGCTGGTTTCCTCTTAATATGACCTGAAGGCATATTACAGATCACCTTATTCTGAACCATGTGATCAGAAATCCTATTAATCATAGTTCTGATTTTATGACTTGTAAAGAGCCTTATTTCTCGATGATTTTTCTGTGGTAGCTTCTCAAAGTAGCTTCAGCTCTTCTCTTTCTTTCCAGAAATTATTGTTTTCTTCATTACGCTGCACTTTTGACTTGATTATTGAAGAACCTTTTCCTCGTTTTCAAAGCTCTTTTTGATTTGTATGAGAAATGTGGGTTGAAATAATATCGGTTCACATGCGAACTAATTCAAGAATTTCGTGAGGCAATATATATATACTTTTCTTATTTATAACTTTTCGCTGTTCAGCGTACTGTCGAAGTCAAATTATGTGATAATGTGAGAGAGACTGAAAGGTATGTTGCTAAGTACATGTAATTGAAGTAGTACAATAATTTTATTCCGCTGAGTATAACAATAACACAATAATACTACATCTACGCCTGACGAAGTCAACAGACTTAACTAATATGGTGAAACAGGTATCTTCAAGATGTCATGTTTTTTTTTTTTTTTGCAAGGGTATCCACCCAACACCTCACTCATCTGGTAGGAGGTTAGATAGTAATGCCACATTCATGCGAAATTTACTTTTCACCGTATGGCCAGAGAGGATTAAACTCACTTACTTCATCGACTGAACTAAGAGACGGTGAGTTGTCATGTTTTCTCTGGTAGGACAGAAGCATTGATAACGATTGATTATATATATATACAGGTTAACAATCAACCGTTGATCAGTAACAATTATGTTCATCGTCTTCATGATAATTGTAATCATTATTTGGTCAAAGCTTGAAAGATGTGGCTGTAATTCATTCTTTTCTGCAGCTGGTCCTTTAAAAGTTGGAGAAGAGTACACCTAACTAAGTTGAATTTAAGTGATTTAAATGTGCATACCAAACATTACTTGCATTTATTGCATGATCTTATTGATTCTCAGTTGACAAGGAAGGGTAATAGTATCCAGTTATGTTTGTTTGAATTTTGTTATTTGACATTTATTTATTTTTTGTTTGATACTGAAAATTGATGAACTTGATCTTTTATGTCTTAAGTTATGCAAGTCACTATGATGGCTGACAATTGAATATGATTTTGATTTATTTTTAGTCAATGAATTTCAATCATTAAAGAGTTAATGATAGGTCAAATTAATGTCGGAGGTCAACATATTAATTTTTCGTGGGAAAGTTTAGCTCTAATGATAATTTAAGTTAGAAATTAGTGATTAGCATATGCTTTAACTTTGAGTTTCCTAGTTGGAGAGCAAACTCTCAATCAACTCTAACACAGGCCCAAGACGAGATCAAAATATTCATTTATGCATGCATTTTTGAATGTTTATGATTATGAATATGAAATACATGCATAAAAGTTTATGGTTCCTTGGGCATTAATAACTAGATATTATTATTGTCCACCACTAAAAAACACATTCCCTTTAAGTCCATTGTTGGGCTTGTAATTACATTTTTTTACTAATAATTAGGCTTAAAATGCGATAACACCAATCAAAGTATCCTTCGATGATTTTCTTTTCTTATGCATCATATTTATTAATTTTTATATTATTAATAATTAGTAATCCATTGAAAATATATACAAATGTGAAGTCTTTTTTAGTACAACTATAGATGTCTCACTTGGGTGTTTAGATAGGAATCGATATAAACTGAACATATTGATGTATAAGCATAGAAAACTCCTATTCCTTTCTATGTATCAATTTTTTTTTTTTTATATAGAACCTAGTGTTTGAAATCAGTAGTGCATCATGATTGTAGAAGTATATGATATGTGAATGATTTGGGAGGCTACTTAATGTTGTGTATTACTCCTGGAGTTATCATGCCCAAGTATTAGTTTTAATGTGTCACTACTCCTCAATCTTGAGTGTGCACTAGAACCATATCATCCAAATACTTTGATCCATTTGAGATGTTAGGTTGTATATCTAATATTCAAGTATGGATAGTATCTAATTCGATAGCAGCCTAATAATGAAGATCATATATACATAGTCCTCATGGGAGACATGGTTATATATTATAATTTAGAATAATGTATAAAAATGTGAATGTAACTAACAACACTGTTGAAGAAATTGTGAATAAGCAATCCACCAAACTCTACTGGCCAAACAAGGAGAGGGAGCATTCATTTATACAAATATAGGGTAATCTCTTTGCAAGATTACAATCATAGATATTTGATTATGCCCAACTAATTTTAAATTTTCACTAAGCAACTTTTCTAGTCATTGAAGCTAAATAGAAAGAAGATCACCACATCTTTAAGGATCTTTCTCTTTCCAATCCTTTATGCTACTTAAGATTTAAAATGACCCTAAGTAGCCTTATTGATAATTGTTCTAGCTGGGGGTTAGGTTGAAACCTTTGATCCCAATGGTAACCCAAATTATTTTAATATGCTAAGCTCTATAGTGTTTTCACATATTATTCTTTTTTACTAATCTGTAGCATCATTATATGACTAATCTTAATGATAAATTACTATATTAAAATAATTAATAATAAAATTGTAAAATGAGAAACATTTTTTATGATGATTCTTAATATATTCATATTTATCATGGAAAATTACGATCTTGCATCACATAGAAAAATAAGATTGAAAAAAAAATCTTTCTTGGAATCTGTAACTTGTTATCAATATACTTGATGTATTAGACATGCCAATAGATTCACACATGGGTGGTTGTATGAATGAAATTTTTTGTTTAGATTAGATAAAATCTTAGGGAATATGCATTTAACATTCTCACAAGGAATGTAGCTAGCTAGCTATCTTCCTTATTAAGATGCACTCTTTCCATTATATTTGAGTGATCTCTCTTAAGATTTGAATCCATGGTTGGAGGCTCCCACGATATACCTTATCATCTTAAGTTTTTTTTATTAGGTAGAAGACACATAATATACTCATGAAAAATGTTTCCTGGATTGAATATCTCTTGCTCTTGATTTCTCTCTAAAGATAATAAATGTAAGATTGAAATATTAGAGAATGACATTATTAAATATTTTGAGTGGGTTCAACTTGGTGATCAATATCATATTGAGAGATAATCATCTTACATATGAAAAATTCTTTGATTCTACATATGTTTACTTAGAAATTATAAAAAAGCTAATAACTAAGCCTTCATTTCATTTTGCACACCATCATTATTGATTTTATGTATGAGTATATTAAATCATATCACCTCTTTGCTAGAGGTAGACTTGACAAAAGTCATACTATATAAGTCTTACTAAGTTCTCTGAATTAAAATTCCACTCTTTTTTTATTTAATTTGTATTATATATATATATATATATTTATCCTAATGATGTTTCCATTTCAAGTTATTTGGCATCCTCATTATGATAAACTTATATCAAAAAATATATATTTTAGATATCATTGACTATACTGTTTGATGTTAATCAGTTTGATTTTTTAGCTTTAGATAACCAACAGTCTTTTCTTGAACTGGTTATATTTGACAAAAGTTTTAAGGGAAACAATCACAAAGTGTTGTTAATGTTGGTGCATTGCATCATAAAAGGTCAAAAGAGTTGATTTCTAGCTACAAGAAATGTTTTAAAATAAGTTCAATCATGGGATGACAGAAGACTCAGTTTATGAAGTGGATTAAGTTTACATTACACAATTTATCTAAGTGTTGGATCACATCATTATAATATTTAGGGTGGAGAGATAGCCACTTTAAAGATACAACATTTTTTTATGAATGTGGACCTTTAAAAGTGATGGATTGATTTTTGTTTGCAATAAATATTATTTGATCTATAAAGTGTTCAACAATTGTACAATATTAAGTGTTTTAGGGCTTTTGGAGCTTAAAATGCTTAATTTAAAGAGGTGTAAAAAAGATATATATAGTTTTAGCATAATATTAAGTTAAGGTAAGAATCATAACATATGACCCATATTTAAAAGGTATTTTTTTAGAATATTCATATTTATGACATACAACTGATATCGTGAATAAAGAAGTGAAATTAGGATTGATCATAATCCATAAACTTTACTTCCAATATGCCTCACCAAGAGATCTCCCTTAGATCACATGCTTTGGAGTGCACACAGTTGGCATTTTCATGAGGCCATGAAATTAAGAACCTTCCTTCTCAATGCAATATTATGGATTTATCATGGTGATCCCTCTTCGAGGATTTGCATGATTATAGTCCTCCATGACATACCATGTTGGCTTATGATTTCATGTAAGATTGATGAAGCAAGCTATACTTTTATAGCAAGAGTTTCAAATGCGAGGATCACTTAGCTTGTTAGGTTAAAATCATACCACATAAACCTTAGTGTGCTCCTTGGATTATTTTTCATCACTTTTCTATTTGGGTTGTGAAACATGATTCTGAGTTGTCGTGATGCATTTGCTTTAAAATTTATGATTCCATCATTACATTATAAACTATATATTAATATAATGAATCTTCATAGTCAAATAAATACATCAATATATGTCTGTCGACACACAAGTGAACGATTGGAGTCTAAGGTAAAGACAATACTTTGCACATGCAATATTGAAATTTTGAGTTCTAATTATAATTTTAAAAAGGTATGAGTGAGAATTAAGAGGGATTTAAGTTGGGCTAGGCATAGTGCACAATAATTTTATTTTTAACCTAAAAACTTAAGCTTATGAATAAAGGCCAACAATGTAGGGCCTATTTAGAATTAAATTTATTTTGTGTTTTTTATTTTTATTTTATTTTAAAAATATATTTTGTTGGTGTATTTTTAAGTATCTTTATTTTTGAGATCAAATAATAATATTTTAAAAAAAATTTAAACAACTTTTGGATGTTTTGAATATTTTCAAAAACAATTGCTACTATCAAAGATGATTTATTTCAATCAAAACATAAAAAGTATACTAAAAATAAGGAATGAAAAATAAAAATAAAAAGTGACCTAAATGGCCAATTAGTATGTTCAAATATAACAATAATAACAACAATAAAAATAATAATAAGATTTTATCTCACTACGTGGGGTTAGCTACATAAATCCTTTTTCTTAGTGCAACACATTAAATGTCATATTTTCATTCAATTATAATGAATGAGGTCATTTATTATAGGGCTAGCAAAAAAATTCTTTGTTAAACAAGGGAACCAAATATAAATAAATATTTTAAACTTGATATATATATATATATATATATATATATATATATATATATATATATATATATATATATATATATATATATATATAGTCTATTATATACACATATACATTATAGCAATCATAGCTTTGCGGTTAAAAATGAGGCCTAGGTTCACCTTCACTTTTTTTTTTTGTTGAATTTTTAGTTTATTAGAACACAAGGTGAACATAAACACAAGTTAATGTAAACGAGCCAAACATGAATAAGAGCTCAACTGGCTCAAGTTGGCTATTTATACTCCTAATTTGTTATACTTCATAACCATGTCTTTTTTAGGTCACCTCTGTCTTTCTTAAAATTGTCCAAATCTAATACATTTACTTTCCTAACAAGGTCATCGAACGACCGATATTTTATGTGAACAAATCATCTAAGTCATGAATTAAAAAAAAATTTATAAAGAAAAAATCAATACTTAATAACACATTTCTATTAATGTTGATCAACATAAGCTCAAATTTCTTATAGTGACATCAAAAGTTAATATATTTTCAACATTATTACTAATATTACTATGAAATATTATATAAAGCGATGAGATTTTAATCCACCACTTTCACATATTTCGTATTCCTATATTTAAGATGTCACATACATTACGTGTTTACTTGGGTGCTAAAAATGTAATAATTTTGTGTGATTGCTCCAAATATAAATCGTAATTTTAATATAATCACAATCTTTTCCGAATGAATTAATTATCACAGCTTGTGATGAGTGTCACATTTGTAATTAAACGGCAAATGATGATCTTTTAATTTATCGTTCTCCCTCAATAGCTAATGATATTTCTTATGAACATTAATCAAGTTTTAAAAAATCAAGATTAGAGTCTAAAGATAAGCCCAAATAAGTAAAATTTATTAATAACTGACACATAGGGCTGTGCTAGAGTTTTCAAATAAAATTAAAAATGTGCAAGGCATCATTTATATTTTATATTTTATATTTTTATAATATTTTTTTATAATATAGTTATTTAATTTGTTTCTAAGTAGTTTATTTTTATTTATAAAAATAAAACAATATTATTTTAAAAATCATTCAAAAATAATTTTAGATATTTTAAAAATAATTGTCTTTATTAAATATATTTTATTTTAAATATAAATATAATTAAAAAAAACAAAATATATAATTTAAAATAAAAAGCAATCCCAAATATTCCCTAAACAACAAGATGTTAAGACACGGTTGGGAATGTTTTTTTTTTCTATTTTTTATTTTATGTTTTATTTGATTTTAATTTAAAATAAAATATATTTAACAGTAATAATTATTTTTAAATATATTCAAAATATTTAAAAAATATTGTTAATATTTTTAAAAATAAAAAAATAATTAAAAAGCGTAATATATAAATATATATTTTTAAAATAATATAAAAAAACATAAAATAATAGGCCCTAAGGGTGTATTTGGTTGATTGAACTTTGTGAAAAGATTTTGAACAAAGAAAATGTTATTATGGTTGATTTAATTTGATCAAATGTTTGGATGTAATTATAAATTAATATAGATTTTAATTTCTCGGAGCACGTGTAAAATCTGTATGAAGTGATGAATTTTTAATGACAGATAAAATAATTGAAGAAAAATCAATATTCTTTTAAATCAATTTTTTACCTACCACGACAAAATTATAACTAAGTTTAAGCCTAGCATCATATTTATTTATGATGCTTTGAACTTTACAGGTATGATTTTTTTTAAAAAAAATCAAAATTTTAGACGCCTCAAGCATTTTTTTGGGGGGGATTTATATAGTACTATAATATTCATATGTATTTATATATAAGAATATTTACAAATCAATCATCTAAAATATATACATTTATAATTTAACTACCTTCATCTTTTTTTTTTTTTAACTATGAGACTTATATATTTGCGTATCTCACGATCAAATCATTATGAATTTAAAAAAAAATGAAAAATATGGGTTGAACTTTTATTATGAATTTCAATATTTGAATGTCAATTTGAAAACTTGACGTTAAAGGTGGCTAATTTATAAATATATAAGAATATGATGATAGTGTATGTAAAAGCCTCTTATATATATATATATAATATAAATTTTAGTATTTACTTATATAATATCTAAAGCTTTAATATAGCATCAAAAAATTGCTAATATTTTTTGTTTTTGAAGTGAAATGCAACTTTTTATACATATATTTTGAAGTGATAATGACACTTAAGTGAGATATAAGTAAATATCAAAATTTTGGGTGTCAAATATGTAAATATATAAGAATTGTGTGCTTTGAATGTAAATCTTTTTTTAATTGGTGTAAAATTTTAATCTTATGTTTTCATACAATCACATCATTAGCAGGGCTACAAAAGTTTAAAGCTTAGTTGATCTATTTTTGAGAGCAATGTGTGTCATTTTTTTGTAAGAAAGGAAGCAAGCAAGATAAAAATAACAAAGAAAATAGAGAACAAATATATAACTAAAATAAAGTGAACAACCTACAAATATCAATAAAAATATAGAATATTATAACTTAAAATTTAATCTTTAGTCAAAATATGAAAACAAGAATTTAAAAAAAAGTTGAAGCATGTGTATTCTTAAAACTTAAGGTCTGTTTGGGACGCTACAATTGTTTAGTTGCTTGAAAAAGTAGTTGTGAAGGTGATGCAGAAGAATTTATTGTTTAGGAAGCTACGATGTGCCTACAAAATTCTTTTATCTTCAAAAAGTCAAATCATAGTTTTCTGGCCACACTACAGGGAGCTAGGTTAAATTGAAAAATACAACTTTCTGACTGTAAATTCCTTAAAATATAGGCGAAAAGAAGTGCCCCAAATGACACTGTAATGTGGTGCGGCACCACACAACACTGCCATCGTTGCACCAAACACACCCTTACTCACTCCCTTTATCATTGCTTGAGAATATCATGAGAAATTACCACTTATGGTATAAGGACTATCAAGTAAAATTTATACAATGATTACTCAAATAAATTTGAATATTTATTTTCATTCTATCACATGAACAGATAAAACTCTAAAAAAATTTGAGCCTAAGAAACAATAGGTAAGAAGGAGAGTTTTAAATTTTCTATTTAAAAATATTGAAGAAATCCTCTAATATTGATTGTTATAAGAGATGTTACAAAGCTCAAAATAAATGAAGAATTTGATCTCATATTTACAAAATTTATAATCCATATGGTCAAAACTTTCAAATTCAACGGGTAATAGTTTTTCACATTTAATAGGAGTTAATTCTTTATAAAACTAAGCATCAATTTTTAATTCAACATTAGGTTACACATGATTTTTCCAACAATCTCTCACATAAATGAAATTATCAATGGCAACAAAAAAAAACTTCACTTGGTAATAGAATTCTTTAATTAATACTTGCGTGTAATATGTAGGATTTTTTACTTATGAGAAATATATTGACTTCATTAGCTATTTGATATAGGTAATATCATTATATAAATAATAACAAACCTCTCATAGACATCTTTAGGACATAAATTAAATTTTTTGTTCATTTTGGCCATGAGCAATTATCTTAGCCTTATAAGAGTTTCTTAAAAATTGAGCCCTACATAATTCTTTTTTGAAGCTGCCTCATTTCCTCTCACATATGCAATCTCTTAATCAAGAGTATTCTCATGTGGTTGGATAGTCAAACTATATGGTTGGTAGACTGCTCCCTTTAGATTAGTAAATCTGAACGTAGTCCAAGGCCACCACGACCTTTACTTAGTGTAGACCATCAAAAACCGATGGGATCCATCAAAAATAATTAAAAATGAAATTAATCTTGACTATCTTTGAGATGATTTAAGTCCCTCAGCATCATTCACTCAATAGTCGGCCCTAGGTTGGGTTCGATTTGTTGCACAAGCAACCAATCACCCCAGTGGTTCCTTATTTTGGAAGATGTGAGTCCCCACTTTCTTCTTAACTCGATCGTTGCAAATCAAAAGGTAATCCCTTTGGTTGGATAGTCCTACTATGTGGTTGGTAGGCTACTCCCTTTGGATTAGTAAATCTGAACGTAGTCCAAGGCCACCACAGCCCCTACTCAGTGCAGTCCATCAAAAATTGATGAGATCCATAAAAAATAATTAAAAAATAAAATTGATCTTGATTATCTTTGAGCTGATTTAAGTCCTCCAGAGACAATCACTCAATAGTCAGCCCTAGGTCGGTTTCAATTTGTTGCAAAAGCAATCGATCACCCCAGTGGTTTCTTATTTTGGAAGATGTGAGTCCCTGCGCTTTCTTCTTAACTTGACCATTGATAATCGAAAGGCACCCCTTTAGTTGGATAGTCTTACTAAGTGGTTGGTAGACTACCCCTTTAGATTAGTAAATTTGAGCTGGACCAAGGCCTACACTACCTACTTAGACCATTGCTAACCATGGGATCCATAAAAAATAATTAAAAATGAAATTAATTTTGACTATCTTTTGGGTGATTTAAGTCCCTGGTAATCACTCAAATTTATGGGTTCAACTGCCTCAATGGATCACCCCAGCAATTGATCCATACTTTGGAGGATGTAAATCTACTATGCTTTCTTCCTAGTACAATTGCTGCACATGGAAAGACACCCCTTTGGTTGGATAGTCTTACCATGTGGTTGGTAGACTACCCCTATGGATTGGTAAACCTGAGCTAGGCCTGGGCTAACATGGCCCCTACTCAGTGCAATCTATTGCAAACCAATAGGGTCTATCTCAAAATTCAATTTAAAAATTTGAAACAAATTCAATCACCCCTAGTAGAGTCAAATAAAAATAATCAAAATAATCAAACAATCAAAACAATCAAATAATCAAAATAATAAAATAATTAAACAATCAATTCAATCAAATCAATCAGCCTCATCTTAGTGAGATGCAAATCTTTTCATCCCCAGCGGATCCCGAATTCTAATCTCCTAGCAGATTTCACAATCTTTTTTCCCTAGTGGATGACTTGAACTTGCTCCCCTAATGGAGAGTTTACATTTTCATCCCTTGTGAAGCACCAAATCATAAATCAACAAATCAAATCAATTTCTCCCTAGCGAGACTTATAATCAAATCAAACCTCTCATCCCCTAGTGGATGACTTGAACCTTTTCTCTAATGGAAGGTTCACATACTCAATCCCTAATGGATTCCTCCTTCATTATCTTATGTCTTCGACATGAGTAGAGTCACATTGCACTAAGCTCTTGATTCCCTCTACACCTTGGGCTGGGAGTAGATCATTTCTGTTAGTGCTTGTGATCCTTCGATGTTGTTGATCGTCTCGGTCAACACCAATACGTGCACTATGCCTTGTCAGTCACACCACACCTATTGGGCATCCTTTGTTGACCTCATTTTTAGAATGGGCTCTTAACTTCTCCATCTTAGATATAGGACTCCTCTTAGACACTAAGAGTTCCTTAATCTTAAGACACTTCTAGTGATTAGGTGAACACTTAACCTAACCCTAGAGATTTCGAAGAGTTAGTCATAGGAATAAGTCATGCCTTATGGGTGTTAGGAAAATTTGCCTACCCTATAGCTTGAACAAAATCCTTCCTTCTTTCAAGTCAAACTTCAAATTCAAATCAACTTCAAATCCAAATCAACTTCAAATTCAAGTCAAACTTCAAATTCAAAATAAATTCAAATTCAAATCAACTTCAAATTCAAATCAACTTCAAATTCAAACAAAACTTCAAATTCTAATCAACTTCAAATTCAAATCAACCTCAAATTCAAATAAATTCTAAATCAAACCTTAAATCAATTCCAATGGATTTTCTCAAGTCATGAATCAAATCTCAAATGATTGAAATCCATGATTGAATTCCAAATCCAAAATCTTTCCAAAGCCTTTGATTTCATCTTATGGACTTAGCTCAAATCAAATTCAAAAGATTTTCTCATAACCCATTTATATTCATAAATATAAATGAAATATAAATTCAAATACCTAAAACTAAAATTAAAACTCAAATCCAAATCTAACCAAAATCTGACCTAAACTCTTTCAAGTCAAATTCTTGAACCTAGCTCAAATCAAACTCAAATCAATCCGAACCTTTGGATTTTCTCTTCAAACAATCAATCCTTCAATCATAAAATCAAATTCAATCATAAACTTCAATCATCAAATCAAATCAAACTAACCTAAATCAAACCCATGTTCATCCTTTGAACTTAAAATTGTCAAATGAATCAAAACCCATTTGATTCTAAATCACTTGCAATTGAATTTATATTTCAATCATAAGTCCATATGTGAGTTCAACCAAACTTGAATCAAGCCTTGATCAAGCCAATTGACCCACTTAGGCTCACTTGACCCAAAATGACCTAAAGTACCTTTTTGAGCCAAATTCTAATCATACCCAAATTGGATTGACCTATGCCCATCTAAGCCTCACATTGTGAGCAACAATCATCATAGGATGATCAATCACTCAAACTGGGTCAAACCAAGTCAAACCTAACCTTTGACCAAGTCAACACTTAGCCCAAATGAAACCTAAACTAGCCAAAATCCACCATAGACCAAATTGATTGAAACCATTGATTCAAACAAATTCATGATCAATGATTGAACTTGACCAAGTCATCATTTGAGCCAAACCTAGCCCAATTGGCCACTTGACCTAAGTTGACCCAAATTGACATAAAAAGTCAAAATATGCCAAATCTTAATCTAAGCCAAATTGATTGCAACCAATGGGTCAAATTCATTCTAAATCACTTATTGAAGTTGACCAAAGCTCCAATTGGCCAACTAAACCCAACCTAGCCCAATTGATCATGAACTTAACTTGACCTAAAAGGTCAAATCAACTTAAAACTTAAATCAAACCAAATTGAGTGAAATAAAAGCTAGCAAAATATTTCAAATGATCAACCAAGACTAAATCAACCCATGACCTAACCCAATTGGGTCAAATGGGTCAAAATGAACCAAAACTAAATATAAGTCAAATTGAACCAAATAAATGACTCCAAATCACTCCAAATGATCATTTAAACTTGACCCAACCCATGGTTTGACCTAATTTGACCAATTGGCCAACTTGACTCTAGTTGATCCATTTTAACCTAAATGGGTCAACTTGACCCAAATCATATCAAATAAACTCCAAATTCATTGAAAATTGGCACAACCCATTTTTCAATGATTTTAAATATGCTTAAATCAAAATCAAAGCCAAATGATCATTTTACCCTTGGGTCAAAGGGTAACCTATGGCCAAATTCACTTGTAATTTGGTCAAATCCTTTTCATGGCCACTTGACATCCTCCTAATGGACCATTTGGACACCAAGGAGGGTGGTACACATGACCCAATGGGCTTAGGTTAGCCAAACCCAACTCAAGGCCAAAATTGACCACTCCACTCAAAATTCTCCACATGGATCACCTCCCACACTCATTTTAACCCATGTGCCCTTCCACACTTCCACTCCCCTGCCAAAACCAAACCACATGGAGCTCCTAACAACCTAAAAAACCTATTCAATCAGGGCAATTTGATCAAAATGGCAAGACAACCTATGACCGTCTGATCTAAGTAGGGGGAGATATACTCCTCCTCATTTCCACTGAAACCATCTCTCTTGCATTCGATTGAGCTCAAAGGATCAAATACAAGCACCAACAAGCTTCTTTAAGGATTCCTAAGATCATTCCATTTCTCTCTTCTCGATTTTGCTTAAGCAGAAAATATGTGAGACTAAGAGAATTTCCAACTCACTCATCACTCAACCAAAGTCCAATTGCTCTTGCAAGCACCATTAGGGAGGCAAGTCGAGCTCATCCATGGGAAGGGTGACCTAGACCAAAGCCGCAAGCCATTGAAGCAAGCTTTGGTCAATTGGAAGATCCACTACAAATTGAACCCTCAAACCTTCAACAGGGCTTCGTCTCCACTAGATGAAGCTACCTCAATGTTGGAAGCATCGGTGATAGCCTCCGATGAGGTATGCCTCAAAACCGAGCTTAGGTTGAAAATTATTTGGTCTTTTGTGAAGGGAATTCTAATCCCATTGAAATTCCACCATTGGATCTTCTTCTCTATGCTCCTAGATGGTGTGGGTTGAATCCTAGCCTTATCCGAGCTCAAGTGAGCATGGATTAAGTCATGGAGGATGAATGGTCTCCATCTCTCACAGGCAAAGGTAGGGATGAATCATGGACCATCCATCCCGCAAGTTTTGGATGGACGATCCCAATTAAATCATTTAGATCTGATGATTATTTTCTTTAGAGCCATGGGTTTATCTTGGATCGACTGAGAAAGCACGCGACCTACGATGCGGAATCAATTTGATAACTTAAATAACTAATCCCACCGTACCATGTGGAAAGCGCGCATTGCGTCAGTGGTCCACGTGACACCGATGAGATTAGTTAATTAATTAGAGCTATTTAATTATCCCTTAATCACCAAAACTTCATAAATCATAATTAAATGTATAAAAATCAGAAAAAAGTAAACTCAATCTCATTTTAAAGATAATTCTGAGAGAAATTCAATAAAATTGTTTTTAATTGATGTTGGATAGTAAATTTTCCTTAATTAGGGTTTAATTGAGAACTTAATGACCTTAATTAATCCTTAATCATTTTATTAATTAATTCTAAATTTCTCAAGAATGATTAGGGAGATGACTTCTACCTTCCCCAATTTTCTTGAAATTTATTAATGAGTTAATTTGAGAAATCAATTAATGAATCCCTAATCACCCACTTAATGTAATTAAGAGTAATTAAGCATATGAATATTGGTTTAATCACTTAATTAAGATAATTAAGCATTGTTTAAGTAAGTAGGAGGTTTATGGAATGGGTTTGAAATATTTTTCCTAAGTTATTCCCTAAACCCCCTTTTTTCTTAATCCAAAGATAATTAAGGATTAATCCACTAATGATCTACTTAATTAGCTTAATAAAAATTTCAAAATCAATCTGAACTTAATCAATATCTTTTTGGGTAGATCCTTAGGTGTTCAAAAGCCTAAGGTAAATTTAAGGAGATCATTTCAAACTCACATGTGTGGGAAGGTTATAAAAAAACTTAATCAAACCCTTTAGCTTAATTAATTAATAATTATTAGCCAATTGCATTAGGCCTCTTTCTTTCCTAGGTGCATTGTTGATTTAAATTCCATGTGGTTACATATCATATATTAGCTCATAATTATTAGGTTAATTATGTTAAAGTCGTGTAGGTAAGAAGTAATTAATGAACTTAACTTACACCTTAACCTAAGTAAAACATAAAAATCAATCTAATGGCTCTAAAATTAAACTAAATCAATTCACATATGGGGAAATGGTTTAAGACCAACAAACTCTTTTCACATTTCCTAATTGAAATTCAAAACAAAAATAAAAATCTCTTTAAGAAATGTTGATTTTCTTTAAATGATCTTATTTCATAAGATTGTCTTTAGGAATTAATTAGGGTGAATGAAGTTACATGCTTACATCACTTTATTACATGCTAAATGTTGTGTGCCATATGAAAATCATGCATTCATATCTTTGAAAATCAAAATAAATGAAATATTTCTTTTATGTCAAATTGCATGTTTTGGCTAAAGTAAGAATATGAGTGGCTATTATTACTATTAAATCAAAAATTATTTTCAAAACTTATAAATCAAAGATTATAAATGAAGGTATGCTACTTATAAATACTTATAAGCTTGCATGTGATTATAACATAAAATGTGTTATGTGATTTTCTTCTCTTTTCTTAACATGGGTTTGTATAAGATTTGCAAACTGTATAATTCAATTGAAAAGAACATAACACTTGCTTAAATCCATTCTATGCACTCCCATGTCATGAATTAAGAAGGATTTCCACATTACACATGTAAATTAAACAACCAAAATCAAACAAATAAACATAAACCTTTTGCATGATTCTTCATCCATTTGCTTTCTTTTTGTACATGCACATGCATTTAAGAAAAGTGGTATATTAGTCCGGACATCCCGAGTTTGCGAAGCTTTAAGTAGCCTTAAGAAGGTCTTGTACCTTGTACCCTTGGTGTAGAAAATAATGGTGCTGTACTCACTTATGTCTTTCATACATGTAAATGTGCATTTGATTAATGGATAAAAGAGTCCCTCTTTTCTACTTAATAAAATTATGCATCATGAAACATCCCATTACGTCCCATAGCTTGTGTGAAATATTCTTAAGCAACATCTCTTAGCATTCATCATTAAGGTGTGCTAAATATTTACATTGCATGTATAGATATGCTTAGGATTTATTCATATGCATGATACACATGTTGGAAAGAGATAAATGATTGTGTTTTGTGATAGTAATTCACCTTAATTAATCTTAAAATGCCTTTCTTATTTGATAGGTTTATTTAGAGAAAATCTAAACTTAGGTTTAATTAAAACACATAATAAAACATTCACTAAAGAAAAATCACTAATGAATCTATCTTAGAAATTACTTAAGGTAGAGAGGAAAGAGAAGTTCTCTTCTCTTTTCCTCTCTTTACAACATTTAGTAATTAGGTGTAGGTTCATTCAAACTAAATCAAATCATGAAATAAAATTAATAAATCAACTAAATAATGAAACCAAGCTCTAAGTTGAATCCTTCATACTTAAAAAATTCTAACCTTAAAGCCTAGCTAAGACATACCACACAAGCCTTAAATGGCACATTAAAGGCTACCATTTCTGTGGTGGTGCATGGTTAGATGCTTTATTTTATTTTATGATGTAATGTTTTAGTCTGGATGTTAGGGTGTATGTGCGTAGACTAGAAGATAGGACGATCTTAGTCTAATCATTATCTTCTGCAGGAGATTGTGCTTAAGGGGCCCTATAATAAAAATAATAAAATACTTTTACTGTATAGGTTGCTTGTACCCATAAGCATAATCCTAATTAGGACAGGTGGACTTAGTTACCCATGTGTGAGATCCTAAGTCCAATTTATTCCTATATACACGCTTGGATTGTGTGGTATATTTAGCTAATCTCTATTTTGCAGGTTTTAGTTAGATTTTACATTTTTTATTTTCATATAATTTAGCAATTAAAATTTGAAATGAATGTTATGGGGGATTCGGATGAACATTGGTCATAAGATTATGTCTTATGCAGCATGTGAAGCCTTGGAGCAACTACATTCCAACCAACCAATAGAAGGAAAGAAAGACTGAAGAAAGAAGAAAGAAAAAAATGAAGAAAAGAAGAAATGAAGACCCCCATAACATGAATTCTTTCTAAATTATAATTAATTCATTTATAATCTGGGTTGTATAAGGGTAGAGCTCGCCTACCCATTTCTTTATGAGTTTGTGTGGTGGAGCTCGACCACATCAACCTTTTATTCTTTTGCGCTAACTTTATAAATTATTTGATGTTTGTTTAGCTTGTGCATTAAGATGACATGTTTTTTCTAGTTTCTTTTTTGCTTTGATGAATGACTTGGATGCGATTTAGGCTCTTAGGGAAATAATTTTTCTATCCAATTAATCAACTCAAAATAAAAATTAACAACTCATAACCTCACATAAAGCCTAGGTTATAAATCAAGATAATAAAAGATTTGACAACTGCTTAGCTGGATGTTGTATGTCTCACATCATACCTAAAATGCATCTTGCTTCACTCTTGCTTATGGAGGGATTCCACCTTTGCCAGAGAACATGGCTTGACCTTTGAGAGCCATGGTGGAAACACACCTCATTCTTGCTGATTTTAGCCCATAACCAATTTCTCATGCATTAGACATATGAATCTCATAGCCTGTGTCAAATAAATTATCCAAAAATAAAAATAAAATATAACAAAAATTTATATTAGACAGTGTGTTTAAGGACTTAGTCTCTTTCTAAATAAACAACAACCTAACTATCTTACAAAAGCATATAACTTGCCTACATGTATTTAAAATCGTAGGAGGAGTTAGTTGGCAGCCACCCCCAGACGGTTGTAAGTCCAACAGTCGGGTGATTTATCCGTTCTTGTGGAGGTAAATCATATACCCATTTTTTGCCTTAGATTTAGGTCATTTCTTGGCCCTCGCCAAAGATCCCTAGATTTAGGTTCAGAGGTTGCTATGTCCCTTTGCGGGTTACAAGCATAAATCCTCACTTCTTTGGCATTTCCATGATCTTGTGTTGTGGAATTATAATCCCTAGATTTCTACTAAAAATTCAACTCAAAAAAATAAATCTCCTCAAATTTCAAAAATATAAAGCCCAACCATAGGATAGTTTGGGATGCTTACTAGGCTTCCTAGTATCATAAGCATCCCCTATTCATCTCCTTTTAGTTTCGATAATAACTCTCTCCTCTTGATCAATCCCACTTGATCTTCTAAAAATAACCAATTGATAGTCCTATCTTTGAAATCTTTAGAGACAATGATCATTTACCTTAATCGAGAGTATTTCTAAGGATTCTCATTCCTTAGGATGTAATTAACTGTGGGGGCTTGCCTCCATAGGGAACTTAATGAACCCAGTTTAAAATAAATCTACTTTACTTTTTTCATGTAAAGTAGAAGAATCTCTGGTACATTCAAGACCCATCCCTAGGAGTCCTCATTAGGTGATTAGGTCCATTGTAGGATGGTGACTTCTGTCTCCCGAGATAGTACATCATTCCTCAATACTATACCCGATCACCCTAATGAGAACATTTGCGGATCTACATGGTGTCCAACTAAACAAGTGTATTTTTGTCTTCATTCATTTTTTTAAAAAGATAGATGAAGATAAAAATAAATTTCACCACATATTTTTCTGGTGACTCCGCTGGGGAAAGTTCCTCTCTCCATCTTGAGTAAATGATCATTGTATTTAAGTATCAATAGTGGATTTGTATCTCATATGCGTCCGAGACTATCTTTCTTTTTTGTTGGCACTTAGTTTGTTTCATCCTTAAGCTAAGCTTGCCAACATCCTTTGGGTTTTAGGACCTCACTCCATGTGGGTCTTAAAATGCTTGTTGGGTTTCCCAATAGGTGAAAATAAAAATTTGATAAAAGAAATAACTAAAGACTTTCTCCTTACCATTTCTATGGTAAGGTAAGGTTCATTCTAAAATATAAAGAAAAATCCTTTATAAAAATAATAATTTCCAAAAAACACTTTTCCAAAATGCACATAATAAAATATTTCAACTTTAATAATCTTCATGATTGTTACATGTATCATCTTTTCAAAAATAAAATCCAAAATCATCTTTTCAAAAAGCACAAATAAACATTCTCATTCAATTTATTGAATGAAGATTTTATTTTCAGAACAAAATCAAGAATCATCTTTTCAAAAATAAAATCAACAATCATATTTTCAAGAAGCACAAATGAATATCCTCATTCAATTTATTGAATGAAGATTTCATTTCAAAAACAAAATCAATAATCATCTTTTCAAAAAAGCACAAATGAACATCCTCATTCAATTTATGGAATGAAGATTTCATTTCAAAAACAAAATCAATAATCATCTTTACAAAAAATAAAATAAAAAATCACCTTTTCAAAATGAACATATTTGAAAATGAACATCTTCTTTCAGTATACCCAAATTTATTGAAAGAAGATTTTATTTCTAAATAAAATCAAATCATAACATTGAAATTCCATTTTCAACATATCTCACATATGTCGAAGTTAGAATTTCTTTATTTTCAAAAAGCAATAATTACACACAAAATTTCATCTTTGAAAAATAAAACATAACTGGCTCCTATTTGACATACCCAAATTTGTCAAATGAGAGTTTCACTTTCCAAAATAAATTTGGATCTTTTATTTAGCATATCTAAATTTTCTAAATAAAGATTTCTCTTTTCAAAATCAAAACATCAAGACCAAAAACACATTTGAATCCTTTATTTAGCATACCCAAATTTGGATCTTTTATTTAGCATACACAAATTTGCTAAGTAAAGTTATCATTTTAAAAAAAAAATAATTTCTCAAAATCAAAAATCAAAAATCAAAACACATTTGAATCTTTTATTTAGCATACTCAAATTTGTTAAGTAAAGTTTTCAATTTTCAAAATAAAAAATTAAAAGACATTAGGAATTTTCATTTAGCATACCTAAATTTGCTAAATGAAGATCCTTTTTTTAAAAAGAAATCAAAATTCATTTGGATCCTTCATTTAGCATACCTAAATTTGCTAAGTATAGATTCTCTTTTCAAAAAAAAAAAAAAAATCAAAACTCACTTGGATTTTTCATTTAACATACCAAATTTGCTAAGTGAAGATCCTCCTTTCAAAAAAAAAAAAAATCAAAAAATCAAAATACATTTGGATCCTTTATTTAGCATACCCAAATTTGTTAAGTGACGATCTTTTTTTCAAAAATTAAAACAAACTTCAAAACACATTTGGATCTTTCATTTAGCATACCCAAAGTTGCTAAGTGAAGATCCTCTTTTCACCAAAAATCAAAACATCAAAGCACATTTGGATTCTTCATTTAGCATAGCCAAATTTGCTAAGTGAAGATCCTCTTTCAAAAATCAAAATATCAAAACATCAAAATACATTTGGATCTTTTATTTAGCATACCCAAATTTGCTAAGTGAAGATCCTCTTTTCAAAAATCAAAAATTAAAACATATGCAGATCCTTTCATTTAGCAGACCCAAATTTGCTAAAGTAAAGATCCTCTTTTAAAAAAAGCAAAAATCAAAACACATTTGGATCCTTTCATTTACCATACCCAAATTTGCTAAGTGAAGATCCTCCTTTCAGAATCAAGAAAATAAAAAAAATAAAAAAAAAATCAAAACACGTTTAGAATTTTTATTTAGCATACCCAAATTTGCTAAGTGAAGATCCTCTTTTCAAAAATCAAAAAAATCAAAATATGAAACACATTTGGATCTTTTATTTGGCATACCCAAATTTACTAAGTAAATATCCTCTTTTCAAAAATAAAAAAAATCAAAGCACACTTGGATCCTTTATTTAGCATACCCAAATTTGCTAAGTAAAGATCCTCCTTTTAAAAAAATCAAAACAAAAGAAAACACTTGAACTTTATTCAGCATACACAAATTTGCTAAGTAAAGATTTTGAACTCACTCATGATTCACAAACAAGCAAAAGAAGAAGAAAATAATTTTCAAACAACTCATTTAGCATACCCAAATTTACTAAATGAGTAAAACCAAACAAATTCAATTGACCCTTTACTTTAACATACTAAATTTGTTAAATGAAGGGTCCCCAAACAATCAAAAAATCAAAATCAAACATGAACCAATGGAAGCATGAATCTCTTCAAAATATTTGAACCCATTTCCAACATACACAAATTTGTTGAAAATGGATTCTAAATTCAAAATCCCCTCTCCAATTCTAAATTCAAAAATCTCTCCTAAAATTAAAGAGCCCCACTTAATATATTCAAATTGTTGAGCGTGGGTTCAAATTCTAAAAAAAATTTAAAGCATAAATCTGATTTGAGTTTATTTTCCAAAATTGCAGACTTTCAACTCAGTTTTAGTTCAGTTTAGTTCAGTTCTAAATGGAAGCTTAGAAGTACGTGTTTATTTTTCCTTTCGGGATGGATTTGGCCTTGGATCGGGCCAACCTCTTACAGACTGACTTTGCCCACCTCATTCATTTTGGCCGAGGTTTCTAGGGGGCTAGGATCACTTGTGAAGGGACCACCCACACAACCGTCAGCATAAGTGTGGTGATCGAGTAGAAGATGATCATCCATGTTGAGATGCCGCCGACTCAGTTTCCTCATCAAGAGAAAGTGTGGTTCCTCAGAGAAGCCGCCACCTGGGTTCGCCGCCTCAAGACGAGCTAGCACCCACTGGCTTCTTCCAAGGCTCTATCTTTATAGATAGTCTCCCTCCCACGTGGTAGAGTCTAGTTCTCGCTCCTCCCAGAGAACCCGCAAGATCAAGATCATGTGTGCATAACCAAAGAGATGGAGCTACTGCAGAGGAGTTACTGGGTCTCTTCTCTGATCAAGAGAATAAGTTTTACCCCCTCTCTAGTTTTGATGGAGAGGAAGATATTAGGAGGATCTCAGTTTTACCTCCACCAGCAGTTCATTTTGAGGCTCCTACTAGAGATAGGAGAAGGTCGTGCCTTAGATCGCTTCCAAGTGGGCTTACTAGACGCTGTGGGGAAATTTGATTTGATCATCGCTACATGGTGAGAACATCGTAGGAGAGGCTGGGAGGCCGTATTAGTACATGTTACTAGAGAGAGACATAGGTGGGTATGATCCCTCTCATGGACTTTCCTACCCACACTGGTCATACTGACAACATTGTATTGATGGGTACTACGCATCATAGGAGAGGAGATCCTACACAGAGAGAGAGTCAGTAGTGCCTTCACGACACCACTCTATTTCATGCCCACCATCTCCAGTATAAGTTTCATCATCCATAATTCCAGCAAAAACCATGAAGGAAACATCTGGGGAAAAGAGGGCCCCACTGGTGATCTAGTTATGACCAAAAGATCCCATTTCATCTACACCGCCGACTGAGATGAGGCTGAGCTCTCCTGCTTAACCTCATGCTTCAGTTATGGTGAAGAGGGAATGACGACCACAGAGCATAGTAGTCGTGTCATCACCACCACCACCACCACCACCACCACCATAACAGATCTTGGAGATAGTAACAGCAGAGGGAGGAGGAGATAGTTCAATTGCCCATATGGTGATAGATCCTCCTAGGAGTATCACTCCACCCAAATCTAGTGACATTCAGGAGCATCTATCCTACATTGAGCGTAGTCCTCATAAGATTAACTCTCCAATAGCAGGGGAGGTTAGATGTATTTCTGTTCATGCTCACGATCTTACCACCGGTCAACCATGATCATTTGTGCCTGCTCAGTTGGATTGCTCCCTAGGTGACATAGTAGCACAATATCTAGTTGAAGAGAAGGAAATTCTAGGTATCCGTGTAAGAGGATGAGAAGATGATGTTGGAGGATTCTAGTACAAGACACATGGATTCCCTTCTTTGGGATCAGCAGACTTTGAAAGGTGTTGCAGTTGAGCAGGATGACACAACTCATTTGACCAAACACCTCCTTCAACAACTAAAATAAAAGGAAGAACAGATAGATATGATGAGAAAGAGGCTGGAAGACTTACTAACATCAATTTGGCAAGCCCTAGCAAAGGCATCCTACTATTGTAGAGATCGATAGAGTTATGCATGGATCAAGCCAAGACTTCACCTCCAGAGAGCGGATTATCTTGTATGGAATGACCTCCATACAAGAAAAAAGATATTAAACTCATGGTTGAGTAGCAAGCAAGAGAAGCATCGGTATAAGCTCGAGGAGGATCATCGGTTCCAAAGGGTAAACCCTACCTAGAAGAATTTGATGCCATCCAGTATCCTAAGGGTTTTGTGCCACCTTCTTTCAAGAGCTTCGATGGTAGCAGGAACCCATGCCAGCACATAACACACTTCATGGCCAGCTATTGCAACATTGGTGATAGTGATGCATTACCATTCCATCTTTTTGTCAGTAGTTTAGCAAGCATTGCCTTTGATTTGTATGTTGAAATCCCCAATAGTTCAGTGAAGACTTTTACTGAGTTGGAGAAACTCTTCATTAAGAGGTTTGCTTGAGCTCAATAAAGAAAGACTGTGGGCAATCTCGTTATAGCCAACAACACCCTGGTGAGTCTCTAGTTGATTATATTCTTAGATGATACAATTTGAATATGAAATGTGAACCATGTATCTGAACAACATGCCCTTGAAATTCTACTAAAGAATATTCATGGCCCGATCGTCTTCATGCTCAAAGGTTTTACCATCAAGACATTTGAGAAGTTAATGAACAAGGCAGCTAGTTTACAAGGAGAGTCCAAATAATTGCCTTTTCAAGATCAGTTAACAAAGCCAAAGTTGAAGAAAGCTTATGAGAAGAAGTCAGGGACAATAGCAATGTTGGACAAAGGGAAGCAACCTGTCAGTGATCGGCATGAGAGACCTTGAGCTCCACAAACTTTTCTTCCACCTCCTTTACCATGACGTAGGCCATCCTACCGATCGCCACAACAGCCTCCACAACCTTCGCCGCCTCCTCCTCAGCCATACTCACAACAGCAGTACACATACCCACCGCCAGGTAGCTACCATCCACCTACTCTTTTGGATAAACTAAACAAACCTTATTCATTTAAGAGGGAGATAATTAGAAAAATCTTTAAGAACCTCTTAAAGAAACTTAATTTTTAGCTACCCAAGCCTAGGAAGCCAGAGGAAGTGGGCAGGAGCAATGATTCTAACTTTTGCCCCAACCACCGCATGCTAGGCCACATTTTAGAGGATTGCTTTACATTCAAAGACTCACTTGAGCATAGCTACAAGGCAGGTTCCATAGTTATCCCAAAGGAATACCAAGTGGAACAACCATCCAGTTCTATTTGGGTAATCCTTAGAGATACATGCGATCATCTCAAAACCAAAGAAGGTTAGGATATCTCCTTATCCTGAACCTTTAAAAAGATTATTTCAAAAATCAAGAAACTTTCATTGCAGGTACCTGAGGCAGCTCAAACCTCCAACATCAAGGAAGGTTTGCAAGTTGCCAAAGACAACTTGGGAAAAGTGGGGGCTCAGTAGTAGCAGTAGCCCACATTTGCCAGGGATAGCCAAGTAGTGCAACCACCGATCGAGCCCAGTCACTATTTCACCATTGCAGCTACTACTTCAATCGACACTTTACTCAAAGAAATCTTCCTTCTAAGAGATAATATCTTCAAGATTTTATGAGGGTACCTTTTTAAAAATTCAAGAAATGAATACTTTTGATAGGTTGTCTAATTCTACTCTCTTAGAAAACTCTCCAAGTCTCAATAATAATTATAACAACTTCAATCTTTCTCTTTTTGATTCAGAGTTTGACTTTCTTCTCTAAATACTATGGGTTCACCTCTTGAGATAAACTTGGAATCATCTGATTTTGAGGGTCCCCTTCTAATTAAGTTAAAATCTTCAAGTCTACCTCCAGGCAAACACACCTCAAGATACGAGGAAATAAGTCATTAGTTTTGATGATCGAGAAGCGCCTCCACCAGATGCTCCACCTTTAGATATGCTTCTGGAGGATCAGCCCAGAGTTGATTACAATGTCATCACTCATCTAAGAAAGTTTCCACCTAAGTTAAGCATATATGATGCCCTTGTCTTATCCAAATAGATGAGGGAATCATTAATCAATGCTCTTCTTGATCCAGAGATATGCTTAGCTCAGATGACTGCTATTGGAGAGGAGGCACATTATTCTAGAGAAGCTCAAGAAGTCACTTTCATAGATGAATACCTTCTTCTAGGAAATATGGAGCACAACCATCCCTCCTACATAGTGGATATGGGCAGATTCAGACTTTCTAGGGTTCTTATTGATCTAGGTGCATCGATGAACATTATGAGTCTAAAAACCCTTGCCTACTTGAAGATTGACATCTCTACACTCTGATGAGATCGGATGATGTTGAGAGGATTCAATGAACAAGGCGAGAGGGATTTAGGTTCCATAGTGTTGCCTTTGGAAATAGATGACTGAAAGACTGAAGCCAAGTTTTATATCATTGATTCGAATACTTCATTCACCGCTTTGCTCGGTAGGCCTTATATATATCAGAATAAGATGATTCTATCTTCCCTTCATCAGTGCATCAAGTTTAGAAGGGATGTAATAGAATACCGTGTCAAAGGACATGAAAAGCTATTTTCAGTCAGAGAGGTCGAGATGTATGAAGATGCGACCTACTATCTTTCTCAAAATCAAATACCTTTTCTTATGAACTTGGTGAAAATATAAATGAAAAGAAAAAGAAAAAGAAGAAAAAGAAAAAAAATAAAAAGAAAAGAAAAAGTAAAATATAAGTGAGCGAGAAAAGGACATCAAGGAAGAAGTAGAGCTGCATGTCACATTCCACCCACTGTTCATTCCACCATACGAACATATGGGTAGGATGACTCGACCTCCACCAAGCAGAGGCAGAGGCAGATACATAGGTAGTTCCAGAGGTGGAAGACCCCCTTGTTGGCAGCCAACTAATAGGGGTTATATTTTAGTTCACAGGAGTACCCCTACTATTCACATAGACTTAGAATCCAACTCAGAGGACGAGTCTAATGTGATTAGCATACCAGACAACCCCTCATAGCGGGTTTCATTAGAGGTGACACTCGAGCTGAACAGTGATGAAGATCAGGCCTCCAAGCAAAGCACAAATGTATTCGAATCAAGTTTATGTAAAACTATCAGGCAATAGTTAGGAACCTTAGCTCTAACCTCACTTTCCTTCCAAAAAGTTAAAGGTTTAGTAGTTAGCCCCTGGATGTCAAGCCAAAAAGATTCTATTGGGATCATCATCCTCAAGTCCAAAAAATTGATGTAGGACTTGAGGAAAATTATTTAATTGATTGATTGATACCTTGTGTTCATAATCTTGCAAAGAAAAGATTTGATTCCTTATACATGGTCCAAGCAAATGTCGAGTACCACAAAAAAGTCAGGAACAACAGAGTGGGATGCACAATCAAGATTAGGGACTAGATTCAAAGATGGGTCCGATGATGATGATTATGCTAGTTGTCACCAATCATTTGAGTCTCGATAAGTTCTTCTCAAACCACACTAGCTCTTATAAGGATGTGTGTTTAGAAACTTTAGATAATCCAGATGATCTCCAAATCAAAGATGCACTTCTAAAATTTGAAGAGGAAATCCATTCAACAATTGACAAGCTCAAAAAAATCAATCTTGGGATAGAAGAAAATCCATGCCCGACATACATCAGTTCATTGTTGAATGAAAAAGAAACCAATGACTTAGTTAGCTATTGATTGAGTTTAAGGATGGCTTTGTATGGAACTATGAATAATTACCCGGATTATCTCCTGACGTACTAGTTCACAAACTAGCAATCGACCCTAATGTTAACCTTATCAAGCAAGCTCCTAGATGCATACGATTAGAAATCAAACAAGTGTCATTTCAAGTCAAGAAATTGATCAATGGTTTCATCGGAAGAAAAATACTTACCGTTAGCCAGGCGTTAAGAAAAAGAATGGCCAAATTTGCATATACATTGATTTTAGGGACTTAAACAAGGCATGTCCTAAGGATGAGTTTCCTCTTCCTATATTAGAATTAATGGTAGACATCACCTCATCTCATGCAATTTTCTCCTTCATGGATGGGTCATCTGGCTACAACCAAATCAAGATGGCCTCCAAGGATGAAAGAAACACTACTTTTTGAACCCCGATCAAAATCTATTGTTATAAGGTCATGCCTTTTGGCCTTAAAAATGCTGGTGCTACATACCAATGAGCCATGACTCAGATCTTCAACGAACTCATTCATCATCAAGTTGAATGATATGTTGATGATCTAGTAGTCAAAAGTAAAGAAAAGGAAGACCATCTCTTTGACTTGAGAGTAGTTTTCAAATGGTTAAGATAATATAATCTCAAAATGAATCCCCTAAAGTGTGCATTCGGAGTAGCTTTAGAGAAATTCCTTGGGTTTGTTGTCCGATACCTAGGAATAGAAATAGATCTAGAGAAGATCAAAGCAATCTTAGAAATGCCACCACCTAAAAGTTTAACTCAACTTAGATATTTCCAAGGGCAGTTGGCGTATCTAAGATGCTTTATCTCTAACCTATCAGGAAGATGCAAGCCATTTTCAGCACTTGTCAAAAAGGATGCCAAGTTTAAGTGGGATGACAAGTGCCAGCCTTTGAAGATAGGAAGGAGTTTTGGTGCCACTGTTCTAGTAGCCTATCTAGTGCCACTCATCCTCTACCCGCATTGATGACTCTGGCTTTGTTGGCCCCAAGAATGGGGAAGGAGAGAGTGCTCTCTCTACCATTGTCATCCCCGCAAGTGAACTACCCACCTATTGAAAACATTGCCTAGCTTTAATCTTTGCATCCCAAAAGCTTACACTATATGCTTTCTCATAAGGTGAACTTGATTTCAAGAACCAATCCACGCAATATCTCATGACACCGACGTTATCATAGTATGTTGGTCCATGATTCTCTCAATTAATATTACACATTCTCCATTCGGTGAAAGGACATACACTAACGAATTTCTTAGCAACACACCCACTTCCTGCTGATTCCCCGCTTAGTGATGATCTCCCTGATGAACAAATCATGAACTTTGGAGAGGTTGACAATCATCGTTGGGAGATATATTTTGATTGTGCGGCTTCCTTTCACAAAGGAGAAGAACCACGATATACTCTTCCAAGAGAGGCAGGGGTAGGAATAATTCTCTTAACTCTAGACCGCGATGTGATGAGATTCTCATACTATCTCTCCAATCCATGCACCAACAATGAAGCCTAGTATGAGACTTTGATTGCCGATCTGGATTTAGCCATCACAGTTTGTGTCAAGAGCATCAACATCTATGAAGATTCTCAGTTGGTCATCAACCAGATTGCTGGGTCCTACAAGGTTATCAAACCTAAGCTTCATCACTATTACGAGTACACCATGAAGCTATTGGCAAAAATCCCTAAGGTCATCATCTACAAGGTCAGGTGCTTTAGCCAAAATTGCCAAAGAATTGGCATGTCCAGAAGATGAGTTCATTCCAATAAGGGTCCAAAACAGAAAAGTCCTATCCCTTATTGATGCTGAATTCATCGAGAGACTTTCTTTTGATGGGGAGGTTACCGTTGCCAATAAAGATGAGGAGCTGGATTGGAGGCAATCGTTCATAGATTACTTGAACACCAGAAAACTACATCAAGAAAAATCACAAGCCCATCAGATGAAATAGAGAGCTCTCTCATATGCTCTCGGGGATGGCACCTTGTATCGATGGTCTTTTGATCAAATGTGGTTACATTGTTTAGACAAACACGAAGCCCATAGGATTATGACCGAGGTACATTTAAGTCTATGTAGAGCGCATCAATCCGATCAAAAGATGAAAGCAAAGATCAAGAGACTAGGATACTACAGGCCTTCGATGATTACAGACTGCATGAATGTGGCTAGGAGATGCTATCAGTGTGGTCCTACATCAACCACCCAACATTTTATATCCTTCATTGACCTCATGGCCATTTGAGTGTTGGGAAATTGATATAGTGGGTCCTATCGATCCTCCTTCTTCCAAAGGGGCATCAATTCATCTTAATCACAATACTTTTCTTAGGAGGCAATCCCACTCGAGAGGTCATCGCAAAGATGTTTCTAATTTTTAGAACCATATCATATAAAGGGTGCCTCGATGAATTATATCCAATAATGGTATGCATTCAAGAGCACCAAGATCAACTTTCACTAAGAGACATATAGATTAGAGATACCATCTACTATCCTGTGGCAAATGGTAAGCATTCAATAAAACTCTCATCCAGATACTAAAGAAGACACTTGATGACAACAAATGAGTGGCATGAGCAGTGGTTGAAGCCTTATGGGCACGACCACATGATAACTCCAACTCAATCTACCCCGTTCTCCTTAGTGTATGGGTCTAAAGCCATTCTACCCTTAGAAGTTCAACTCCTGTCACTAAGGATAGAAATGGGTAGCAAGATAACTATAGAGTAGAATGCAAAGTTGCAGTTAAAAGAGTTCGAAGGTTTGGAGGAGAGACGCATATGGGTGTGCTAAAATCTTGAGTTATACAAGACTAAAATGATTCAAGCTCACAACAAGCTGGTCTGCCCTAAAACTTTCCAAGTAAGAGAGCTCATCCTAGTTCTAAGGAGACCAATTGTTGCCCGTCGAAAGATGGGAGGCAAGTTTGAACCCACTTGGGAAGGCCCTTTTGTCATAGAAAAGGTCTACCAAGGAGGATCCTATCAGCTTATTGATTGTAAAGGGGAACACTTGATGCTTCCAATTAATGGACTTTATTTGAAGAAATATTACCCATAAAAATATGTTTGAAAATAATTATCATCAAAAGAATAAAATTTCATTCCAATTCATCAAAATCTTCTCTTCAGAAAGCGTTATTTGTTTGTCTTGTGAATCTACCATGATGTATTTAGAATAGGTGTAAAAGAACCCGAGAGGCATCCTATCCCTCTTTCACAACATGAACACAATCAAACAAAATTCCCTAGCACTACTAGAATAGGTGTGAGAGAACCCAAGAGGCATCCTATTTCATTTAACATAACTAAGTTAGGTGTGAGACAACCCAAGCGACATCCTTTCTTGGTGGGAATCCCAACTGCCATTCGTGACACCATCTCATCAATTCCTCAGCATGTTTTAGGATAGGTGTGAGAGAACTCAAGAGGCATCCTATTCCTTTTAACATAAACATAAATAAAATAAACACATATCTTTTGTCTCGGGCTATTTTGATATGGGAGAAAGCCCCCCGTGGCACTCACTCATTAGCTACTCTAGGTTGTGCTGACATGCTACTTTGTTAGTCTATCACCCCAATGGTTCCTTATTTCAGATGATGTGAGTCCACACGCTTTCTTCCTAACTTGACCATTGCACATCAACGAGCGCCTTGTTAGGTTTGGTAGGCTTCACTGCCCAGCCAATAAACTACCTCATGGTGATTTTATTTAAGAAGATGTGAGTCCATGTGCTTTCTTCTTGAACTAACCACCATGCACTGACTAGGTCGAGTATATCTGAGATTTATGATAAGTCCCCTAGAGGCTCCTTTTCTCTTAACTACTCTTGAGTTGATATAAGTCTCCCGGTCATTCATAGTCTGGTTACTGCCGTAAGATAGACTATCCCAACAATCAGTTTCGCTATAGGAGGATGTGAGTCCCCGATGCTTTCTTCCTAGGATGATTATTGTAAATCAACAAACACCTTAGTTTGGTTGATGTTCGCTATGTTGATAGCGACTCACCCGATGGATACACCACTCTTGGTAGATGTGAGTCCCCACACTTTCTCCCTGAGTTGGTCATCGAATACCTATAGATATTATCTTCTCCAGGCTTTTGGATAAAGCCCTTAGAAGCCCCTCTCCCTATGTGTAATCTACTTGGATGACAATCTTTACAACCCCATTTAGACACTACCCATGTTATTTTTGTATTGGACAGTCCCCCTTTTCTAGTAGCCACCCCTGTGGTTAGAGAATTTGTTCAGCGGATGTGAAGATTCTCTCTTGGTTTAGTAAATCTAAGATAAGTCTAGGTTGATATAAGCTCCTTCTCAGTATGATCTCTTGCAAACCAACAGGGTCCATGATAAACAAATAAACAAAATAAAATAAATAAATTTTTTTCTCATGGATTAAGAATTCAAGCCCCTAGCAGCCCCTTTCCCAAGCAGTCATCCTATCTTTAAGACAATGCAAGCAGAACTCCTTATAGGAATAGCCTGACTACGCTTGAGTTGAGATAAGTCCCTAAGTCGGCACTCTCTCCGTAGTCACCCTTAGGTTGGGTTCAATCTATTTTACCACAAGCAGGTTGGCGTAACAGTCATTTCACTTTGGAAGATGTAAGTATACTATGCAATCTTTCTAGCATGACTATCATAAACAGATAGGCAGCCCTAGGTCGAGTTGACATGTTACCTCACTAATGTATCACCCTGGTCTTTATTGGAAAGATGAGTCCTGCATTTCTTCCCATAATTCAATCGAAAGACACCCCTTTAGTTGGATTGTTCTCCTCGACGAAGCTACTCCTTGATTGGTAAATTCAAAATAGTCAAGCCTCATGGCCCCTACAAGCTACCCAAAACCGATGGGATCCATTAAAAATAATTAAAAATGAAATTGACTTTGACTATCTTCGAGCTGATTTAAGTCCCCCGCATGCATTCACTCAATAGTTGGCCCTAGGTTGAGTTTGATTTGTTGCACATGCAATCGATCACCCCAGTGGTTCCTTGTTTTGGAAGATGTGAGTTCCCATGCTTTCTTCTTAACTTGACCACTGCAAACCAAAAAGCAATCCCTTTAGTTGGATAGTCCTACTATATGGTTGGTAGACTACTCCATTTAGATTGGTAAATCTAAACGTAGTCCAAGGCCACCACGGCCCCTACCCAGTGCAGTCCAGCAAAAATTGATGGGATCCATCAAAAATAATTAAAAATGAAATTAATATTGACTATCTTTGAGCTGATTTAAGTCCCCCAGTGACATTCACTCAATAGTCGGCCCTAGGTTGGGTTTGATTTGTTGCACAAGCAACCATCACCCCAAGTGGTTCCTTATTTTGGAATAGTGAGTCTCGCTTTCTTCTTAACCATTGCAAATCGAAAGCAATCCCTTTGGTTGGATAGTCCTACTATGTGTTGGTAGCTACTCCTTTGGATTGATAAATTTGAAGTCTGGGCCATCACCACCTACTCAAGATCATCAAATTGATGTGATCCATAAAAAATAATTAAAAATGAAATTGATCTTGACTACCTTTAAGTTAATTTAAGTCCTCTAGAGGCATTCACTCAATTGTTAGCCCTAGACCGGGTTTGATTTGTTGCACAAGCAACTGATCACCCTTGTGGTTCCTTATTTTAGAAGATGTGAGTCCTCGTGCTTACTTCTTAACTTGACTATTGCAAATCAAAAGACACCCCTTTGGTTGGATAGTCCAGTGGTTGGTAGATTACCCTTTTGGATTGGTAAATTTGAGCTAGACCAAGGCTTACACGACCCCTACTCAGTGCATTCCATCACAAACCGATGGGATCCATCAAAAATAATTAAAAAATAAAATTAATTTTGACTATCTTTGAGCTGATTTAAGTCCCACAGCGACATTCATTCAGTAGTCAGCCTATGGTTGGGTTCAATCCATTGCCTCGCCAATGGATCACCCCAGCAACCAATACCTACTTTGGAGGATGTAAGTCTACTATGCTTTCTTCCTAGTACAACTGCTACACACCGAAAGGCCTCTTTTGGTTGGATAGTCCTACCATATGGTTGGTAGACTACCCCTTTGGATTGGTGAATCTATGCTAGACCTAGGCCAATATGGCCACTACTCAGTGCAGTCTATATCAAACCAATATGGTCTATCTCAAAATTCAAATTTAAAAATCTGAATTAAATTCAACCTCCCTAGTGGAGTCAAATCAAAATAATCAATCAATCAAAATAATCAAACAATCAAATAATTAACCAATCAAATCAATCAAATCAATCCACCTCTCCTCTGTGAGATGCAAATCTTTTCATCTCTAGCGGATCCCAAATTCTAATCCCCTAGCGGATTTCATAACCTCTTTTGCCTAGTGGATGACTTGAACTTGCTCCAATGGGGAGTTCACATTTTCATCCCTAGTGAAAACCAAATCATAAATCAACAAATCAAATCAATTTCTCTCTAGTGAAACTCAAAATTAAATCAAACCTCTCATTCCCTATGACTTGAACCTTTTCCCTAGTGGAAGTTTCACATACTCAATCCTTAGTGGATTCCTCCTCCATTATCTTATGTCTTTGGCATGAGTAAAGTCACATTGCACTAAGCTCTTGATTCCCTCTACACCTTGGGTTGGGAGTAGATCATTTCTTTTAGTGCTTGTGATCATTCGATTGATCATCTCAACACCAATACGCAGATATGCCTTGTCGCCACACCACACTATTGCCTTTGTTGACCTCATTTTAAATTGAGCTCTCAACTCCATCTTAGACATAGGACTCCTCTTAGACACTAAGAGTTCCTTAGTCTTAAGACACTTCTAGTGATTAGGTGAACACTTAACCTAACCCTAGAGACTTAGAAGAGTTAGCCATAGGAATAGGTCATGCCTTAGGGGTGTTAGGAAAATTTGCCTACCCTGTAGCTTGAACCAAATCCTAATTTCCTTCTTTCAAGTCAAACTTCAAATTCATATCAACTTCAAATCCAAATCAACTTCAAATTCAAGTGAAACTTTAAATTCAAACCAACTTCAAATTCAATTCAACTTTAAATTCAAATCAACTTTAAATTAAAATCAACCTCAAATTCAAATCAATTCCAAATCAAGCTGTAAATCAATTCCAATGTATTTTCTCAAGTCATGAATCAAATCTCAAATGATTGAAATCCATGATTGAATTTCAACTCCAAAATGTTTCCCAAGCCTTTGATTTCATTTTATGGACTTAGCTCAAATAAAATTTAAATCATTCCAAATTCAAAAGATTTTCTCATAACCCATTTATATTCGCATTTATATTCACAAATATAAATGAAATATAAATTTTTATACCCAAAAACAAATTCAAAACTCAAATCCAAATCTAACCTAAATCCAACCTAAACTCTTTCAAGTCAAATTCTTGAACCTAGCTCAAATCAAACTCAAATCAATCCAAACCTTTGGATTTTCTCTTCAAACAATTAATACTTCAATCATAAAACCAAATTTAATCATCAAATCAAATCAAACCAACCTAAATCAAACCCATGTTCATTCTTTGAACTTGAAATTGTCAAATGAATCAAAACCCATTTAACTCAAAATCACTTGCAATTAGATTTATATTTCAATCATAAGTCTATATGTGAGTTCAACCAAACTTGAATCAAGCTTTGATCAAGCCAATTGACCCACTTAGGCTCACTTCACCCAAAGTGACATAAAGTACCTTTTTGAGCCAAATTCTAAACCTATCCAAATTGGATTGAACTAAGCCCATCTAAGCCTCACATTGTGAGCAACAATCATCATAGGATGATCAATCACTCAAATTGGGTCAAACCAAACAAACCTAATCTTTGACGAGGTCAACACTTAACCCAAATTAAACCTAAACTAGCCAAAATCTACCATAGGACAAATTGATTGAAACCATTAATAAAAAATAATATATGATCAATGATTGAACTTGACCAAGTCATCATTTGACCCAAACCTAGCCCAATTGGCCACTTGACCTCAGTTGACCCAAATTGACCTAAAAAGTCAAAATGTGTCAAATCTTGATCTAAGCTAAATTAATTACAACCAATAGGTCAAATTCATTCTAAATCACTTGTTGAACTTGACCAAAGCTCCAATTGGCTTACTAGACCCAACTTAGCCTAATTGACCATGAACCCAACTTGACCTAAAAGGTCAAATCAGCTTGAAACTTAAACCAAACCAAAATTTAGTGAAACCAAAATTAGCAAAACATTTCAAATGTTCAACCAAGTCTAAACCAGCCCATGACCTAACCTAGTTGGGTCAAATGGGTCAAATTGGTCAACTTGACCCATTTGGAGTTATTTGGTATCATTTGTCAACTTGACCCAAGTGGACCCATTTTGACCTAAATGGGTCAAGTTGAGCCAAATCATTTCAAATAAACTCTAAATTCATTGAAAATTGGCACAACCCATTTTTCAATCATTTCAAATCTGCCTAAATAAAAATAAAAGAAAAATGTCCATTTTACCCTTGGGTCAAAGGGTAACTTATGATCAAATCTACTTGGAATTTGGTCAAATCCTTTTCATGGTCACTTGGCATCCTTCTAATAGACGATTTGGCACCAAGGAGGGTGGTACAATGACCCAATGGGTTTGGGTCAGCCAAACCCAACTCAAGGCCAAAATTGACCACTCCACTCAAAATTCTCCATATGGATCACCTCCCACACTCATTTTAACCCATGTGCACCTCAACACTTCCACTCCCCTGCCAAAACTGAACCACATGGAGCTCCTAACAACCTAAACAACCTATTCAATCAAGGCAGTTTGATCAAAATGGCAAGATAAGCTACGATCATCCAATCCTAGTAGGGGGAGATATACTCCCCCTCATTTCCACTCAAACTATCTCACTTGCATTCGATTGAGCTCAGTGGATCAAAGGTAAGCACCCACAAGCTTCCCTAAGGATTCCTAAGCTCATTCAATTTTTCTCTTCTCAGTTCTGCTTAAGCTAAAAATAGGGGAGGCTAAGGGAATTTCCAACTCACTCACCACTCCACCAAAGTCCAATTGCTCTTGCAAGCACCATTAGGGAGGCAAGTTGAGCTCATCCAAAGCTTTTCCCAAGCATCCAAGCCACGAAGGGTATTAGACCAAAGCCGCAAGCCATTGAAAAGCTTTGGTCAATTGGAAGATCCAGTAATTGAACCCTCAAACCTTCAACAGGCTTCATCTCCACTAGGCTACCAATGTTGGAAGTGTTGATAGCAGGTATGCTTCAAAATCGAGCTTAGGTTGAAAATTATTTGGTCTTTCATGAAGGGAATTGTAGTTTGTTGGCTTAATTAGCCTCATGTTCAATTTGATTTATTTTGATGATAACAAACAAATGCTTGGATGTTCTAATGAATATTTTTATGTGTTCAAGATATATCAATTGCTAATTACATATCCAATACATCTCACAAATTGTTAGAAGAAATTGCAAGAATAAAAGAATGAAAGGGATAATGTGAAGCTCATGATTTTAGGTTATATGACTATTCATATGAGTTCTTTGGCATGAATCAATTTGCTCACAACCTAACATACTATTTTAATGAGGTTAATTTATATAAATCTTTATTTAATTAACATTCAATTATATGTTTTTCTACATAGCAATAAAATTGTCAAAGTAATAAATGATCATAACTATTAAGTATAATTATTTTATTTACTTAATATAATTAAATATTTTAATTTAATTTGCTGGTTATATGATAACTAACATATTTATGATTATATATAAATTATATCATAATTTTTAAATGTCACATGTCAAAATTAACAAAAATATATAAAATTTTGTATTTTAGCCAAAGTCATTGTTTAGTCAAAGGATTCATATATGATTTTATCTCCATCGTATTCCTTGGATTTTTTCCTTTAAATTAAGTGGTTACATGACAATTTTGCATTAAAATTGAATTTATTATGATTTTTTAAACATTACCTGATTTTAATAATGTATTAAGAGCTACATTTGATTACTTTTGACTTTCCCATGTGAATAGCCGAATTTTTGCTGCTAAATTTAATATTTGTTTAATATAAATTATATTTTTATTGAATATTAAATTATCACATGATAGCATGAGGTTTGTATAATATATTTCTTTGAAATAATTTTTAAATGACCTTCTTGCCTATAAATAGCCCCTCATTCTCTTCATGAAAGCATCCCTCATTCAAAATTCAAAATCTCTCCAGCAAATCTAAGAGAAAATCTCTTAAATGTTCCTTCCAAGTGTTCTCCAAATATTGCAAGATCAAATCCTTGGTTTGGAAGCTTCAACATCTTCAAGAAGCCTTTTTAAATTACTTGAGTTTGTTTGATCTTAATACTTAGTTGTTCAAGCAATACGTAACACCATCTATTTCTTCTTTCTAATTTATACTTTGGTGGATTAGTCTTTGAACATTGGTTTTCACATCAAAGTTTCTCAATCATTTTTTTTGGTGAAAACTTTGTGATAATTTGTAGGATCTATTTCAACTTCAAATTTTAGCTTCCTACAAATTTTTTTTGTTTTGAAATATTTCTTCTTATTTTGAAAGATCATTTATTCTAGATCTATTTTAGTATATTTTAAGTATTTTAAAATAAATTATTGTGTCAAATTATTTTCATATTTCTAGATTCTTTTAATTGAAAGCTACTACAACTTAGATCTATCATATACTTATTTTTTATTTTGTGATCATTAGCATTAATTGAAAGAATCTTTTGGTTAAAATAAATTACTCCTTGCTGAAATTTATTTTATTATGAAAAAAAGAATATTATGAATTTATTTTGAAATCATTTTGTATTATTCTACAAATTATAATAACATAAACATCCTAGTAAGATCACTTTAAGATATTTATTTTTCTTAAGTGAGCATTTTGCCTTGCCAAATAAGTCAAAAAGTGATCATTTATAAGTTGAGATCACTTTTGAATTTGATTGCTTGGTATATTTGGAGAGATTTACTTTATCAAAATTTATTATTTTATATTTTTGTGTTGTAAAATTTATTTTGGGGTTGTACTTCCTTTGTGAGAGTACATATTGTTGTAGGCAGCACCATAGAGAGTACTCAAACCATTTTTCATTTAGTGGATTCCCAAGCTTCAAAAGGTTGGGAAGAACCAAAAATTCCCTCTTACTTTATATATATAATTTAGAATATCTTATCATTATAAAATCAAAATCTAATTTTTTATTTAAAAATTAAAATTTAAGTTTTGAAAATTTTAATATTACCCAATTCACCCCCCCTCTTGGGTGCTATAGTGTCTCACATAGTCCCATTGAAATTCTATTGTTGGATCTTCTTCTCTATGCTCCTAGATGGTGTGGGTTGAATCTTAGCCTTATTTGAGCTCAAGTGAGCACGAATCAAGCCATGGAGGATGGACGATCTCCGTCTTTAGCAGGCAAAGGCAGGGATGAATCATGGACCATCCATCCCGTGTGTTTTGGATGGATCCCGACAAATCATTTAGATCCGATTATTTTAATGCCACCGATGATCCTTGCCGTCGACCATCGGCCAGAGAAAGAGTGTAGCATGCCACCGACACCAATTTAACAACTTAAATAACCAATCCCACCATGTCACGTGGAAAGCGTGCGCCGTGTCAACGATCCACGTAGCACCGACGAGATTAACTAATTAATTAGGACTATTTAATTTTCCCTTAATCAGTAAAACTTTATAAAATCATAATTAAATATAGGAAAATAAAAAAAATGTAAACTCAACTTCATTTTAAAGATAATTTAGAGGGGGATTCAATAAAATTATTTATAATTAATTTTGAGCAGTTTAATTTCCCTTAATTAGAATTTAATTTAAAACTTAATAACCTTAATTACTCCTTAATAATTTCATTAATTAATTCTAAACTTTTTAGGCATGATTAAGGGATGACTTTTGCCTCTCCCAATTTTCTTGGAATTTATTAATGTGTTAATTAAGAAAATCAATTAATGAATCCCTAATCACCCTAAATGTAATTAAAGAAGTAATACTTAATCACTTAATAAGAAGCATTATTTAAGTAAGTAGGAGGTTTATGGAATGGATTTGGGATATTTTTCCTAAGTTATTTCCTAAACCCCTTTTTTCCTTAATCCAAACATAATTAAGGATTAATCCACTAATGATCTACTTAATTAGGTTAATCAAATTTTCAAAATTAATCTGAAATTAATCAATCTATTTCTGGGTAGATCCTAAGGTGTTCAAAAGCCTAAGGTTTAAGGAAACCATTTTCAACTCACATGTGTGGGAAGGTGTTCAAAATCAATCTGAACTTAATCAATAATTATGAGCCAATTGCATTATAACCCTTTATTTTCTGTGCTATTTAAATTTCATGTGGTTGCATATCATATGTTGGCTCATAATTGTTAGGTTAATTATATTAAAGTGGTGTAGGTAAGGGTATTTAATGGACTTAACTTACACCTTAACCTAAATCAAACATAATAATCAATCTAATGGTTCTAAAATTAAACTAAATCAATTCACATATGGGAAAATGGGTTAGGACCAGTAAACTCTTTTCACATTTCCTAAATCAAATTCAAAATAAAAAATAAAAAATCTCTTTAAATTTTGATTCTCTTTAAATGATCTTATTTCATAAGATTGTCTTTAGAATTAATTAGGTAAATGTTACATGCTTACATCACTTTATTTCTTTCCAAGCATGCTAAATGTTGTGTGCCATATGAAAATAATGCATTCATATCTTTTGAAAAATCAGAATAAATGAAATGTTTCCTTTATGTCAAATTGCATGTTTCGGCTAAAATAAGAATATAGTGACTATTATCACTATTAAATAAAAAATTATTTTCAAAATTTATAAATCAAATATTATAAATGAAGGTATGCTACTTATAAATACTTATAAGCTTGCATGTGATTATAACATAAAATGTGTTATGTGATTTTCTTCTCTTTTCTTAAAATGGGTTTGTATAGGATTTGCAAAATGTATTGTTCATTTGAAAAGAACATAACACTTGCTTAAATCTGTTCCTATGCACTCCCATGTCATGAATTAAGAAGGATCCCCACATTACACATGTAAATTAAACAACCAAAATCAAGCAAACAAACATAAACCTTTTGCATGATTCTTCATCCATTTGCTTTCTTTTTGTACATGCACATTTATTTAAGAAAAGTGGTATATTAGTGTGGATATCCCGGGGTTGTGCGGTAAGTATCCCTAAGAATGTCTTATATCTTATACCCTTGGTGTAGAAAACAATGGCGTCGTACTCACTTATGTCTTTTATACATGTAAATGTGCATTTGATTAATGGATAAAAGAGTCCCTTTTTTCTACTTAACAAAATCATGCATCATGAAACATCCAAATTTTCTTAAGTAGCATCTCTTAACATTCATCATTAAGGTGTGCTAAATATTTACATTGCATGTATATATATGCTTAGGATTTATTCATATGCATGATACACATGTTGAGAAATAAATGGTTGTGTGTTTTGTGATAGTAATTCACCTTAATTAATATTAAAATACTTTCTTATTGAATAGGTTTGTTTTAGAGCAAATCTAAACTTAGGATTAATTAAAACACATAATAAAATATTCACTAAAGAAAATCACTAATGAATCTACCTTAAAATTACTTAAGGTAGGAGGAAAGAGAAGTTCTTCTCTTTCCTCTCTTACAACACTTAAGTGTAGTTCTTTCAAACCAAATCAAATCATGAAATAAAATTAACAAATCAACTAAATCACTTAAAAGAAACTACCCTCTAAGTTGAATCCTTCACACTTAGAAAATTCTAACCATAAAGCCTAGCTAAGACATACCACACATGCCTTAAATGACACACATATTAGGCTAAGTCACCATTTCTAGCTCTATGTTAGGGCGGTGCATGGTTTGATGTTTAATTTTATTTTGTGATGTAATATTTTAGTCAGGATGTTCTGGTGTATGCGCGTAGACTGGATGGATGATCTTAATCTAACCATTATCTTCTACAGGGGATTATGCTTAAGGTGCACTATAATAAAATACCCCCCTAAGCATAATCCAAATTGGAGACTTGGTTAAGTCCACCTATACATGCATAATCTAATCTATTTTGTAGGTTTTAGTTAGATTTTATATTTCCCATTTTCATGTAATTTTGTAATTAAGATTTGGAATGAATTTATGGGAGATTAGGATGAACATTGATCATAAGACTGTCTTATGCACCATGTGAAGCCTTTGAGCAACGACATTCCAATCAACCAAAAGAAGGAAAGAAAGAATGAAGAAAGAAGAAAGAAAGAAATGAAGAAAAGAAGAAATGAAGAATGAAGAATGAAGACCCCCATAACATGAATTCTTTCTAAATTGTAATTAATTCATTTATAATCCGAGTTGTGTAAGGGTAGAGCTTGACTTACCATTTCCTTTTGGGTTTGTGTGGTAGTGCCCAATCACATCAACTTTTTATTATTTTATGCTAACTTTATAAATTGTTTGATGTTTGTTTCGCTTGTGCATTAAGATAACATGTTTTTTCTAGTTTCTTCCTTGCTTTGATGAATGGACTGGATGCGATTTAGGCTCTTAGGAAAATAAATTTTCTATCCAATTAATCAACTCAAAATAAAAATTAATAACTCATAACCTCACATAAAGTCTAGGTTATAAATCAAGTTAATAGAAGATTTAGCAACCCCTTAGCTGGATGTTGTATGTCTCATATCATGCATAAAAAACATCTTGCTTCACTCTTGCTTATGGAGAGCTTCCACCTTTGCCAAAGAACTTGGCTTGACCTCTGAGAGCTATGATGGAAACACACCTGCTTCTTGCTAATTTTGGCCTATATCCAATTTCTCATGCATTAGGCATATGAATCCCATAGCCTGTGTCAAATAAATTGTCCAAAAATGAAAATAAAAGATAACAAAAATGTGCATTTGATTTAAGTCATTATTCATGCCCTACGTGATCTAGTTTCTTAGAGAGTGTGTTTAAGAACATATTCTCTTTCAAGTAAATAACATCCTAGCTATCTTGCAAGCATATGACTTGCCTATATGTATTGAAAATCATAGGAGGAGTTAGTTGGCAGCCACCCCTGGTTGTAAGTCCAATAGTCGTGGTTTATCCTTTCTTATGGAGGTAAAACCATAGATTTAGATTTGCCTTTTCTCTTTAGAAGGTTACAAGCATAAATGCTCACCTCTTAGGCATTTCCATGATTTTGTATTGTGGAATTGTAAGCCTTAGATTTCTAATAAAAATTTAACTCAAATAAAGAAATCACCTTAAATTTCAAAAATATAAAGCCCAATCATAGGATAGTTTGGGATTCTTACTGGGCTTTCTAGTATCATAAGCATCCCCTGCTCATCTCCTTTTGGTTTTGATAATAACTCCATCCTTTTGATCAATCCCACTTAATATTCTAAAAATAACCAATTGATTGTTAGTCCTATCTTAAAATTTTTTAGAGATAATAATCATTTACCTTAATCGAGAGTATTCCAAAGGAATCTCATTTCTTAGGATGTAATTAACTATGGGGACTTGCCTCCATAGGAAATTTAATGAACCCGGTTTAAAATAAACCCTACTTTACTTTTTCATGTAAAGTAGGTATAGAATCTCTCGTACATTTGAGGATCCATCATCCTTAAGAGTCTTCATTATGTGATTAGGTCCATTATAGGATGGTGACTTCTGTCCATTGAGATAGTACATCATTCTTCAATGTTGTTCCCAATCATCATAATGAGAACATCTATGGATCTACGTGGTGTCCAACCAAACAATTTTATTTTTTTTCAAAAGATAGATGAAGATAAAAATAAATTTCACCACAATAAATTAGAGTTTTTTTCCACATAAAAATACTATTTTTAATTATATCAATTTCCTTATTTATATGATGCAATTAATTCAATATAAAACCATCATTGTTGACCTCACTTTTGGAAGTGAAGATTGACTCATCCTTTCTTGGACTTAGGAGTCTTCTAAGCACTAGGATATCCCTAGTCATAGGACACTTCTAGTGATTAGGGGAACACTAAACCTAAGCCTAGAGACTTAGGAGGGCATACCCCTAGCTTAGCTCATACCTCGGGAAAAGGGGAACCTACCTATCCTATGGCCTAGACCAAGACCTATGCCTATCCACTCATGCAAATTCAACCTCAACTCAATGCAATCAAACCCTAATTGGATTTCATTTCATATCCAACCTCCAAGCCAAATTAACCAAACCTTTAACCTAAATTAATTCCACCATCATCCTATGGATCCAACCCAAAGCCCATTCAATTGAAACAAAATCCAATTGAACTTGATAAAAGCACTCCAACCATTCAAACCTCCATTTCAAATCCTTCAAATACCTGCAATCAAGCCAATCAACCAAACCAATCAGATTAACCCAAGTTAGCCCATTTGACCTAAAAGGTCCATATGAACCAAAATCCAATTAAATCCAAATCAATCACAATCAAAACTACCATTCAATCATAAATTAATTATCCAACTCAATCTAACCCGATTGGTCCACTTGACCCAAAGTGGCCAATATGATTAAAATGAACCAAATTGGAGTCAATCTAACATTTCTTCTACCATGATTTTTGATCATCCTTCATTGGTCAATTGCAACCAATTGGATCTAACCAAGTCCAATTGACCCCTTTACCCAAGTTGACCTAATTTGACCTAAAAGGGCCAAACCTCAATATAATCCAAATTGATTGAAACTAATACTTCCAATCAATCATGAATTAATTATTGAACATGATCAAGCCCTTAATTGAACTCAATTTGACCAAACTAACCCAATTGACCCATTTAGCCCAAATTGACCTAAAGGGTCAAATTGAGCTAAATCATACCTAAATTCAAATTAATCCAAATTAACACCTAAAATCATCTTCAAATCATTAATTAAACCTAAACTAACCCCTAACCCAAGTCAATTTTGTCAATTTGATCAAATTGGTCAACTTAATCCATTTGATTCATATGAACCCATATGAGATAAATTCAAATCCACTTCAAATAAAATCAAACCAATTGAACCTAAACATCCCAAATCATCATTTAAACATGACCCAACCCTTAGTTTGACCCCATTTGACCCATGGGTTAACTTAGCCCAAATGAACCTAATTTGACCTACATGGGTCAAATTGAGCTAAACCCATTCAAACCAAGCCCAAACCCAGCCAAACATGGCATGACCCATCTTTGGGTCACCATGGGTTAGCCCAAATGAACCCAACCAATGCTTGACCTGAATTAGGCCAAAACCCATCAGGTAAACCCCTCAAAATGGGACAAAATTCCCATTTGGATGGTCTTACCTACCCATTTGCCCTTCACAGCCACCCTAAGCTTGATTTGGACCTCTGACCCACTGGTTAACCTAACCCAAGGTTGATTGGGTCAACCATGGGTTAAAGAAAGTGAGCTAACCCAAGCCATTCCATTGATTCACCTAGGGGAGGAAGTACACTCCACCTCAGCCCATCCTAGGCCCTCAGCCACTCAAGGTCTTCCAACTCAGCCATTCCCTAATGTCTTCAACCACCTACACCAGCTAGACGACTGCTAAAAGCTGAGGCAATCACCACCATCTGATCCCTTGGAAAGGAGGGTATACTCTTCCTCATCCCATTCCAATCATAAACACAAATACACAGAGCTTTAGTGAGTTGAGACGAGCTTCCCTAGAGCCTTCCCGACATCCCTGAGCTTCCCATCACTGACGAAACCAAACTCGAGTGAAACAGAGCCCCGCTCCATCTAACTCCACTTAAACTCCATCAAATCCAAATTAACTTCACCCACACCTTCCTCAAGCTCCAACAATCCAAAATGAATTAATTTCTGATCAATTCTAGCACTGAAGACCACTCCTAGACTAACTCCGGTGACTATTCCAGCGACACTTGGTCCACAGAGTCACTGGTGGGGAGAAACATTGTAAGCTTCTCAACATGGCTTCATCTCTTCAAGATGAAACTACCTCAGTCGTTGGACCACCGGTCTTGAGCTTCGATGAGGTACTTTTTCAGTAAATCATAGAAATCCTTTAAGAGTTGGTCTTTTATGAAGAATTTTGTAATTTTGTACGATTTTCACCATAGGATCTCTTTAGATCTCTTCCACAAAGATTTTGGAGTTGATCGTGATGCCTCACAAGCTCAGACAAGCTTGGATCAAGCAGAGGAGGGCGGACAGTGTCCGTCTTTTCTTGAGGGATGAGGGATGATCAGCCATCCATTTTGTGTGATTGGAATGGACGACCGTGATTAATCTATTAGAAAATCTTGATTTAATACATTAAGAACTGTTAGATTAATCCCCAATATCTGATCTGAGATTGGATGGTGGGGACGAAAGGACGTCATCGCTGACTTAACATGCCTCGTCGGACGATTTAAGTGGCCAATCTTACGGTAATGTGGAAAGCGACACCACGTCAACTCCCATGTGGTGCCGACGGAATTAGGGATTAATTAGGCTTATAAAATGTGTTTAATAACCATGAACTTAAAAAATTCATAACTATTTATAGAAAAATATTAAAAACATAAGTAAACCCATTTTGTAAAGGATAAATAGAGGAGAATTTAATAAAAATAATTTACCTATTATTTGAATAGCCAATATAGCTTAATTATGATTTGAATTGTACTTTATTTAACTTAATTAAGCCTTAATTATTTGACCAATTGGTCTCATATTTGAATTGTTGATCTTATGTGATCTCCTCTACCTGCCATGATTTTCTTTGGATTTATTGGCTAGGTAATTTGAAGAATTTGAAATCCAAACCCTAATCATACTCGTTAAGTGATTTAATAATTATTTAAAATTCTAAATAATAAAAATTAAATAATTAATGATCAGTAATCACTGATCAACAGTGAAATGAAAAAGTGGAATGATTAGGATCTCTTTCCTAATTATTTCCCTAAGTTCATTTAATTAAGGAGGGTTATTAATTCATAATTTGATTAAGGATAATTAGATAATTTAAATGACCAAATCAAATCAAATTGAAATGATAATTGCTTCAGATAATTTAAATTGAATTTGTGGGTTCCTATTTATGTGTTTAATAACATAAAGACCCTTAAGGAAATTATGATTAACCCTTGGGTGTGGGAAAATCATATAAGTACTTAATTAGATTCTTTAACTTAATTAATATTTAATTATGAGCTTCATTACATTAATTCTCTAAGTGTATTGCAATTTTAACTTCTCATTTGCATATCATTAGAACCTCATAATTAAATGATTGATTAAATCAAAGAAGCATAGGAAAGGGTAATTAAATGAATTGCTTAATGATTCAAAACTAATTAATTCATAAAACCTACTTAATTACTTCTCCTTAAACATATTAAATCATCAACATGGGATGGGGAAACATCAAATTTATTATTTCTCCTCTTTGAATTTAATGAATCAAATCCAAAATCAAACATCATAACAAGCTTTGGTTTTTCTTAAGTTATATTATTCAGCTTGATTGTCCTTAGGAATTAATGTAGTTGAATGAATTATGTGGAAGTGTTCAATTATTCCTTTTCCAATATTATAAATTTGTATGTCATTTGCATCATGTATTCATGTTTCCAAATCAAATAATCAAATGAATATACTTATGTAGAGTTGCATGTGTTTGATTAATCTTATCATATGTGTGGCTATTATCACCAATAAATTTCAAAGTTATATTCAAAATTATAAATAAAAAGTTAAATTAACATTAACTATGAATATTATGTAGAATTTACATGTGATTATAGCCTAAACATGTCAAAGTTTTATTTTAACATCATGATTCATGTATGAGTTTACATATGTTTGAATGATAATAAGTATTTAGTCTGGACATCTCAAGAATACGAGGCTTTAAGTAGCCCCACGGAAGTCTTAGATTATCTCACTTCCATGGTTAACAAAGGCATGTAATTATTTAATTTCATTCCTATGTACACTTGTACTATAAATTGGATAGAACCTTACAGTACATGTGTAAATGATTCACTAAAAATACTATCTCTTGATTTTTATTCTCATAGTTGTGTGTACATTCATATGTAGTTAAGATAGCAAGTATATAATATGGACATCCTAGGAATATGAGGCTTTAAGTAGCCCCAAGGAGGTCTTAGAATATCTCACTTTCCTAGTTTAAACAATGACACATACTTGCTTAAAACTTTAATACATGTGTATGTATATTCAACTAAAGAATGAAATCCCTTTTCTACCAAAAACACATGAATTCATAATCATCTAAGTGTGCCAAAATACATTATATGTATATATATATTTTAAGTTAAAAATCATATGCATTCTATTAAAGATGAAAAGGAATGGTGGAACATTATCCATGTGATAGTAATTCAACCTCATTAATCTTAAGATGTGTTGACCTTACTTTTTGAGTGCGCTTTCAACTCCTTCATCTTAGACATAAGACCCCTCTAGACATTAAGAGTTCCTTAGTCTTAAGGCACTTCTAGTGATTAGGTGAACACTTAACCTAACCTTAGAGACTTAGAAGAGTTAGACATAGGAATAAGTTATGCGTTAGGGGTATTAGAAAAACTTGCCTACCCTATAACTTAAACCAAATCCTTGCTTCCTTCTTTCAAGTCCAACTTCAAATTCAAATCAACTTCAAATTCAAACCAACTTCAAATTCAATTCAATTCCAAATCAAACCTTAAATAAATTCCAACCTAATTAATTTTCTCATTGAGCACATGTAACTGAACGATCAATTCCAAAATGATTGAAATCCATGATCAATTCTAAATACAAAAATCTTTCTTAAGCCTTTGATTTCATCTTATGGACTGAGCTCAAAACAAATTCAAATCAATTCAAATTCAAAATTTTTTCTGATAACGTATTTATATTCTCATTTATATTCATAAATATAAATGAAATATAAATTCAAATGCCCAAAACTAAATTCAAAAATCAAATCCAAATCTAACCTAAATCCAACTTAAACCCTTCTAAGTCAAATTCTTGAACTTAGCCAAATCATCCTCAAATTAATTCAAACCTTTGGATTTTCTCTTTAAACAATCAATCCTTTAATCACAAACCAACTATAAACATAAACTTCAATCATCAAACCAAAATCAAACCAACCTAAATCAAACCCATGCTCACTCTTTGAACTTGAAATTGTCAAATGAATCAAAATTCATTTGACTCCAAATCACTTGCAATTGGATTTATATTTCAATCATAAGTCCATATATGATTTCAACTAAACTTGAATCAAGCTTTGATCAAGCCAATTGACCCACTTAGGCTCACTTGACCAAAGCATATTTTTGAGCCAAATTCTAATCCTACCCAAATTGGATTCAACTAAGCCAATCTAAGCCTCACATTATGAGCAACAATCATCATAGGATGATCAATCACTCAAATTAGGTCAAACCAAGTCAAACCTAGCCTTTGACCAAGTCAACATTTAGCCCAAATGATACCCAAATGAGTCAAAATCCACCATGAGCCAAATTGATTGAAATCATTGATCTAAACCAATTCATAAACAATGATTGAACTTGACCAAGCCATCAACTGAGCCAAACCTAGCCCAATTGGCCACTTGACCCAAGTTGACCCAAGTTGACCTTAAAAGTCAAAATGGGTCAAATCTTGATCTAAGCTAAATTTATTGCAACCAATGGGTCAAATTCAATCTAAATCACTTGTTGAACTTGACCAAAGCTCCAATTGGCTAACTAGACCTAACCTAGCCTAATTGACCATGAACCCAACTTGACCTAAAAGGTCAAATCAACTTGAAACTTAACCAAACTAACATTGATTTAAACCAAAACTTGCAAAACATTTCAAATGATCAAGCAAGCCTAAACCAACCCATGACATAACCCAATTGGGTCAAATGGGTCAAATGGGTCAACTCGACCCATTTGACCTAGGTGAACTCAAATGAATCAAAACCAAATATAAATCAAATTGAACTAAACCAATGACACCAAATCACTTCAAATGATCATTTGAACTTGATCTAACCCATGGTTGACTCAATTTGACCAATTGGTCAACTTGACCCAAGTTGACTCATTTTTGACCTAAATGGGTTAACTTGAGCCAAGTCATATCAAATCAACTCTAAATTCTTTAAAATTTGGCCCAACTTATTTTTGAAACATCTCAAATTTGTCTAAATCAAAATCAAGGCCAAATGACCATTTTATCCTTGGGTCAAAGGGTAACCTATGGCCAAATTCACTTGGAATTTGCCCAATTCCTTTTCATGGCCACTTGACATCCTCCTAGTGGACCACATGGACACTGAGGAGGGTGGTGAATATGACCCAATGGGTTTGGGTCAACCATGGCCCAACCCAAGGAAAAACTGACTCCTCTTATGGGAATTCTCCTCTTGGATCACCTCCCACACTCATTTAACATATGTGCACCTCCTCCATTCCACTCCTCTGCCAAAATCGAAGCATATGACACTCCTAACAACCGAAATAACCCATTCAATCTCATCAATTGATCCAAAATGGAAGAGCAAGCCTCGGTCATCTGATCTATGTAGGGAGAGATATACTCCCCCTCATTCTCACTCAAACCATCTTCGATTGAGCCCTAGGATCCCAAATCGAGCTTCTCCAAGCTTCTCCAAGGATTCCCAAGCTCATTTGAATCTCCCCTTCTCGAATTTCTTCCAAGTTGAAATAGGGGAGGTGAGGAAAATTTCAAACTTACTCAATTCTCAATCAAAGTTCAATTCACTTGGCAAGCACCATCAAGGAGGCAAGTCGAGCTCACCCAAAGCTTTTCCCAAGCATCCAAGCCACAGAAAGGGAGACCAAGACCAAAGTCACAAGCCATTGGAATGAGCCTTGGTCAATTGAGAGATCTACTTTAAATTTAAGCTTGAAACCTTCAACAGAGCTTCATCTCCACTTCCGTTGGAAGCACCGGTGAGAGCCTCCGGCAAGGTATGACTCAAAACTGATCCCCCATTGAAAAATGCTTGGTACTTTGTGAAGGGAATTGTAATCCTATTAAATTCAACTATTGGATGTTATTCTCTATGCTTCTTGATGGTGTGGGTTGAATCTCTACTTAATCTGAGCTCATGTGAGCTCGGATCAAGCCATGGAGGACAAAAAGTCTCCATCTCTCTCAGCTTAGGCAGGGATGAATCATGGGCCGTCCATTCCGCATGTTTTGGATGGATGGCCTTAAATCATTTAGATCCTTTGATTTAATCCTTCATAACCATTGTCTTATTCACATTCGATCCTTAATGGTAACTGAGTGCGTTACCGTGCAGCGGCATGCGATGTGATAACTTAAATAACTAATCTCGTCGTGCCACATGGAAAGCGCTCGTCGTGTCACTGGTCCACATGGCATCGATGAGATTAGTTAATTAATTAGGGTATTTAATTATCTTTAATCACAAAAACTTCATAAATTCATAATTAAATGTAGAAAAATCGAAAAAATTTAATTGAGGGCTCATTTTAAAGATATTTCAGAGGGGAATCCAATAAAGTAATTTCTAATTAATTTAGAACAATGAATCTTTTTTAATTATTATTTAATTAAAAATGTAATTATCTTAATTATTCTCTGATTACTTGATTAATTAATTCCAAATTTCACAGACATGTTTAGGGGGATGACTTCTACCTCCCCTAATTTTTTGGAAATTTATTAATGAGCTAATTAAGGAAATCAATTAATGAATCCCTAATCATCCCCTTAATGTAATTAAGAGCAATTAAACATGTGAACAGTGATTTAATCCCTTAATTGACATAATTAAATATTATTTTAGTAAGGAGGAGGTTTATGGAATGGTTTGGGGTATTTTCCCTTAGTTATTTTTTAAACCCCATTTCTTCCTTAATCTAAATGTAATCAAGGATTAATCTACTAATGATCTATTTAATTAATTTAATCAAACTTTCAATACCAATTTGAACTTAATCAATCTCTTGTTGGGTAGATCCTTAGGTGTTCAAAAGCCTAAGAAAAATTTAAGGAAATCATTTCCAACACATGTGTGGGATGGTTATGAAAGTACTTAATTAAACTCATTAGTTTAATTAATCAATAATTGTGAGCCAATTGCATTAGGCCCCTTTATTTCTTAGGTACATTGCTGATTTAAATTCATGTGGTTGCACATCATATGTTAGCTCATAATTGTTAGGTTAATTGTGTTAAAGTGGTGTAGGTAAGGAGTAATTAATGGATTTAATTCACACCTTAATGTAAATAAAACATAAAATCAATCTAATAGTTTAAAAAATTAAACTAAATCAATTCACACATGGGGGAAATGGGTTAGGACCACCAAACACTTTCTCATAAATCGTTTTCTAACTCAAATTCAAAACAAAAATAAAATTTTCTTTAAAGAATGTGATTCACTTTAAATGATCTTATTTCATAGGATTATCTTTAGAAATTAATTAGGGTAAATGAAATTACATGCTTACATCACTTTATTTCTTTTCAAGCATGGTGAATGTTGTATGCCATATGAAATCATCCATTCATATCTTTTTGAAAAATCAAAATAAATGAAATGTTTCCTTTATGTCAAATTGCATGCTTTGGTCAAAGTAAGAATATGAGTGGCTATTATCAATATTAAATCAAAAATTATTTTTAAAACTTATAAATCAAAGATTATAAATGAAGGTATGCTACTTATAAGTACTTATAAGCTTGCATGTGATTATTGCATAAAATGTGTTATGTGATTTTCATCTCTTTTCTTAACATGGGTTTGCATAGGATTTGCAAAGTGTATAGTTCATTTGAAAAGAACATAATACTTGCTTAAATCTATTCCTATGCACTTCTTTGTTATGACTTAAGAAGGATATTCATATTTACAAATGAAAATTGCATAACCAAATCAAACACAAAAATATTTTGCATGACTCTTCTTCCAATCATTTTCTTTTCGTACATGCAACATATATTTAAAAAAAGTGGTATATTTTTGGACATCCCAGGGTTGTGAGGCTTTAAGTATCCCTAAGAAGGTCTCATACCTTATACCCTATGGTGTAGAAAATAATGGCGTTGTACTCACTTATGTCTTTTATACATGTAAATGTGTATTTGATTAATGGATAAAAGAATCCCCCTTTTTTCTACTCAACAAAATCATGCATTATGAAACATCCAAATTTTCTTAAGCAACATCTCTTAGCATTCATCAGTAAGGTGTGCTAAATATTTGCATTGCATGTATAGATATACTTAGGATTTATTCATATGCTTGGTATACATGTTGGAAAGAAATAATTGGTTGTGTGTCATGTGATAGTAATTCCCCTTAATTAATCTTAAAATACCTTTCTTATTGAATAGGTTTATTTAGAGCAAATCTAAAGATAGGATTAATTAAAACACATAATAAAACATTCACTAAAGAAAAATCATTAATAAATCTACCTTAGAAATTAGTTAAGGTAGGGAGGAAAGAGAAGTTATCTTTTCTTTTCCTCTCTTTACAACATTTAGTAATTAAGTGTAGGTTCATTCAAACCAAATTAAATCAACAAATAAAATTAATAAATCAACTAAATCACTTAAATGAAACCACCATCTAAGTTGAATTCTTCACACTTAGAAAATTTCAATTTTAAAACCGAGCTATGACATGCCACACAAGCCTTAAATGGCACACACATTAGGCTAAGTCACCATTTCTCGCTCTATGTTTGGGTGGTGTATGATTTGATGCTTGATTTTGTTTTATGATATAATATTTTAGTCTGGATGTTAGGGTGTATGTGCGTAGACTAGATGATAAGGCGATATTTGTCTAATCATTATCTTCTGTAGGGGATTGTGCTTAAGTGGAGCTGCAATAAAAATATAAGTGCTTTTGCTGTGCAGGCTACTTATACCCCTAAGCATAATCCAAATTAGGATAGGTGGACTTGGGTACCCATGTGTGGGATGCTATGTCCAACTTAGTCATATACATGCTTGGGTTGTGTGGTATGTTTAGCTAATCTTTGTTTTGCAGGTTTAGTTAGATTTACTTTTTCCATTTTCATGTAATTTTGTAATTAAGATTTAGAATGAATATTATAGGCGATTAGGATGGACATTGGTCATAAGACCAAGTCTTATGCACCATGTGAAGTCTTGGAGCAAACCACATCCCAAACAACCAAATCAAAGAAGAAATGAAGAAAGAAAGAAAGAAAAAAAAGATGGAAATGAAGAGAAGAAGAAATGAAGAACGAAGACCATAATATGAATTCCTTTTTGATTGTAATTATTCATTTATAATTTGGGTTGTATAAGGGTAGAGCTCGGCTACCCACATTTCTTTTTAGGTTTGTGTGGTGGAGCCCGACCACATCGTCATTTTATTCTTTTGTGCTAGTTTTATAAAATTGTTTGATGTTTGTTTAGCTTGTGCATTAAGATGGAAATGTTTCCCTAAATTCTTCATTGTTTTGATGAATGGCCTGGATGCGATTAGGTTCCTAGGAAAAAAATAAATTTTTTATCCAATTAATCAACTCAAAATTAAAATTAAATAACTCACAACCTCACCTAAAGCCTAGGTTATAAATCAAGATAATATAATTTAACAACCCATTAGCTGGATGTTGTATGTATAGGGCTATCAAAATAACTTGTTATTCGCAAACAGCTCGTGTTTGGCTTGAAAATTAGCTCGTGTTCAGCTCGTTCATTAAACTAATGAGCCGAACAAAAATAAAAAAATTCTGTTCGAAAGCGGAACGAGCCAAACACGAACAGCAGAATTGTTCACTCGTGTTCAGCTCGATAAGGCTTGATAAGGTGCAGGCGAGGTGAGGGTTGCGGGCCTACGACATAATTCCTCAATTGCATAATTGTGTAACTTATTTTGTTATTTATTTTAGGGTTTTAGCCTATTCGACTTCTCTAAGCAATTCGAATTCCGCTGTTTTCTTAAGTCTTTTCGGCTTTCAATGGCCGGGGCGTTAGTTGCCTAGTTCTTCTCTTCTGCCTCTAAGCCTCTCTACCTATGAGTTCTCCAATCTCCACTTCTCCTCATCTGAGTCATCTCTCAGCTTTGAGCATCAGAGCACGAGCAGTAGTATAGTAAGCACTCCACAGTCCACAATCCCTTCCTCCCAAGTCCTGCCTCTCAAATTTCTTTTATTCTTGCGTCATTGCGTGGTCGTGGCGTTTGGCGTATCGAGCAGGTGAGAGTCTTATATGTGAATATGATCCTCTATGGCTTTGTGACTCTGTCCCTCTCTCTTGTTCTTGCTTTTTTTGAGTCGTCGCGCTCTCTCTATGATTTCCTTCTTATTTGCTCTACACTTTCGGGTATGTCACAGTCTCATAGATCTTTGTGACCTTTCACCAATCTATGGTTATTGCGATTATGTGATTTTTTTAGGAGCATGACTCCTTTGTTGTATGGCCATTTGGGTCTATGGGAGCCTCTGTTGGTTGTGATTCTTGTGAATTTATGAGACTGTGATGTTGTTTACTGTTTACTGTTAGTGTTTAGTTTCAATGTGACAATGTGTTGCATATTTTTAGGAGCATGACTCCTTTGTTGTATGGTCGTATGAGTCTATGGGAGCCTCTGTTGACTGTTGGTTGTGATTCTTGTGAATCTGTGAGACTGTGATGTTGTTTACTATTTATTGTTAGTGTTTAGTTTCAATGTATTGTGTATTTTAATATTTGTGTTGTTTGTTCCTTGATCCTTCTGGCTTCTAGTATCTTCAAAGTTTAGAGTAACTTTGCTTGGTATTCTTTGCTATCCATTCTTTTACCCATCACCTTTTGCTGCCACCGTTGATTTTATTATTTCATAAGTTACCCACCGAGAAGTGAGAACAGCCTGAACAACCAACCAAGTTACCAAAGTACCAAACCTGAAACTCAGTCTGAAAGAATTAACAAAAGCAACCATCAATGGCTGGATAGAAATGAAACGAAACACAATAATAAGTCAAAATCCTTTGATGCCATATGCCCATAGCATAACAAATACTCAATCACATGATTCACATCTAACAGCCAATAGGCCATCTATTATAAGAAGTTGTTGACTTGTATTCTTGCATATTTAAAATAGCAAAATAGCCAAACATCATAGAATTATAGAAGCTGAAGCGGGTAGTAGGCGAGTGGTGGGCGAGTAGTCTAGTGCCTAGTGGCAGTGGACAACAGTTGTATATTTGAATCAAAAGATAGGAGCTTTTTGTAGCTAATTGTAAGCTCTGCAACTAGTAATGCTTGAAGCATGCTTAATATCATCCTAAATGCCGAGCAAGAAAAAGGATCATATATTCATATGCTTTTACTTTGATATTTGATGATTATTTGTTGTTTGACTTGTTTCTACTTTTACCATTTTTTTTAAAAGTGATTTAAATAGCCATTAGCTAGTTAATTAATTTTCTAATAATCTTCTTATTTCCATTGTAATGAAGCTCACTCTCCTTACATTATAAATGATATTCATCCTTGCAATTTTGATTATCTGAAACTTAGTTGTAATGTATTTTGTATATTCTAAACTTTGTTATATCTATGAATGTATTATTTTATAACATATTTGTCATTTAACACATGATGTTTGGAATTATTCATAGTTTACATACAACATATGTCTTCATTTGAGCATTCCTAGTATGCATCAACTGGTGAGGTACCACCTGTAGATATGAAACATTTGGAAGACATTCATAATCAAGCATCTCAACAAATTGTTGAGAGTACTAGCACTATACCAGAGGGGCAGGATAAAAAATCTAGAAAGAGAAAGTCTACTGTATGGGAATACTTTGTAGAGGTTAAAACTATGTCTAAGGGTGTTAAGATTCCTTGCATGCAATGTATGTCTTGTGGAGTTAAGTTCCAAAAATCAAAACTAGGCACAACTTCACAACTTCTCAGACATATCAAAGATTGTGATAAAATTAAATCAAAAGGTAAACAAGTTATTGATTTGTCAGATAAAAGACAAAAGCGACTAAATTTCTCCCCAATTGATGTTGTTAGTGAATTTGGCATTTCTATTTTTCATGATTCTAAAAATTATGATCAAAGGAATGTCAGAGAAATTATTGCAAGGATGATTATTGTCCATGAATATCCTTTTATGATGATAGAGCACACTTAGTTTAATATCTTATTGAAATATTTGAATCCTAACTATGACAGTGTGTCTAGAAACACCATAAAAATGATTGCATGCAAATTTATGATGTTGAGAAAGAAAAACTTAAGGCTTATCTTAGTGGTGTGCAGAGAGTATCATTAACATTAGATTGTTGGACATCTAATTAGACAATAGGGTATATGTGTTTGACTATTCATTTCATTGATTTATCATAGAAGATCCAAAAAGGGATTATTAATTTTCTTGGGCTTGACCCTCCTCATATTGGGACTTTCATCTGTGATGCTATATGTGACTGTTTGTTAGAATGGAATCTTCAGGATAAAGTCTCATCAATTACTCTTGATAATGCCAGTAACAATGATGTTGCAGCTTCTTGCCTTAGAAATAACTTTGATTCAAGAGGAAAACTGCATTTTCGTGGTCATTTTTTCATATCAGGTGTTGTGCACATATATTGAATATAATGGTGCATGATGGTTTGAAAGAAGTGCATGATATAATTTATAATATAAGGGAGTCAGTTAAATATCTCAAAAAATCTCCTGCAAGGCTACACAAATTTGTTGAGATTGCAAAACAGTTAGGTGTTCCTACGTCACGGTCTCTTTGTATTGATGTGCCAACATGTTGGAATTCAACTTATATGATGCTTGAGTTTGCTTTTATTTATCATATTATCTTAACTCATTATGCAGTTAGAGATTCAAATTACAAGTGGGTATCACTTGATTCTGATTGGCTAAGGTATGAAAAAATCAGAAAGTTCTTATCAATTTTTAATAATGTCACTCAAATAATTTCTGGCACATCTTATCCAACATCAAATATTTTTTTGCCAACTGCAATGCATGTTAAGAAGCTTCTCTGGGAAAAATCTAGATTTGAAGATGAGTATATTAGAAAAATGGCTAAAGTTATGAAAATAAAATTTGATAAATATTGGGGGGAGTGTAACCTACTAATGTCTGTTGCTGCAATTCTTGATCCTCATTTAAAGTTGAAATTCATTTCATTTACATTTCCTAAGATCTATGAATTACATGAACTTGATTCTCAAATTACATATGTTGAGAAGGCTCTTTGGGAAATACATGCAATATATGCTTCTGAGAGTTCTTCTATTGCTGCAATGAATGAATCTATCAATGTGGGGTTTTCTTCTTCAAAGTCTATTATAAATCCTCTTGGCACATCTCAATTTGATTGTATGTTAGGTTTTAAAGATTTTGTTATGTCATCTGGTTCCATTCAGCTAAGTCTGACTTGCAGGTGTATCTTGAGGAAGGGTTATTTATTTGCAATACTGAGCAATTTGGTATTTTGGAATGGTGGAAAATGAACACATTGAAATATCCATGTTTGTCTGGAATGGCTCGTGATATTTTATCAATTCCAATAAGAATTATTGCTTCTGAATCTGCATTCAGTACTGGTGGAAGGGTGCTAGATGATTATAGAAGTTGTTTATCTTCAAAGATAGTTAATGCATTAGTTTGTGCATCTAAATGGATCAGATCATCCCAACTAAATGCTAAAACACCATTGGTAAGTGCTTCATTGCTTCAACACAGTACCATGCAATTTACTATTATTATTATTTTATTATATCTATTTTATTTCTAATATTTTTTAATTTTTTTTCACAGCAAAAAATGTTGGAGGAAAATTTGGGTGTTCCATTGGGTGATTCATGAGCAAGAAGAGGATTGTGTTCCATTGTGTGCTTCATTGCTTCTAATATTTCATATACATTTAATTGCAAATGCTTTTCATGTTTTATTTTATATATTTGTTATACACTTATGTTGATGATAGTTGATTTGTTTTGGGTTGATTTAAATTTATGAATTACGGCTTAATGTTATTTTGTTCTAATTATTTTTTTGGCAGATGAATTATAAGAGTGAGGCTATGATGATCTAAAATGCTCAAATAAGTAAATGCTGCTTTGTTGCTTGTTGCCTTTATTTTGGTTTATCATTATTGCATATAACCCTATAGAGGATTATATTTATGATAAAATATGCAAATTTGAATAGATACTTTTTAATTGATCCTCTATGGTTTGGATGTATGTAATTTGTCAACCTTATATGGAATTTTAAGATGATGATTAATTAGCATCGAATACTTTTATGTTCCAACAGTTGTCTCTCTATATTTGGAATGGCATGTTAAACAAAAATGTACAACCATATAAAGTGTACGAGGTTATGTCATTGTCATATCACATATGTGCTGTAATTAAATCTGAGCATCTCTAGTTTAAAACTCCTATATTTTCATTCAAGCTCAATCGACTCTCTTGGACTACTAGTTCTATAATTTTATGTTGTTATGTTGTTTTGTTGTTTTCATTCAGCTGTTGTTTTGCTATTTTAATTCTACAAGACTACAACTTCTTATAATAGATAACCTCTTGCCTGTTAGATGTTATTCATGTGAATCATGTGATTGAGTATTTGCTATGCTATGGGCATATGACATCAAAAGATTTTGGCTTATTATTGTGTTTCATTTCATTTCTATCCAGCCATTGATGGTTGCTTTTGTTGATTCTTTCAGACAGAGTTTCAATTTTGGTACTTTGGTAACTTAATTTTTTTTCCTGGAATTGTTGGCTACTTCCTCTTTGCTATGATCCTTTTCCCGCCGACATTGGATGATGATATTAAGCATGCTTCTAGCATTACTAGCGAGCTTACAATTAGCTACAAAAACCTCCTATCTTTTCACTCAAATATTCAACTACTGTAATGTGACGCCCATCACATTACTACGTCATTATACATATACCGCTTCACGCTCACTCTATCATTCTATGATGTTTGATTATTTTCCTATTTTCATTCAACTACTATTTTGCTATTTTAATTATGCAAGAATACAAGTCAACAACTTCTTATAATAGATAGTTGGCTGTTAGATGTGAATCATGTGATTGAGTATTTGATATGCTATGGACATATGACATCAAAAGATTTTTACTTATTATTGTATTTCATTTCATTTCTATCCAGCCATTGATGGTTGCTTTTATTGATTCTTTCAGACAAAGTTTCAGGTTTGGTACTTTGGTAACTTGGTTGGCTGTTCAGATGTTCTTACTTCTCGGTGGAACAACTGCTGTCCACTACCACTAGGCACTAGACTACTGTCCACTACACACTGCCCATTGCCCACTGCCCACTGTCGAGTTCTATCATTCTATGTTGTATGGTTGTTTTGTTATTTTCATTCAACTGCTATTTTGCTATTTTAAATATGGAAGACTACAAGTCAACAACTTCTTATAATAGATAGCCTGTTGGCTGTTAGATGTGAATCATGTGATTGAGTATTTGCTATGCTATGGGCATATGACATCAGAGAATTTTAACTTATTATTGTCTTTCATTTCATCTCTATCCAGCCATTGATGGTTGCTTTTGTTGATTCTTTCAGAGTTCAAGTTTGGTACTTTGGTAACTTGGTTGGCTGTTCAGCCTATTTTCACTTTCAGTATACTTGTATTGTTGTTATTTTTTTCTGGAATTGTTGGTTACTTGCCTACTTGGATGTTGTTGGCTTGTTGCCTTTTTCATAGTCTTCTAAACCTATTTTGATAGTTTACGACCATATAACAACAAAGCAACATCATCGGAGGTAAGTTACCTCTGCGATGTTGCTCTTGTTGTTTATGGTGGCTAATTGGCTATGATGGCTATGATGATCTTAAAATTCTTTTCTTTGGCTAGTAGCATCTTTTGTGATTATAACCCTTCATGGAAGTTGGATGCTCACTAATTTGTTGCCCCTTATGTTGATAATTAAAATGAATATTTTTTTTACTCTGAGCCTGAGCCATCTATGCCTTCTCTTGTAGATCATACTAATATATATATATTTTCTCTTCATTAACTATCTTCTCAAGTGTTTTTTTGTAGATCATTTTCTCTACTCATTACAAGTTTGAAGGTGTTGGTGTTGATTCCTGAATTCTACTGACTACTATCTGCTGATCTTTTTGAAGCTCTCTTCATAACTTCATTGGTTGCTATTTTTTTTCAATTTTTACCTTTCTTTAGCTTTTCTTATTTTCTTTTTTTTTTGTATTTAGATGGGGATTAAACTCTTTAATCTTCTTGTAGCTCCTAGAGCATTAGATATTTGAGCCTTATCACCTATAAGGACTTTATTTTTCTTTCTCTAGTTTAATAAAACATTTTTTATACTTTTGTAAGATTGTATCATTGTATTTGCATGTCTTTCATTAGAAAAATTTTATGTGGAATGTATATTATAAATTTCAAAAAAATATTAAATATTAATAAAATTTGTATATTGATTTGTGTTTTTTTCTCATTTATAAAATTGTATCTAAATTTTTTTGTTATAATAATTCAAAATTTAAAAAAAAGTTAGTTTTAGTACTTAATTTGATAAATTCGAGCCTATTTCGAGCTTCTTCATGAGCTAAAATCGAGCTGATTCAAGCAAACAAATAAATGAGCCTTATTCGAGCCGAACACGAATACATTCGAGCTTAAATGAATAATAACGAGCCGAACACGAACATTCTCATAACAAGCTTAAATCAAACACGAGCTGAACACGAACATAAATAAATGTAACCGAGCCAAACACGAACAGAGCCGCAGCTCATTCATGTTTGGCTCATTTACACCCCTATGTATGTCTCACTTCATGCATAAAAACCATCTTTCTTCACTCTTGTTAATGGAGGGATTCCACCTTTACAAGGGAACTTGGCTTGACCTTTGAGAGCCATGGTGAAAATACACCTCCTTCTTGCTGATTTTGGCCCATAACCAATTTCTCATGCATTAGGCATATGAATCCCATAGCCTGTGTCAAATGAATTGTCCAAAAATGAAAATAAAAACTTAACAAAATTTACATTAGATTTAAGTCATTATTCATGACCAACATGATCTAGCCTCTTAGGGAGTGTGTTTAAGGTCTTAGTCTCTTTGTAAATAAACAACGACCTAGCTATCTTGAAAAGCATAAGACTTGCCTACATGTATTTAAAATTATAGGAGGAGTTAGTTGGCGGCCACCCCCAAGCAGTTGTAAGTCCAACAGTCAGGTTGTTTATCCTCTCTCGTGGAGTAAACAATATACTCATTTTTACCTTAGATTTATGTAGTGCCTTGGCCCTCACCAAAGCTCCATAGATTTTGGTTTTGAGGTTGCTATTTCCCTTTGCGAGCTATAAGTAAAAATCCTCACCTCTTAGGCATTTCCATGATCTTGTGTTATTGAATTGTAATCCCTAGATTTCTAATAAAAATTTAACTCAAATAATTAACTCTCTTCAAATTTCAAAAATATAAAGCCCAACCATAGGATAGTTTGAGATGCTCGCTAGGTTTCCTAGCATCGTGAGCATCCCCTACTTATCTCCCTTTAGTTTTGATAATAACTCTTTTTTTTGATCAATCCCTTTTGATCTTCCAAAAATAACCAATTTATTGATAGTCCTATCTTTGAAATCTTTGGAGACAACGATCATTTACCTTAATAGAGAGTATTCTTAAGGAATCTCATTTCTTAAGATGTAATTAACTATGAGGGCTTGCCTTCATAGGGAACTTAACGAACCCAATTTAAAATAAGCCCTACTTTTCTTTTCTATGTAAAGTAGGGGAAGAATCTCTGGTACATCCGTAGACCCATTGTCCTTAGGAGTCCTTATTAAGTGATTAAGTCCATTGTAGGATGATGACTTCTATCTCTCAAGGTAGTACATCATTCCTCAATGTCATACCCGATTTCCTAAATAAGAACATCTGCGGATCTACGTGGTGTCCAACTAGCGTGTATTTTTGTTTTTATTTATTTTTCAAAGATAGATGCATACAAAACTAAAATTTCACCATAGATTTTTCTAGCAACTCCACTGGGGAAGGTTCCTCTCTCCATCTTTGGTAAATAATTATTGTCTCCAGGTATCAATAGTGGGTTTGTATTTTATATGAATTCGAGACTATCCTTCTTTTCCATTGGCACTTAGTTTAATTCATTTTTAAGCTAAGCTAACCAATATCCTTTAGGTTTTGGGACCTCATTCCATGCAAGTCTTAAAAAATCCCTATTGGGTTCCCCAATAGGTAAAAATAAAAATTTAATAAAAAGAGATTATTAAAGACCTTCCTCTTTACCATTACTATGATAAGGAAAGGTTCATTCCAAAAATAAAGGATAAAAATAAATCCTTTCTAAAAACAACAATTTCCAAAAATGCACTTTTCCAAAATGCACATAATAAAATATCTAAACCTCATCTAACAATCTTCAAGATTGTTACATGTAGGGTCTTTTCAAAAATCAAAGTTAACAATCATCTTTTCAAAAAGCACAAATGAACTTCCTCATTCAATTTATTGAATGAAGATTTAATTTTTCAAATAAAATAATAATTAAATTTATTGAATAAAGATTTCATTTCCAAATAAAAATAAAAAATCATCCTTTCAAAAAAAAGCACATAGGAACATCCTCATTCAATATACCCAAATTTATTGAATGAAGATTTCATTTCAAAAACAAAAACACCAATCATCTTTTCAAAAAGCACAAATGAACATCTTCATTAAATTTATTAAATGAAGATTTCATTTTCAAAAAGAAAAAATAGCAATCATCTTTTCAAAAAAATAGTCAACAAACATCTTTTCGAAAAGCACATATGAACATCCTCATTCAATGTACCGAAATTTATTGAATGAAGATTTCATTTCAAAAAAAAATCAACAATAATCTTTTCAAAAAACACATATTTGAAAATGAACACCCTCATTCAATATACTCAAATTTATTAAATGAAGAGTTCATTTTCAAATATAATCAAATCATAACATTGAAATTCCATCCCAACATATCTCACATATGTTGAAGTTAGAATTTCTTTCTTTTCAAAAATTACAAATTTTAAAATAAGCCTCTTCATTCAATATATCCAAATATGTTGGATGGAGGTTTTATTTTAAAATAAAATTACACCATTTGATATTTCACTCAACACATCCCACATGTGTTAAGTTAGAATTTCATTCTTTTTCAAAAAGCAATAATCACACACAAAACAAAATTTCATCTTTGAAAAATAAAACATAATTGACTCCCATTTGACATACCCAAATTTGTCAAATGAGAGTTTTATTTTTCAAAATAAATTTGGAACTTTATTTAGCATGCCCAAATTTACTAAATAAAGATCCCTCTTTTCAAAATCAAAACATCAAAACCAAAAACACATTCGAATTTTATTTAGCATATGCAAATTTGCTAAGTAAAGTTCTCATATTTTTTTTCAAAAATCAAAAAATAAAAATCAAAAACATATTTGAACTTTATTTAGCATACACAAATTTGCCAAATAAAGTTCTCATTTTTCAAAAATCAAAATATCAAAACCAAAAAACACATTTGAACTTTATTTAGTATGCCCAAATTTACTATGTAAAGTTCTCATTTTCAAAAATCAAAAATCAAAACACATTTGGATCTTTCATTTAGCATACTCAAATTTGCTAAGTAAAGATCTCTCTTTTCAAAAATAAAACAAAATCAAAATCAAAACAACATTTGGATCTTTTATTTAGCATACCCAAATTTGCTAAGTAAAGATCCTCTTTTCAAAAATCAAGAATCAAAACACATTTGGATCTTTTATTTAGCATACCCAAATTTGCTAAGTAAAGATCCTCTTTTCAAAAATCAAGAATCACAACACATTTGAATTCTTCATTTAGCATACCCAAATTTATTAAGTGAAGATACTCTTTTCAAAAATCACAAAAATCAAACACATGTGGATTCTTTATTTAGCATACCCAAATTTATTAAATAAAAATACTCTTTTCAAAATTAAAATCTCAAAAATCAAACACATTTGGATCTTTCATTTAGTATACCCAAATTTACTAAGTGAAGATCCTCTTTTCAAAAATCAAAAATCAAAACACATTTGGACCTTTTATTTAGCGTACCCAAATTTGTTAAGTAAAGATCCTCTTTTCAAAAAAAAAAAAAAAATCAAAACAAAAGCAAACATTTGGACTTTATTTACCATACACAAATTTGCTAAGTAAAGATTCCATTTTCAAATTCACTCATGATTCACAAACAAGCAAAAGATGAAGAAAATTATTTTCAAATAACTCATTTAGCATACTAAAATTTGCTAAATGAGTAAATCCCAAATAAAATCAATTGGCCCTTTATTTTAACATACTCAAATATGTTAAATAAAGGGTCCCCAAAAAATAAAAATTAAATTCAAATATGAACCAATGGAAGCATCATTCTCTTTAAAATACTTGAACCCATTTTCAACATACACAAATTTGTTGAAAATGTATTCTAAATTCAAAATCCCCTCTCCAATTCTGAATTCAAAATCTCTCTCCTAAATCAAAGAGCCCCACTTAAGATATTCAAATTGTTGAGTGTGGGTTCAAATTCTAAAATAAACTAAAGCAAAAATATGATTTGAGTTTGTTTTCAAAAATTGTAGAATTTCAACTCAGTTTTACTCAATTTCCTTATGTTTAGTTTAGTTCTAATGAAAGCTCAAAAGTATGTCTTCATTTTTTCCTTTTGGGATGGATTTGGCCTTGGATCGGGCTAGCCTCTCACAGACTGACTTTGCCCACCTCATTCACTTTGGCCAAGATTTCGATGGGGCTAGGATCACTTGTGAGGGGACCACCCTCACAACCTTGAGTGTGTGGTGGCCGGCGGTGATCATCCATGTTGAGATGTTGATTTAGTTTCCCTCACGAAGATGAAGGGCATGGCGGTTCTGCGAGTTGCAGTTTCAACGCTCATTCATTCAGTGGTTCCCTTTACTGCCCTAGTACGGGCTAGTACCTACTCGTTGGCTTCTTTCAAGGGGAAGGCTCCCCGATCTTTAGGGATAGTCTCCCCTACTTATGTGATAGGGTCTAGTTCCTGTACTTCTCCTCGCAGCAAGACTCAGTGCTGCAACAGATGCCATAAGATCAAGCTGCATCATGTGCACATAGCCAAAGAGATGGAGGCAGTTTCTCAGTTTGTAGTAGAGGACTTACCAAGGATAGTTTCCCCTCTGATCATAGAGAACAAGTTTCATCCTCTCTCTGGATCTGATGGGGAGGAAGATATTGGGAGGATCTTAGTGCCACCTCCACTTGCAGTTCACTTTGAGGCTCCTATCTAAGATAGGAGGAGGTGCTATGCGGGCCTTAGGACAGTCCTACGCTAAGTCAGCAGGGTTTCTGAAAGATCAGAGTCCAAAGCCCAATTTGATCTATGATCCACCATTCCTCGTAGTGTGGGTGAGCACATCAGGCAGAAGAGGGCTCGGGAGGCCCGTGTATCAGTACATGTCACCAGTAGAGAGAGATGAAGGTATGCTAGACATTCAGCTGCCTCCACCCTCGTGGACTTTCTTGATCGGCGCACTACCCGGGCCGGTTATACTAACAACATTGTATTGATGGATACTACCCATCACAGGAGAGGAGCTCTAGCATAGAGAGAGTTGGTGGTGCCTCTACCATACCGCTCCACTCCACGTCCACCATCTCCAATACAAGTTCCATCTTTCACAGTTCTATCAAAAGCCATGAAGGCAGCATCCATGGAAAAAAGAGCCCCAATGGTGATCCAGCTATGGCCAAGAGATCCCATTCCATCTACACCACCGACTGAGGCGAGGCCGAGCTATTTTTCTCAAACTCCTAGTTCAACTGTGGTGAAGAGGGAATGGAAACCATGGAGCATCATAATCATGCCATCTCCACCACCACCACAACAGATGATGGAGATAGCAGCAGCTATGGGAGAAGGAGATAGTTCCATTATGCCCATGGTCATAGATCATCCCAGAAGTAGCACTCCACTTATAGTGGATTATAGTCAAGAGCCTGTATTCTTCAGTGAGCATAGCCCTCACAAGATCAGCACTTCAGTGGCAGAGGAGGTTAGATGTATTTCTGTCCACGAGCATGATTCTACCACCAGTTAGCCTCGAGCTTTTATGCCTGCGCAGTTGGACCACTCCCTAGATGATATTATAGTACAATATCTAATGGAGAAGAAAGAAATTCTAGGGTATGCTTGGTCTGATCTAGAGGAAGACAAGGTTATTTTTGATCCCAATGAAGATGATTAATTAGAAGATTCAGCCAAGGTGCACATGGTAGACACTAGGGGTTCCCTTTTCAGGATTAGCAGAGTTTGGAAGGTGTTGTGGCTGAACAGGATGACATAGCTCATTCGACCCAACACCTCCTTCAACAACTTAAATAAAAGGATGAACAGATAGATATGATGAGAAAGAGGCTTGAAGATTTACTAGCAGTAGTTTTGGCACTTCAGAATGAAGGCCGAGTAGTGCATCCTACTATTGTAGAGATCAGTCAGCCTGAGTTGTTGCATGTCTTGGATCAGCCTAAGAGTTCACCTCCGATAGAGCAGGGCAACACTAGCTTGTATAAGAAGGTAGTGGACAATACCTTTGTACAAGAAAAGGATATTAAACCCATGGTTGAGCAGCAAGTGAGAGAAGCATTAGCGCAAGCCTAGGAGGATTATTGACCTCATTTTTAGGATGAGCTCTCAACCCCTCCATCTTAGATGTTGGGCTTCTCTTGGACTTTAAGGGTTCCTTAGTCTTAAGACACATATAGTGATTAGGTGGATACTCAACCTAGCCCTAGAGACTTAGAATAGTTATCCATAGGAATAGGTCATGCCTTAGGGGTGTTAGGAAGATTTGCCTACCCTATAGTTTGAACCACATTCCTCACTTCCTTCATTCAAGTCAAACTCCAAATCAAATCAACATCAAACCTAAATCAATTCCAGCTTAATTGATTTTCTCCAAACTCAAATCAATGCCACATGATTGAAACCCATGATTGAAACTTATGATTGAAATCCAAAATTCAATTCCAAGTTCAAAGTCTTTCCTAAGTCACTTTGATTTCCTCTTAAGGACTTAGCCTAGATCATGTTCAAATCAATTCAAACTCATGAAACTTTCCCATAAGCCATTTATATTCTCATTTATATTCACATATATAAATGAAATATAAACTCAAATCAATCAAACTAAACCCAAAAGTCAAATCCAAATTCAAATTTTTCCTAAGTCACTTTGATTTTTTCTTAAGGACTTAGTTTAGATCATGTTCAAATCACTTCAAACTCATAAAATTTTCTCATAATTTATTTATTTTCTCATTTATATTCACATATATAAATGAAATATAAATTAAAATAATCAAAATAACTACAAAAATCAAACCCAAATTTAATCAAAATCCAACCTAAGCCTTTGAAGTCAAATTCTTGAACTTAGCCAAATCAACTTCAAATCAAGCCAAAATCTTCATTTTTATTCATGATTCAATCAATCCTTCAATCATGAATTCAAATATAAATACAAACGTCAATCACTTAACCAAAACTCAATTTAAAAGTCAAGCCAAAAATCTATTTCATGTTCACCCTTTGAACGTGAAATTATCAAATAAATCAAAACCCATTTGACTTCAAACCACTTGCAAATTGATTTATATTTCAATCATAAGTCCATATGTGAGTTCAATCAAATTCAAATCAAGCTTTGACCAAGCCATTTGACCCACTTAGGCACACTTAACCCAGAGTGACCTAAAGTACCCTTATAAGCCAAATTCTAATTCTAACCAAATTGGATTGAACTAAGCCCACCTAAGCCTCTCATCATGAGATGATTAATCACTAAAATTAGACCAAACCAAGTCAAACCTATGGGTTGACCAAATCAACACTTAGCTAAAATAAAACCCAACATAGCCAAAATCCACCGTGGGACAAATTGATTGAAACCAATGATCTAAGTTCATTCATGATCAATGTTTGAACTTGACCAAGTCAACATTTGAGCCTAACCTAGCCTCATTAGCCACTTGACCCAAGTTGACCCAATTTGACCTAAAAATTCAAAATATGTCAAAACTTGGTCTAAGCCAAATTAATTGAAACTGATGGATCAAGTTCATTCCAAAATGATTGTTGAACTTGACCAAAGCCTCAATTGCCCAACTATACCAAACCTAGCCAAATTGACCATGAACCCAACTTGACCTAAAGGGTCAAATTGAGCTAAATTCAAACTTAACTAAAGATACCAACCCCTTTTATATGACCAACCAAACTTAAACCTACCCATGAACTAGCTCAAATAGGTCAAATGGGTCAAATTGACCCATGAAATCAAATGAACCAAATTCCTAAACCAAATTGAATCAAACCAAAGCCAAGATATTTCAAATGGTTTGTGACTTGACCACGGTTTGACTTTTGACATGTTTGGTTGATTGGATTCTCAACTGTCAATATCAAATAACCATCTTACCCCTAAGCCATAGGGTAAATTTTGGCCATATCTACTTGGAATTTGGTCAAATCCTCTCCATAACCACTCGGCCCCCTCTTAGTGGATCAAGTAAACACTAGGGAGTGTGGTGCACCCAACCCAATGGGTTTGGGTTAGCCTAACCTAGCCCAATGGCCAAATAGACCACATGCCTTGAAATGGAGCATATGGAATCCTCCTTCCACTTAATTCAAGCACATGGCCACCTCACACACTTCTTCCTTGGCCAAAACCGAATGCAAGAACATCCAAAATGGTGGAACAAACTCATGGCAAAAGCTCAATTGGATCAAAATGGAAAGGAGGCTTGAGACCGCCCGATCCTTCAAGGGGGAGATATACTCCCCCTAATTCAGCTGAATCTTGACTCTCCCTCAGCCGATTAAAGCATAAGAACTTAGAGCAAGCCCTAGCTAGTCTTCCCAAGCTTCCTAGAGAGAGTTTGAAATTCCCACTTCTCAGTTTTCATAGCTTGAAAATAGGGTAGCTCCACTCAAAATCTAATTTACTCCACACTCAAAACCAGTGCAATTCCTTTTGCAAGTTCCATCTGTGAGCTCAATCAAACTCACCCAAACTTTTCCCAAGATCCAAAGGCAAGGGAGGTGCTAGTTTGATCAAAGCCACAAGGAGTTCAAGGTGGAGTTGGCATCTAGAAGGATCCACTCAATTTCAAAGCCTCCAAACATCAGCAAAGCTTCATTTCAACAAGGCGAAGCTTCTCCAAGGGAATTGAGCGCCGGTGATCACCTCCTACGAGGTTAGCCATTTTTCCAAGCTTAAATTTAATGTGGTGTGGAGGTTTGTGAAAGATAGTTTAATCCCATGAGATTTTAGCTGTTAAATGTGATCTAGGTTGCATGTTGATGGTGTGGGATGAGTTTGGATCCAATCTGAGCTTAATCGAGCTCAGATCATGTCTTTGAAGATAGATGAATCTCCTCTCCCACAAGAAATTACAGGGTTGAATCTCTGGCTATGCATCCATACATTTTGGATGGACGATCGTGATCAAGACATGTAGCATCCACGGATTCACCCTTTAGAACGTTGCTTTAATCTCAGTCATCCGATCCATGATCAGAAAATTGAGGAGAAAGCACGTAGCACTGTCGCTGATGTGGTGCTATGATGTGATAAGTTAAGTACCCAATCAGGTCGCGCCACATGGAAAGTGCATGCCGCGTTAGTGGCCCACGTGGCGCCGATGGGATTAAATACTTAATTAGGCTTTTTAAATTATTAATTAATCACCAAAACTTCCTAAGTTCATATCTAAGCCTAGAGAAATCAGAAAAATATGAAATAAATTGTATTGGATAGATAATTGAATCTAAAATATTCTAAAATTGATTTTAATTAATTTTGAATAGTATTTTTCTTTGAATTTGGGTTTTATTAGAAATGTTATTTTGCTAATTACCCTCTAATTACTCCACTGATTAATCCCAAACTACTTGTGCTTCATTAGTGGGATGACTCATGCCTCCTCTAATTTTCTTGGAATTTAATGATGGCTTAATTAGGGTTGTGTGGTATGTTTAGCTAATCTCTATTTTGTAAGTTTAGTTAGATTTACTTTTCCCATTTTCATGTAATTTTGTAATTAAGATTTAGAATTAATGTTATGGGAGATTAGGATGAACATTGATCATAAGACCAAGTCTTATGCACCATTTGAAGTCTTGGTGCAAACCACATCCCAACCAACCAAATCATTGAAGAAATGAAGAAAGGAAAAAAGAAAGATAGAAAGAAGGAAATGAAGAAAAGAAGAAATGAAAAATGAAGACCCCCATAACATGTATTCCTTTTTGATTATAATTATTCATTTGTAATCCGCATTGTATAAGAGTAGAGCTCGGCTACCCACATTTCTTTTCATATTTGTGTGGTGGAGCCCGGCCACATCATCTTTTTATTCTTTTACGCTAGCTTTATAAAATTGTTTGATGTTTGTTTAGCTTGTGCATTAAGATGGCATGTTTTCCTTAATTTCTTCATTACTTTGATGAATGGCCTGGATGCAATTAGGCTCTTAGGAAAAATTAATTTTCTGTCCAATTAATTAACTCAAAATTAAAATTAAATAACTCATAACCTGACCTAAAGCCTAAGTTATCAATCATGATAATAAAAGATTTAGCAACCCCCTTAGCTGGATGTTGCATGTCTCACATCATGCATAAAAATTATCTTGCTTCACTCTTGCTAATGGAGGGCTTCCACCTTTGCCAGAGAACTTGGCTTGACCTTTGAGAGCTATGGTGGAAACACACCTCCTTCTTGTTGATTTTGGACCATAACCAATTTCTCATGCATTAGGCATATGAATCCCATAGCCTGTGTCAAATTAATTATCCAAAAATGAAAATAAAAACTTAACAAAGTTTGTATTAGATTTAAGTCAGTATGCATGCCCTACATGATCTACTCTCTTAGGGAGTGTGTTTAAGGACTTAGTCTCTTTGTAAATAAACAACAACCTAACTATCTTGCAAAGCATATGACTTTTCTACATGTAATTAAAATCGTAGGAAGAGTTAGTTGGCAGCCACCCCGAGGCGGTTGTAAGTCCAACAGTCGAGTGGTTTATCCTCTCTTATGGAGGTAAACCATATACCCATTTTGGCTTTAGATTTAGGTCGTGCCTTGGCCCTCGCCAAAGCTCCCTAGATTTAGATTCTGAGGTTACTGTTTCCCTTTGCGGGCTAAGTATAAATCCTCACCTCTTAGGCATTTTCATGATCTTGTGTTGTGAAATTGTACGCCCTAGATTTCTAATAAAAATTCAACTCAAATAATTAACTCTCTTCAAATTTCAAAAATATAAAACCCAACCATAGGATAGTTTGAGATGCTCGCTAGATTTCCTAGCATCATGAGCATCCCCTACGTATCTCTTTTTGGTTTCGATAATAACTCCCTTCTTTTGATCAATTCCATTTGATCTTCCAAAAATAATCAATTTGTTGATAGTCCTATCTTTGAAATCTTTAGAGACAATGATCATTACCTTAATCAAGAGTATTCTTAAAGAATCTCATTCCTTAAGATGTAATTAACTATGGGGGCTTTCCTCTATAGGGAACTTAATGAACCCGATTTAAAATAAACCCTACTTTACTTTTCCATGTAAAGTAGGGGAAGAATATTTGTTACATCCAAAGACCCATTGTCCTTAGGAGTCCTAACTAGGAGATTAGGTCCAACTAGCGTATATTTTTATTTTCATTTATTTTTCAAAGATAGATGAAGACAAAAATAAAATTTCACCACAAGATGCCTTTCATGTTGAATATGATTCTTTAAGATTAATCCAAACTTAGGATTAATAAAACACTTAATAAATCATTCACTGAAAGAAACTAAGTTATAATAATATGCCTTTAGAAAATAATATAAGGTTTGGTTGAAAGAGGTTAAGCCTCTCTCTTCTCTTTACAATACTTAGATGCTAAGTAAACATCAAATGAAACTAAAAGAAAGTACAAATTAAAATCCACCAATTCTCTAAATAACTTGAAATGATACCACCCTTACTGTCTAACTTAAATAATTCAAAACTTTAATCAATCATAATTTAAAAAGCTTAGCTAAGACATACCACACTGAGTCTAAACACACACATTAGAATACTAAGTCACCATTTCTAGCTCTAAGTTAGGATGTTGTATGTAATGATGTTGTGTTATATTTTGTGATGTAATATTTTAAACTAGAAATTAGGATTGTGGTACACAGAGTGGATATTAAGCTATTATTAGCCTAACGCTATCTTCTATAAGGGATTTTGTTAATGGGGTTGCTAAAATAAATATAAATGCTTCTACTTGCATGCTGCTTATCCCCCTAAGAATAATCCATGATTAGGATTGGTGGGGTTGGTTACCCATGTGCAGGGTGCTAAGTCCAAATTATAAAATATAACTGCTTAGGTTTGTATGTTTGTTTAGTTAACATCTATTTTGTAGGTGTAGTTAGATTTTATTTTTTCATAAATATGTAATTTTATAATAGTAATTAGGATTGATGCTATGGGGTTTATGATGAGCAGTGGCTAGAAGGCATAGTCTTGGGAGGCCCTGTGAAGCCTTGGAGCATAATCAAATCAGAAGAAAAAAGAAGAATAAAGAAAACAAAGAAGAATGAAGAAAGGAGCAAAGAGTGAAGACCCCCATAACATCTATTTAAATTCAATTGTAATATTCTTTTGTAATCTGGGTTGTATAAGGGAAGAGCTCAGCTACCTAATTTTTCTCTTATTCAGGATGTACGACGGTACCCGGTCGCGCTAGCCTTTTATTCAATTACAAAATCTATACATGTTTGATTGTTATGTTTAGATTGTGTAATTAGAAATAGCATGATTTTTATAGGTTTCTTAAAGATTGATGTTTGAATATATGTGGCCTGGATGCCATAGGCTCTTTAGGGAAGAATTAATTTTTTCTACCCCAATTAATAACTAACAACTACCAATTTAAAGCAACTCACAACTTTATTATAAAGCCTAGGATATAACCAAGATAATTAAGAGATTTAACAACCACTTAGTTGAATGTTGAATGTCTAACATCAAGAATATCATCTTATTTCACTCTTGAATAGGGAGGGTCTCCATTATTGTAATATAGGGAATTCTTGACTTGTGACCCTCATGGTGGAGAATTCCTCCTCTCTCTGATTTAGCCAATAACTCAATTTTATCATGCATTTAGGCATAATAGACGTAAGCCTTTGTCCAAATTAATGTGTCAAAATGATATAAGAACTTGTAAAATTTTGCATTTAGACTAAGTCATATGCTCATGCCAGTCATAATCTAGTCTTTAGGGAGTGTGTTTAGGTCTCTAATCTTCCCTTCTCAATTAAATAACAACCTACCTATCTTTCAATTACATAAGACTGACCTACATGGGTTTAAAGCGTAGGAGGTATTAGTTGGCGACTAATCTAGGCAGTTGTAAGTCCAGAAGAGTCAGATATATTTATTCTCTCTTGTGGAGGTAGACCATTATGTCCCTATGGTGTTTATTTTTGGATGTGGGGGGGACACCACGCAGATTGTATGGGGGTACTTATTGAAGTGATTGAGTACAACATTAAGGTATGATGTACTATCTCTAATTATAGAGGTATCACCCTTCAATGGACTTAATCACTTAATAAAGACTCCTAAGGCATGATGGGTCTTTGAATATACCAAAATTTTTTTCCTGCTTTATATGGATGAATAAAGCAGAGTTTACATTAAACTGAGTTCTTAAGTTCCCTATGGAGGCAATCTTCCATAGTTAATTACATCCTAGGGAATTGAATTTCCTAAGAATACTCTCAATTAAAGTAGATAATTATCATCTCCAAAGATTTCAAGGTCAGACTATCAAAGGATTGGTTATATTTGGAAAATCAATTGGGAAAGATCAAGGAGAAGACTTATTTTTGGAATCCAAAGGGAGTGAGTTCTCATCCACTTCTTAGACCTAGGAGTCTTCTAGAAATTAGGACTTCCTTAGTCATAAGACACTACTAGCACTTAGGTGAACACTTAACCTAAGCCTAGAGACCTAAAATGATTAATCATAGGATTAAGCTATGCCTTAGACTTAGGGAAATCCAGTTACCCTATAGGCTAAATCCAATCCATGTTCACCTTCTTAAGCCAAAACCAAACCTCAAATTTAAATCAAATCCAAATCTAAAGCCAAATTCCAAGCCAAATGATTGAAGCTCATGATCAAGATCCAAGTTAAATAAAATCCAAACTTAAGTCCTTTGAATTAATTTCATGAACTTAGCTAAAATTGCATCCAAATCAATCCAAAATCAATTGATTTTCTCATAATCAAGTTATATCTTCAATAATCTTCCTAAATATAAATCAAATCTACATTAAAATGATCAAAACTAAATCAAACTAAACAAAATTAAATCAATATCTAAACATAAGCCCTACGACCTACCTTCATGAGCTTAACCAAGTTTGCCTTCAAATCACTTCAAACTCTATTGATTTTTTTATAAATCAATTATTACTTCAAATTTCTTCCCAAATATAAGTCAAATCTACAATCAAATGACCAAAAGTAAATCCAAACCAAATCAAATTAAAACCTAAGCCACATGACCCAACTCCAAGACTTAGCCAAATTTCTTATTCCAAAACCCAAATTCAATTAATTTTCTCATAAATCAATCATTCCTTCAATCATCTCTCTAAATATAAATGAAATCTATAATCTTCAAGCCAAATCAAAATCAACCCAAGTCAAACCCAACCTTACCCATTTAATTTGAAATATTCAAATGAATCAAAACTCATTTGAACTCAAACCAATTACAATTGAATTTATATATCAATCCTAAATCCATATATAAACTCAACTAAATCAAACTCAACCCAAAATCAAGCCAACTAAACCCAATTGGTCCACTTAACCCAAAGTGGCCAATTTGACCTATTTGAGCCAAGTACGAATTCTACCCAAATTGGATTGAACTAAGTCTACTAAGACCTCCTATCAAGATGGTTGATCACCCTAGGTTGATCAATTATCATAAATTAGGTCAAACCAAGTCAACTTAGTCCTCTGACCAAGTCAACCTTCCTAACCCATATGAACTTAAACTTGCCAAATTGCAATCTAAGCCAAATTAATTGAAACCAATGACCCATACCCATCCAAAAATAATATTTGAATATGACTTGACCTTCAACTGAGCCAAACCTAGCCCAATTAGCCCACTAGACCCAAATGACCTATTGAACCTAACTTGACCTAAAGGTCAAACTAACCTAAAACCTAATCAAATCCAAATTAAACTCAAACAAAGTCTACAACATATTCCAAATGATCAATAAAACCCAAACCAAGCCATGACCCAAGCCAATTTGACAAAATGGGTCAAATTGGTCAACTTGACCCATTTGACCCAAATGAACTCAAATGAGCCAAAATCAAATCTAAGCCAAATGAAACCAAGCCAATGACACCAATACACTTTAATTGATCATATGAACTTGACTGAACTCTTGATTTGACCCAATTTGACCAATTAGTCAACCTAACCTAATCTGACCTAAATGGGTCAAATTAAACTAAATCAACTCCAAAATACTTAAAATTTGGCCCCGACTTTTGGCACATTCCAAATCTGTCCAAATTAAATTCAAGGCCAAATGACTATTAAACCCTTAGGTGTTGGTATCACATGAGAAAAATCACCCATGTAAGTGGTCATTTTCCTTCCTTGATCACTTGACATCATCCTATTGGTCCACATGGGCACCTAGGACACTGCCCAACCTGACCCAAAGGTGGTCGGGTCAACCATGATCCAAGGGGAGGTAAACTCACCTCACCTCCTCCATTGAAGCATTTGAAACCCATAGGACACCAATTACCCTCCTTGACAGCCACCTCCATACCTTCACCCAACAAAATTTAGCCACCTCACCCACTCCCTGCCACCCATGACACCTTGAGGTGGCCAGATGATTACAAACTTCTAAACTTAGCTGAGCCATTCGATCTTGGGAATGAGGGGGTATAGCCCCCTCATTTCAATCCAAAATGAGCATGTGAGCTTAAGACATCCCCAGTGAGAGCTAGAGCATCCTCAAGAGAGTTTCCCCAGAGCTTTTCTAAAACTCCCAAGTCTTCCTATTCTCAATTTTCTTCAAGCCAAAATAGGGCATCCTCCCCTCGATTCCCATTTGCTCAAACCGCAACCAAAGTGCAATTAACTTTGCACACACCATCCTTGGAGCTAGTTGAGCAAGAACGAATTGTTGTCCAAGCTTCTCGATGATCGGAGGACTGATTTTGATCGACACTGACCACCAAAACTTTGGGTATTGATCTTATGAGTCATCCACCTTAAATTGGAGCTTGTGTTGATCATCAGGGCTTCATCTCTACTAGATAAAGCTTCATAAATTGAGATTTCCACTATCTTGAGCTCCGGTGAGGTATACCATTGAAATCATCCTTTGGGTTGAGTTGAAGCTTTTTGAAAAAAATTTATCCCATGTGATCTTCATCGTTGGATCCCTTTGGATACTTCGCATGAAAGTGTGGGATCTGTTTGGAATCAATCCGAGCTTGAGTGAGCTCGGATCACACGAGCAATGGCAGACAAACTTTGTTCTCCCTTCATCGTGTGATGATAGATCACACACCATCCGTTCTACATGATCGAAATGGATGATCATGATTAGATTCTTTAGAATTATCTGATTTAATCCTTTAGAACTGTGGGATTAATCATAGCCATTCGATCTTAGATCAGGCGGCGCACGAGAAAGTGCGTTGCATCGCCGCCACACAAGCGTTGACTAGGATTATTTTTAAAAACCAATCTCGCAGCGCCACATGGAAAGCGTGTCACATTAGTGTGCAATGTGGTGTTGACAGGATTAAGGGTTAATTAAGCCTAATTAATGTGTTTTAATGGATGAAATTTGTAAAAATAATAATAAATTGTAGAAAAATAATAGAAATAAATATTTATTTTAAAGGTATTTTAGGAGATAATTAATTAAAAATATTCTTAATTAATTTTGAATATTAAATAGGGATTAATTAATGTTTAATTATAAAATTAATTAACTTAATTCCCCCTTAATTACTTAAGAAATTTATCCCAAACTTTGTGAGTTAATTCAATGGGATGTCCTCTACCTCCCATAATTTTCTTGGGATGTATTGCTTAATTAATTAAGAAAATTAACTAATTAATCCCTAATTACTCTATTAAGTTAATTAATAATTAATTGATCCCATGAATAGTAACAAATTAATTAATTAAGTGGTTAATTATCATTTAATAGTGAATAAACCTATAGGATTAAGTTGAGGCTTCCTCCTTTGCCCATTTCCCCTAGGTTCATTCCATTAATCAAAGTAATTAAGGTTTAATTACTTAAATTATTTAATTGATTAAATTAAAATATTAATCATGTTAGACTTTATTTAGTTAAGTCTTGGGTAGACCTTTAGGTGTTCAACAATCTAAGAAAATCCTAAGAAATTTATAATTAGCCCACATGTGTGGGAGAATTATAAGGGTACTTAATTAAGTTTTTTAATTTAATTAAACATTAATTGTGAGCCAATTGCATTAGGCCCTTTTCCTTTCTTAGGATCTTTGCTAATTTTATTTCCAGTGCATGTGCATGTCATGTTGGCTCATAACTATTTGGGTAATTATATTAAGGTAACATAAGAAAGGGCTAATTAATGGATTTAATGCATATTACAACCTAATTAACCCATAAAATCAACCCAATCACATATCATTAAACCAAATGAATCAACAAACATGAGAATGGGTTAGGACAAGCAAACCATTTCTCATACCCTTAATTCAAATTAAAAATAGAAAATTAAAATTAGTAATAAAGAAGCTTTGGTTTGCTTTAAATGGTTTTATTTGATATGATTGTCCTTAAGAATTAATTTAATTGAATGAAATCATGTGTTTATGTTTATTTATTCCTTTCCAATCATGTTAACTGTTGTATGGAATTTGAAATCATGCATTCATTTTTTCAAAGTTAATTAAATCAAATGATTTTCTTTTATGTGAGCTTACATGGGTTTGATTAATTTATAATATGTGTGGCTATTATCACTAATAAACTCAAATTACTTTCCAAAGTTTATAAATCAATTATATTGATTAGGGTGATAATAGTTATGAATATTTATTGGTTCGCATGTGCCTATAGCTTGGATATGTAAAGTAAATCTTTCTTTTCCTTAATTTATATGTAGTATTGCATGTATTGGAATGTTAATAAGTATATAGTCTGGACATCTTGAGAATACAAGGCTTTAGCTAGCCCCAAGGAGGTCATTTGATTACCTCACTTCTTTGGTTAACAATGACACATACTTATTTTATTTTTTTACATGTGTTTTCATATTAGAATTTGGATGGAACTTTGTTTCACACATATAAATGTTTTAATCAAATAGAAATATAATTTTTTGCATGATTTTATTCTTCTTACTTGCATATACATTCATGTGTTGTGAGATGACAAAGTATATAGTCTAGATATCCTAAGAATATGAGGCTTTAGCTAGCCCTAAGGAAGTCATTTGATTACCTCACTTCCCTAGTTAACAAAAGAACATACTTGCTCATTTCTCTATACAAATGTATGTATGTGTGGCTGAAGGGTGAAGATTCCTCTCTACTACTAAAAAAAATGCATGCATTCACTAAGTGATTGAATTAGTTAGTCATGTGATTTGGAGCTCTCTTTCTTATGTTCATGTATGCAAATTTACATATGTTTGAATGAAAATGGGTATATAGTTTGGACATCCTAGGAACATGAGGCTTTAGTTAGCCCCAAGGAGGTCATTTGATTACCTCACTTCCCTAGATAATAAAGACACGTACTCATTTAATCTCATCCCTATGTAAGTTTGTATAAGAATTTAGATAGAGCTTTAAATTAATATAATTAAATAATTCAATCAGAAATAAAAATATAAACTTCAAATACATGTATACATTCATCATATAAGTGTGCTAAAACATATTGCATGTATAGATACACTTAAGATTAAATCATATGCATGTTACATATGATGGAAAGGAATGGTTTAATATATGTCATGTGGTAGTAATTCAACTAAATTTATCTTAAGAATACTTTCACGTTGTATAGTCATTTAAAGTGAACCTAAACTTAGGATTAATTAAAAATATGTTATAAGCCATTCACTAAATAAACAAATCAAATTAATATGCTTTAGAGGTGACCTAAGGTAGGGATGAAAGAGGGCAATCCTATTTTCCTCTCTTTATAACACTTAGATGCTAAGTGTAATCAAATGAAACAAAAGAAAACACGAATTAAAATTCTCAAATAAATTAAAAAACTTCAAGTGAAATCAACCTTTCATATTAAATTGAATCCTTCTATACTTAGAGAATACAACACTAATGCCTAACAAGACTTACCATACAAGCCTTAACACATACATTAGAATTAAGCCACCACTTCTAGTCCTAAGTTGGGGTGGTGCATGATGTGATTAATGTTTTGTTTTATGATGTATTATTTTAGATTGGATGTTAGGGTGTATACTTCACATGGATGTAATTCCACTCTTAGCCTAATCATGTTTTCTATAGAGGATTATGCTTAAGGGATGCTTAAAGATAAATATAAACTCTCCTTGCCGGTTGCTTAAACCCCTAATCATAATCCAAGTTTGTACATGTGTGCTTGGTTACCCATGTGCGGTGTGCTAAGTCCAAATCATACATATAACTACTTGGGATTGTATGTGTGTTTAGCTAACCTCTATTTTGCAGGTATAGTTAGATTTACTTTCCCTATTTTCAATATAATTTTATAATAGGAATTAGGATTCGTGCTATTAGGGATTAAGATGAGTAGTGGTTAGAAGGCTTTGTCCTGGGGTACCCTGTGATGCCTTTAAAGCAAGCACATCTAAATTAAGAGAAGGAAGAAAGAAGGTATGAAGAAAAAAAGAAATGAAGACTCCCATAACATTTAAATAAAATTGAAATTATTCCTTCATATTTTGGGTTTTGTAAGGCTAGAGTTCGGCTACCCATCTTTTCTTATTTGGGTTGTACGGTGGTACCCGACCACATCGACCTCTTATTCTTTTGCACTATTTTATAAAATGTTTGATGATTTATTTAATTTGCAAATTAGAAATGGCATGCTTTTTCTAGTTTCTTAAATGATTGATGATTTAATGTGTGGCCTAGATGCTATTAAGATCTTAGGAAAAATTAATTTTTCTACCCAATTAAACACTCATAACTAATATTTAAATAATTCATAACCTCACCATAAAGCCTAGGCATTAAATAATATAATTAAAAGATTTATCAACCCCTTAGCTGAATATTGTATGCCACACATCATGCATGCATATTTCTTCTTTCTTGAAATTTTGGGATCTCCATTCTTGCATGATAGGGGAATGTTTGACCTGTGATGGCATCCCTTATGGAAGAGAACACCCTCTTTTTGCTGATTTGGCTAATAATCCATTTCATTATGCATTTAGGCAAATAAAAATCCTAAATCCTTTTCAAAATGAAGTGTCAAAATTTAAATAAAAGTTGAAATTTTTTTTTGCATTAGATTAAGTCTTTATTCATACCACTCTTGCTTTAGCCTCTTAGGAAGTGGGTTTATGGACTTTAGTCTCTATCTAAATAAATAATAGCCCATCTATCTTACAATTTCGTATGACTACACCACATGGTTTTAAAATCATTGAAGGAGTTAGCTAGCAGCCATTCCAAGTAGTTTTAAGTCAAGAAGTCAGACAATTTAGTCTCTCTTGTGGAGGTAAACCCTTATGTCCACCTATCACTTAGATTTAGGTCATGGTTTAGCTCGTACTAAAGCTCCCTAGATTTAGGATACGAGGTTGTTATTTCCTTCAGGCTATAAGCATATATGCTCACCTCTTAGGCATTTCCACAACCTTGTGTTGGTGGATTATAAGCCATAATAATCTAATAAAATTCAACTCGAACATATAATTCTCTTTAATTTCAAATATATAAAGCCCAATCATAGGATAAATTAGAATGCTCATTTGGATTCATAGTATTATGAGCATTTCTTACTTCCTCCCTTTGGATTCCAAAATAAGTCTCTCCATTTGATCTATCCCAATGATCTTCGAAATATAGCTAATCCTTTGATAGTTTAACCTTGAAATATTTGGAAACCCTAATTGTCCACTTTAATTTAGAGTATTCTTAGGGAATTCCAATCCTTAAGTTGTAATTAACTACAGAGGCTTGCCTCTATAGGGAACTTTAGAACCTGGTTTAATATAAACCCAACTTTTCTTCTCCATGTAAAGTAGGGGAAAAATCTCCGGTACATCCGAAGACCCATCATTTCTTAGGAGTCCTTAATAGGTGACTCGATCCATTGAAGGGTGATGCCTCTATCTTTCGAGATAGTACATCATACCTCAATGTTTTTCCAGATCACTTCAATAAGTGCCACCCTACGTTCTGTGTGGTGTCCCCCCATATATCCAAAAATAAACACCTCAGATTTTTTTGGCGACTTCATGAGGATAGTTCATCTTTCCATCTCTAGTAAACAATTATTATCTCCAAGCATTGATTTTGGGCTTATATTTTATATAAGCACAAGACTATCTTTCTTTCCATTAGCACTTAGCTTATTTCATCCTTAAGCAAAGGTAGCCAACATCCTTTAGGTTTTAGGACCTCACTCCATGTAAGTCTCGAAACCCCTATTTAGTCCCCTAATAGGTAAAAAATAAATTAAATAATGAAAGGAGATGACTAAATTTAGAACCTCTTTACCACTAGCTTGGTGAGGCAATATTCAAGATAGGTTCCATAAAATTCAAACTAAATAAGTAAAGTCTTTTTTGCAAGATTTTCCAAAAGCACTTTTTTTAAACAAAATCATTTTGAAATGCACTTCACATAACATAAAGTTTGCAAAGTATAAAACTTTCAAATCTCTTTAATAAATAAAGATAATTGAGCCATATTTAACATACTTAAATTTGTTATATGAGGAGCCTTTTCAAAAATCAAAATCAAATATGTATCATCAAAACCCTTTTCATAACTTTTCAAATGCACATTTTGAAAATATAATCAATTAATCAACCAACTCAATTTAAAATACCAACAACAACAACAACAACAACAAGCCTTAATCCCACTAGGTGGGGTCAGCTACATGAATCCTTTATCTCCATTATGTCCTATTATGTGTCAAATTTTCATTTAATTCAAATATACAAAGATCATTTTTTATACATCTTAACCAAGTCTTTTTAGGTCTACCTCTACCTTTCTTAACATAAGACAAATCTAATGCATCTACTCTCTAATCGGTCATCTAGACGCTTTATGTGGCCAAACCATCTAAGGCTCTCCCTAATCTTATCTACCACCTGGAGCTACTCCAACTTTTTCCCGAACATACTCATTTTGCATTCTATCTCTAAGGGTAAAGCCACTCATCCACGAGCATCCTCATCTGTAACACTTAACTTAGTCTTATGTTTCTCTTTTATTGGCCAACATTCTGCACCATAAGTCATTGCAGGTCTTACCACCATCTTATGAAATTTTCCCTTAAGTTTAAGTGGGACTTTTCTATCACATAATAGGCTAGATGCATTCCTCCACTTCAACCATCCAACTTGAATTCTACTAATAACATCTCCATCTATTTCACCATCATTTTGAACAATAGAGCCTAAATATCTGAATCACTCACTCTTATTAATGACTTGATCACCTAAAGTCCCAAATTTGTTAAATGAGAGTTCTTAAAAATATTTCAAACACATTTTTTTAAAATTAACCAAATCTACTTAACATATCTAAATTTGTTAGATGAGTTCCATTTGTTTTTAAAAAAAAATAAAAAAAATAAAAAATCAACATATTATTAAACCTTACTTAAAACACCCAAATTTGTTAAGTGAGAGTTCCCTCTTTTCAAAAGTAACATCACACACAAAATCAAAACATACTTGAACTCCATTTGACATACCCAAATTTGTTAAATGAGGGTTCCATTTTCTAAAATAAAAATAAATTTAATTCTATTTAACATACCTACATTTGTTAAATAGGATTACCCTTTTCAAAATCACACAAAATCAAAACATATTTGAACTCCATTTGACATACCCAAATTTGTCAATTGAGAGTTCCATTTTTGAAAATTCAAAACAAATTAAACTTTATTTAACATACCCACATTTGTTAAATAAGGCTTTCCCTTTTTCAAATCTAAATAAAACAAAATATCAAACACACTTGAACCTTACTTAACATATCAAAATTTGTTAAGTAAGGGTTTCATTTTCAAATCAAAATAAAATATCAAACACAATTGAACCCTACTTAACATACCTAAATTTGTTAAGTAAGGGTTTCATTTTTCAAACCAATAAAAATATCAAACACATTTAAGCTTTACTTAGCATGCCTAAATTTGTTAAGTAAGGATCTCATTTTCAAAATCAAATCGAGCATATGACAAACATCATTGCAAACAAAAATGCTTTCAAAAATTATTTTCAAACATACATTTGAGTCTCATTTAGCATACCTAAATTTGCTAAATAAAGATTATTCCAAAATCAAATTTTCAAACAAGGGATAAAATAAAACAAATTCATTTCCAAAGTCTCTCCAAATGAACGAACCCCACTCAACATACCTAAATTTGTTGAATGTGGATACAAATTAAAATCAAATTCTATGACAAAGTCTCTCCTCAAATCTTAAAATTTCTCCAATTCAATGAACCCCACATAGCATACCTAAATTTGTTAAGTGTGGGTTCAAATTCCAAAATCAAGAATCTTGAAGGTGGGAATTAAAGCAAGGGTCTGATTCAGTTCTATTTTCAATAAATGCAAGAATAGTTGTTCAGTCTTTCATTCACTTCTTCAGTCAATCTTCCATCATGTATTCTAAAAAGATGATCTTGTCCTTCTCGTCACTGTGGATTTGGCCTTGAATCAGGCCATACTCACCATCACCACCACGTATGTCATTCAGTTTGGGTGTGGCTTTGAGGCCATTCAACTCACTTGTGAGGGGCCAGCTCTCACAACCGTCAGTAGGAAGGATGTGGCGGGGCAGAAGCCACTCCTTTGTTTTGACATCCCATTAGATTTTGAGTTCACCTCACTGAAGAGGAAGTCCATTGAGGTTCCCATGATAATGCCAGTATCATTTCCATCTTTTTTGGTGTTTATTTCAGTTTTAGTGCCAGTTCCTACAGTGCTAGTTGTTATAGTGCCCATTATTTAGTCTATTGTTGTTCCCATTGTAGTCCCAGTGAGGGCTAGCACCTCCTTAGTTTCCTCTATTCCGAAGGGGAAAGCTACTTTAGCCTCCAAGATAGTCTCCCTTACCTTTGAGGTAGGTTTTAGCTCCCTTTTTTCCCCGCTTACCAGGATGCAACACCACAACAAGAATCAAAAGGTTAAGAGACACTATGAGCATGAGGTTAGACAGATAGACGTTGCCTCTCACGTTGCTGAGGAGGGTTCTCCTTGTGAGCACTCTCCACTCTTAAGCAGTAGCAAGATTCACCACCTCTCAGCTTTTGGATGGAGAGAAGGATTATAGGAGGATTGCTTCATTTCCTCCACCGCCAGCACACTTTGAGATACCAACTAGGAAGAGGAGGAAGCCCTACGCTGGTCTATGATCAGTTCTTCACCAGGTCGGTAGAGCCCATGGATACTCAGAGTCTGACATATTATTTGATTTGAGGACTTTTATCCCTAGGAGTGTTAGCAATCAGAAATGTAGAGAGAAAGCCTTAGAGGCTAGAGTTGCAACCCAAGCGAGCAAGAAGGAGAGAAGGACGTACGCTAGATAGTCGACTGCCTCAGCATTGATGGATTTCCCTGATCGATGGGATACCCGAGCCGATCATACCGATAACATAGTCCTTACAAGCACTACAAGCCATAGGAGGAGAACTTCGGTAAAGAGGCAATCAATGTCTCCACCATCACACCACTCCACTTGTCGCCCCAATCACCTATCCAAGTCCCTCCTTCTGTAGTCCCCTCCAAGGTATAGAAGTCTGCATCTGTACCTAGGACATCTCCATTGGTGATCCGATTATGGCCTAAGGTTCCCACTCCACCTATTCCACCTATTGAGGTGAGGTCAACCTTCCACCTCAGCTGTGGTAAAGAGGGAGTGGTGACCCAAAAGTTTCATAGTCGCTCCAGCATCGCAACCAACATTAGAGGAAGAAGGGGATGTCAGTGAAGTCCCCTTGGTAGTTGATCTCCTATGGACGGTACTCCATTAGTAGGAAGTGTACAACACATAGCTTCAAATGAGCACAGTCCTACAGCCAGTCATCTGAGGGTCTATGTCACAGTCTAGCTGGCCAGAGTTGGTGATCGTTAACTAGATGACATCCTAAACAATTACTTTGCTGAGATCAAGCAGGTGGTTCGGAGTGATCATTCTTACCAGGAAAGGGGTAGAGTAGATTTCGGCTCTAATGAGGATGACCTATTAGGGGACTCAGCAGAAGTCCGTATGATCAATACTTGAGGATCCCTCCATAGAGACCATCAAAGTCAGGAATGTACTATGATCGAGGAAGGTGGCACCTCTCACTCGACCCAGTACCTCATTCAATAGCTCAGGCAGAAGGATGAGTAGATCAACAAGATGGAGACAAGGGTTAAGGATTTGTTAGCAGCAATTCTAGCACACCAATAAGGTCCATGATAAAAAAAAAACAAAAAATATATATTTGCTTATGGATTAAGAGAATGCCCTATAGAAATTGCCTGACTACTCTTGAGTTGAGAAAAATCCCCCGCAACACTCTCTTAGTAGTCGCCCTTAGGTAGGGTTCAACTTTTTATGCCACCAATAGGTCACTCTGGCGGTCATCCTTGCTTTGAAAGATGTAAGTCTGCTACACATTCTTTCCAGCACGACTGCTGTACACTGATGGACAACCCTAGGTCGGGTTCAAATTATTGTGCTACCAATAGGTCACTCCAGTAGCTGTTGTTTTCTTTTAAAGATGTAAGTCTACTATGCTTTCTCTTTAGCATAACCATTGCACACCGAAAGGCACCCCTTTGGTTGGATAGTCCAACCCTTCGGTCGATAGACTACTCCTTTGGATTAATAAATTTAAGATAGGCCCAGGCCGACATAGCCCCTTCTCAGTGCAGTCCATTGCACACTGACTGGATCTATCAAATGAAATCAAAACAAATGAAAATGAACCAAATCTAATTAAAACAAATCAAATGAAATAAAATTAAATTACTCTAGGCTACTCTTAAATTATGGTAAGATCCCTAGCGACCTCTCATAGTAGTCACCCTAGGTTGAGTTTGATTTGTTGTGCTACTAACAAGTCACCCCATCAGCTGTTCTTTGCTTTGAAAGATGTAAGTCTGCTAAGCTTTCTTCCTAGCATAGCCATTGAACACTAAAAGATAACCCCTTAGGTTGGATAGCCTTACCTTATGGCTTGTATGTTATCTCTTTGGATTTGCAAATTTGAGATAGGTCAAGGCCGACATAGCCCCTTCTCAGTGGGTCCATTGCATACCGATAGGGTTTGAAAATTAAATCCATCAAATTTGACTGAGTTCACATCCCTAGTGGATATGCCCTTAATTCAAAATTGACCTCCCCAGTGGAGTCAAATCACATTCCCCCTAGTGGAGCTATAACAAATTAAACCAACTCCCCCATTGGAGTCTAAATTGAAACAATCCAAATAATTCAATCAAATAAATTAAAAGAAATCCAACCAAACTTTTATCCCTAGCAGATACATCCCCAAGAAAATCTATGAAATCAAACCATTATCCCCAGCAGATAGCTCGAACCTGCTTCCCTAGTGAAAGGTTCATATTTCCAATCCCTATCATATTCAAGTCCATATCCCTAGTGGATAAGCCTCCACATCAATTAAGATAAAATAAATTGAAATTACTTTGGTCTTGATCCTCGACAGATTATAGAATCTTATCCCCAATGGATCTTCTTCCCACAAATCATATTCTCAATCAAACTCAAATCCATATCCCCAGCGGATAGCTCGAACTTGCTTCCCTAGTGGAAGGTTCATATATTCAATCCCTAGCAGATTCCTCCTTTAATTCCCTTAGCATAAAAGTCTCACATGTTATGTCCAATACATGTGTGATCCCCTAGCAGATCTTCCTTCATGTCCTTGACATGAAATTCCAACCATATCCTTCTAGCTCTCTTATTCCCTTGGCATAAGTTGAGTTGCATTGCACTAAGATCATGATTTTATCTATCTTTAAAGTTTAGGATTAGATAGTTTTCATTAGTGCTTGCAATCGTTTGGATGTTGTTGATCATCTCGTCAATGCCAATACGTGTGGTGTGCCTTGTCAGTTACATCACACATATTGGGGGTCCAATTGTTGACCTCACTTTTGGAGTGAATTCCCATCCTCTTCTTAGACACTAGGGCTTCTTTAGTCATAAGACACTTCTTGCACTTAGGTGAACACTTAACCTAAGCCTAGAGACTTAGAAGGGTTAATCATAGGATTAGGCATTATTTTAGGACTTAGGGAAATCCATTAACCCTATAGCCTAAACCCAATCCATGATCACCTTCTTAAGCCAAAACCAAACCCCAATTTTAAATCAAATCCAAATCTGAAGCCAAATTCCAAGCCAAATGATTGAAGCTCATGATCAAGATCCAACTTGAATTAAATCCAAACCTAAGTCCTTCGAATCAATTTCATGAACTTAGCCAAAAATCCCACCCAAATCAATCCAAAATCAATTGATTTTCTCATAATCAATTTATATCTTCAATCATCTTCCTAAATATAAAGAAAATCTACATTTAAATGTTCAAAACTAAATCAAACTAAACCAAATTAAATCAAGATCCAAATCTAAGCCCCATGACCTACCTTCATGAGCTTAGCTAAATTTGCCTTCAAATCACTTCAAACTCAATTGATTTTTTTATAAATCAATTATTCCTTCAATTATCTTCCCAAATATAAATCAAATCTACAATCAAATGACCAAACCTAAATCCAAACCTAAGCCACATGACCCAACTCCATGGACTTAGCCAAATTCCTTCATTCTAAAACCCAAATTCAATTGATTTTCTCATAAATCAATCATTCATTTAATAATCTCTCCAAACATAAATAAAATCTACAATCCTCAAGCCAAATCAAAATCAACCCAAGTGAAACCCAACTTAACCAATTTGACTTGAAATGTTCAAATGAACCAAAACTCATTTAAACCTAAACCAATTGCAATTGAATTTATATATCAATCCTAAATCCATATATAAACTCAACTAAATCAAACTTCAGTTAACTCACCTAATTGGTCCACTTGAGGTTGCCAATTTAACCTATTTGAGCTAGACCAAGCCCAAATTGGATCATGATTGATCAAGATTGATCAATTGTTCATGAAATCAAAATAGTCAAACCAAGTCAACCCAACCAAGTCAACCTTCCTAACCCATATGAATTTAAACTAGTCAAATTAAAATTTAAGCTAAATTAATTGAAACCAAATACCCATACCCATCTAAAACCAACATTTGAACATGACTTGACCTTCAATTGAGCCAAACCTAGCCCAATTGACCACTAAACCCAAATGACCTATTGAACTTAACTTGATCTAAAGGGTCATACCAAACTAAAACCTAATCAAATCCAAATTAAACTCAACCAAAGTCTACAACATATCCTAAATGATCAATCAAACCCAAACCAAGCCATGACCAAAGCCAATTTGACCAAATGGGTCAAATTGGTCAACTTGACCCATTTGGCCCAAATGAACTCAAATGAGCCAAAATAAAATTTAAGCCAAACCAAACCAAACTAATGACACCAATACACTCCAATTGAACATATGAACTTGACCGAACCCTTAATTTGACCAAATTTGACCAATTGATCAACCTAACATGATTTGACCTAATTTGACCTAAATGGGTCAAATTGAGTCAAATTGAACCAAATTAACTCTAAATGACTTAAAATTTGGCTCAACCTACTTTTGGCTCATTCCAAATTTGCATAAATAAAATCAAATGCTAAATGACCATTGTACCCTTAGGTCAAGGGTATCATAAGAGACAAATCACCCATATAAGTGGTCATTTTCCTTGCTTAGCCACTTAACATCCTTCTATTAGTCCACATGGGCACCTAGGACACTGTCCAACCTAATCCAAGAGTGATTGGGTCGACCATAACCCAAGTGGAGGTGAAATCACCCCACCTCCCCCGTTGGAGCATTTGAAACCCATAGGACACCCACAACCTCCTTGGTAGCACCTCCACACCTTCACCCAAATAAATAAAGCCACCTCATCCACTCCCTGCCACCCATGACTCCTTGAGGTAGCTGGATGATCACAAACTTCCAAACTCAATCGTGCTATCCTTTCTTAAGAATGAGGGGTATACCCCTCATTTCAATCCAAAATGAGCATGTGAACTTAGGGCATCCTCAGTGAGAGCTAGAGCATCCTCAAGAGAGTTTCCCTAGAGCTTTTCCAAAACCCCTAAGTTTTCCTATTCTCAATTTTCTTCAAGCTGAAATAGGGCATCCTCCCCTCGATTCCCATTTTCTCAAACAACAACCAAAGTGCAATCAACTTTAAACACACCATCCTTGGAGCTAGTCAAGCAAGAATGAATCATTCCTCAAGCTTCCCATGACAGAGGACTTGGGTGATTGATCTTAAGCATCCATCCAAATCTTTGGCTCTTATAATCTCATACTATGTGGTGATTTAATCTTGAGCTCTAGTGAGGTATACCATTGAAACCGACCTTTAAGTGAAAATGAGTTGAAGCTTTTTGAAGAAAATGTTCATCCCATGTGATCTTCACCATTGGATCCCTTTGGATCCTTCACGCGAAGGTGTGGGATCCATTTGGAGTCGATCCGAGCTTGAGTGAGCATAGATCACGACGATGGCGACAAGCTCGTTCTCGCCCTTCGTTAGATCATGCACCATCCATCCTATATGTGATCGAATGAGCGATCATGATAAGATTTATTCAATTATTAATTCTTTTAGCACCAGATTAATCATAGCCGATCTTAGATCGGGGCGGTGCGCGCATTTCACCATCGGAAGCACTAGGATTATTTTTAATAACCAATCTCACAGTGCCATGTGGAAAGTACGCTGCATGGCATCGATAGGATTAAGGGTTAATTAGGCCTAATTAATGTGTTTTAATGGCTAAAATTTGTAAAATCATAACAAATTATGGAGAAATCAAAAAAATATAAATAAATATTCATTTTAAAGGTATTTCATGGGAGAATTATTCAAAATTTTTTTGATTAATTTTAAATAATAATTAGGATTTAATTAAAGTTTAATTATAAAATTAATTAACTTAATTATCATTTAATTACTTAAGTAATTAATCCCAAACTTTATGGGTTAATTCAATGGATGACATCTACCTCCCATAATTTTCTTGGGATTTATTACTTAATTGATTAGGAAAATTAACTAATTGTACCCTAATTACTCTATTAAGTTAATTAATAATTAATTGATCCCATGAACAAAAACAAATTAATTAATTAAGTGGTTAATTGCTGTTTAATAGTGAATAAACCTATAGGATAAGTTTCAGGCTTCCTCATTAGGCCATTTCCCCTAAGTTCATTCCATTAATCAAACTAATTAAGGTTTAATTAATTACTTAAAAATTTTAATTGATTAAATTAAATTATTAATCATGTTAGACTTTATTTAGTTAAGTCTTGGGTAGACCCTTAGGTGTTTAACAACCTAAGGAAATCCTAAGAAAATTATAATTAGCCCACATGTGTGGGAGAATTATAAGAGTACTTAATTAAGTTCCTTAGCTTAATTAACCATTATTTGTTATCCAATGGCATTAGGCCCCTTTCCTCTCTTAGGATTATTGCTAATTTTAGTTCTGATACATGTGCATATCATGTTGGCTCATAATTATTTGGGTAATTATGTTAAGGCAAAACAGGAAAGGATTTATTAATGGATTTAATGCATATGACAACCTAATTAACCCATAAAATCAGCCTAATCACATGTCATTAAACTAAATGAATTAACAAACATGAGAATGGGTTAGGATCAGCAAACCTTTTCTCATACCCTTAAATCAAAATCAAAACATGAGATAAAAAATGGCATTAAAGAAACTTTGGTTTGCTTTAAATAGTTTTATTTGATATGGCTGTCCTTAATAATTAATTTAATTGAACTAAATCATGTGTTTATATTTATTTATTTCTTTTCAATGATGTTAAATGTTGTATGGCATTTGAAACCATGTATTCATCTTTTGAAAGATAATTAAATCAAATGATTTTCTTTTATGTGAGCTTGCATGTGTTGGATTAACATCACTACTAAATTCAAATTATTTTCTAAAGTTTATAAATCAATTATTTTGATTAAGGTGATAATAGTTATGAATACATATAGGTTTGCATGTGCCTATTGCTTGGATATGTGAAGTAAAGCTTTCTTCTCCTTAATTCATATGTAGTTTTGCATGTATGGGAATGTTAAAAAGTATGTATTTTGGACATCCCAGGAATATGAGGCTTTAGCTAGCCCCAAAGAGGTCATTTGATTACCACACTTCCCTGGTTAACAATGATGCGTACTTATTTGATTTTATTTACACATGTTTCTACATTATAATTTGGATGAAACTTTGTTTGACATATATATAAATGTTTTAATCAAATAGAAATGTAATTTTTTGCATGATTTTCTTCTTCTTACTTGCATATACATTGATGTGTAGTGAGATGGCAAATTATATAGTCTAGACATCCTTGGACAATGAGACTTTAGGTAGCCCCAAGGAGGTCATTTGATTACCTCACTTCCTTGGTTAATAAAGGCACGTACTTGCTCATTTCTCTTTACATATGTATGCATGTGTGGCTGAAGGGTGAATATCCTTCTTTACTACTAAAAAATGCATGCATCCATAATTGACTAAGTGATCGAATTAGTTAGTCATGTGATTTGGAGCTCTCTTTCTTATGTTCATGTATGCAAATTCACATATGTTTGAATGCAAATGGGTATATAGTTTGGACATCCTGGGAACACGAGGCTTTAGTTATTTGATTTTATCACTTAATAATGAAGCATTACTCATTAAATATCATCCCTATGTATTTTTGTATAAGAATTTAGATAAAAAATTTTAAATTAATATAATCAAATAATTCAATCAATAATAAAAATATAAACTTCAAATACATGTATACATTCATCATATAAGTGTGCTAAAATATATTGCATGTATAGATACACTTAGGATTAAATCATATGCAAGTTACAAGAGATGGAAACAAATGATTTAATATGTTTCATATGGTAGTAATTAACCAAGCATTTGAATAGAGTCATTAAGTGTGAGAAAACTAAATCAATTTAATTATTTTAGCTTAAGGTTGGGATAAAAGAGCAACTTTTCATTACATAACCTCTTTAATAAAATGAACTAATAGAAAATATAAATTAAAATTCTCAAATCAATTAAACAACTTTAAGTGACATCAACCTTTCATGTTAAATTGATTCCTTCTATACTTAGAAAATATAGTACTAATGCTTAACAAGACTTACCACATAAGCCTTAACACACACATTAGAATTAAGTCACCACTTCTAGTTCTAAGTTAGGGTAGTGCATGATGTGATAAATGTTTTGTTTTATGATGTATTATTTAGATTAGATGTTAGGGTGTATGCTTCATAGACTGCATGTTAGGCCGCTCTTAGCCTAATCATGTTTTCTGTAGAGGATTGTTCTTAAGGGATGTTTAAAGATAAATATAAATGCTCTCTTTGCAGGTTTCTTAAACCCCTAAGCATAATCCAAGTTAGGATAGGTGGGCTTGGTTACACATGTATGGGGTGCTAAGTACAAATCATACATATAACTGCTTGGGATTGTATGTGTGTTTAGCTAACATCTATTTTGCAGGTGTACTTACATTTACTTTTTCTATTTTTAATGTAATTTTGTAATAAGAATTAGGATTAGTTCTATGGGGGATTAGGATGAGCAGTGGCCAAAAGGCTTTGTCCTGGGGTGCCCTGTGATGCCTTTGAAGCAAGCTCATCCAAATCAAGAGAAGGAGGAAAGAAGGTATGAAGAGATGAAGAAATGAAGACCCCCATAGCATTTAAATAAAATTGTAATTATTCTTTCATATTTTAGGTTGTGTAAGGGTAGAGCTTGGCTACCCATCTTTTCTTCTTCGGGATTTATGTTGGTACCCGACCGCATCAGCCTTTTATTCTTTTGTGCTATTTTATAAAAAGTTTGATTTATTGTTTAGTTTGCACATTAGAAATGGCATGCTTTTCCTAGTTTCTTAAATGATTGATGCTTTAATATGTGGCCTGTATGCGATTCAGCTCTTAGAAAAAATTAAAATTTCTATCCTAATTAATCACTCATAACTAATATTTAAATAATTTATAACCTCACCATAAAGCCTAGGTATTAAATAAGATAATTAAAAGATTTAACAACCCCTTAGCTGAATGTTGTATGTCTCACATCATGCATGCATATTTCTTCTCCCATGATAGGGGAATGCTTGACTTCTGAGAGCATCCATTGTGGTGGAGACCACCCTCTTCTCACTGATTTAACTAATAATCTATTTCATCATGAATTTAAGCATATAAAAATTTTAAAGCCTTTGTTAAAATAAAGTGTCAAAATTTAAATAAAATTTGAAATTTGTTTTTGCATTTGATTAAGTCATTAGTCATACCACTCATGCTCTAGTCTCTTAGAAAGTGAGTTTAAAACTTTAGTCTCTCTCTAAATAAATAACAACACAACTATCTTATAATTTCATATGATTGGACCACATAGTTTTTTATAAATTGGTGATGGGTTGTAAGTTCAGTTAATTTATTCTCTCTTTAGGTCCCATCTTAGATTTAGGATCCTAGGGTTTGTAGCATAGCATATCCTTAGATATTTTCACAACCTTGTTTGATTATAATCCCAATTTTAAATTCAACTAATTCTCTTCCCAATCCAAATATAGATTGGAATGCTCAATAGGCTTCTTAGTACCATGAGCATTTCCTACTTCCTCCCTTTGGATTCCAAAATAAGTCTCCCCATTTGATCTATCCCGATTGATCTTCCAATTATAACTAATCATTTGATAACTTTAAAATCTTTGGAGACCCTAATTATCTACTTTAATTGAGAGTATTCTTAGAGAATTCTATTCTTTAAGATTTAATTAACTATGGAGGCTTGCCACCATAGGAAACTTTAGAACTAATATATACACCATATACCTGTACACGAGCCATCATGCCTTAGGAGTCTTTATTAGGTGACTAGGTCCATTGAAGGGTGATGTGTCTATCTTTTGAGATAGTACATCATACATTAATGTCATACTCGATCACTTTAGTAAGTTTTCCCTATAATCTGCGTGGTTCCCCTCCCTCCCCCCCCCCCCCCCAAAATAAACACCATAGGGAGAAACTAGGAAATGCTCATGATACTAGGAAGCCTAGTAAGCATTCCAATCTATCCTATGATTGAGCTTTATATATTTGAAAGTGAAGAGATTTATTTATTAGAGTTGAATTTTATTAAATTTCTAGGGCTTATAATCAACCAACACAAGGTTGATAAACACCATAGGGAGGAAGTAGGAAATGCTCATGATACTAGGAAGCCTAGTGAGCATTCCAATCTATCCTATGATTGAGCTTTATATGTTTGAAAGTGAAGGGATTTATTTGTTAGAGTTGAATTTTATTAAATTGCTAGGGCTCATAATCTACCAATATAAAATTGTGAAAATGTTAAAGAGGTAAGGATTTATGCTTGTAGCCTGAAGAAAATAATAACCTCAGATCCAAAATCTAGGGAGCTTTAATACGAGCTAAAGTATGACCTAAATCTAAGCAATAGATGGACATAAGGGTTTACCTCAATAAGAGAGAATAAACTCATCTAACTTCTGGGCTTACAACTACCTCGAGTGGCCACTAGCTAATTCATCCTATGATTTTAAAATCATGTAATCTGGACTTATAAATTATAAGATAGCTAGTTATTTAATTGGAAATTGTTTAAAGTCCTAAACTCACTCCCTAAGAGACTAGAGCATGAGTGGTATGAATATATAACTTAATCTATAAATGCAAATTCTTTTCAAATTTTATTTCATTTTGGGTAGATCATTTTGGACAAAGGTTTTAAGATTTTTATATGCCTAAATGCATGATGAAGTAGATTATTGGCCAAATCAAAAGAGAGAGGGTGAAGCTCCATCAATAGGGGTTGCTCTCATGGGTCAAGCTATCCCTATGTGTGTAAGGATGGAGGTCCTCATTTTGTAAGAGTGATTCAAGATGATATGAATGATATGAGACATACAATCATACATCTAAGGGGCTGTTAAATCTTTTATTTATCTTGATTATAGCCTAAGCTTTATGATGAGGTTATGTGTTGTTTAGAATTTAATTATGAGTGATTAGTTGTGGTAGAAATTTTATTTTATCCTAAGAGCCTAATGCATCGAGGCCACACATTAAAGCATCAATCATAAGAAACTAAGAAAAGCATGTCATCCTAATGCATTATTTAAACATAACATCAATCAATTTTATAAACTATCGTAAAAGAATAAAAGGCTAGTGTGGTCGGGGTCCGTTGTACAACCCAAAAAGAAAAGATGGGTAGCCAAGCTCTACCTTTATACAACCCGAATTACAAAAAAATAAATGTTATAGGGGTCTTCTTTTCTTCATTTCTTCATTTCTTCTTTCTTCTTATCTATTTAAAATATCACAGGGCACTAAGCCTTATCCTTGCTCATCTAATTCCCCATAGCACTAATCTTAATTCCTATTGTAAAATTACTTTTTATATAAAAAAGTAAATCTAACTACACCTGTAAAGTAGAGGTTAGCTAAACATATATACAATCCAAGCAGTTATATTTATAATTTGGACTTAGCACCCTACACATGGGTAACCAAGCCCACATGTCCTAACTTCGATTATGCTTAGAGGCATAAGTAACCTACAAGCAAAACATTTATATTTATTTTTACAATGGCCCCTTAATGCACAATCCCTTGTAGAAAAATTAATTTAAGCTGTATGGTTTTAATATTTTAAAATTAGAGTTACAGGTGACTTAATTTGTCTTAAGTTCTAAGTTTAAAAATTGTTCAAGTTAACATAATGATGGGTTTTATTTGAAGTTGTTTAATGGATTTATGAATTTTAATTATATATTTTATTTTATTTCACATGATTTGCACTTAACAACTAAGTGTCATAAAGAGAAGGAAGAGGATTACCCTCTTCCACCCCTACCTTTAGCCACTTTCTAAAGCATATTAATTTGATTTATTTCTCTTTAATGAATAGCTTATTAAATAATTTTTTTAATTAATCCTAAGTTTAGGTTAACTTTAAATGATCTTATCCAATATGAAAGGCTTCTTAAGATTAATTCAATTGAATTACTATCACATGTCATATATTGAATCATTCCTTTTCATCACATATAACATGCATATGATTTAATATTTAGCACACCTACACATACATTATGTTTTGGCACACTTAAATGATAATGAATGTGTATGTTTGGAATTTATTTTCATTGAATTATATGAACATATAAATTAAAGCTCTATCCAAATTCTAAAGTCAAAATACATAAGGATGGAATCACATAAGTACGTGTCATTATTAATCAAGGAAGCGAGGTAATCAAATGACCTCCTTAGGGTTAGCTAAAGCCTTATATTCTCGGGTTGTCCAAACTATATAATTAATAACATTCCAAACCTATGTAAATCTATACATGAATAAGGAAAAGAGAGCACTAATTTACATATCACACATGCTAATGACTTATGTGAATATGAATGCATGTATTTTTTTTAGTAACAAAAGGGGATCTTCATCTTTTGATTAATCACACATACACGTCCATAAAAGATGTGAGCAAGTATGTGCCATAGTTAAATCAGGGAAGTGAGGTAATTAAATGACCTATTTAGGGCTACTTAAAACCTCATACTCTTGGGATGTCCAGACTAAAAACTTGCTATCTTAAATACATATGAATGAATACACAACTATAAATATGAGATTCATGCAAAGATTGTATTTTCTTTAATTAAATCATTTAGGCATATGAATTAAAGCTCTATCTAAATTCTAATATCAAAATGCATAAGAATGAAACCACATGAGTACGTGCCATTATTAAACCAGGGAAGTGAGGCAATCAAATGACCTTCTTGGGGCTACTTAAAGCCTCATATTTTTGGGATGTCTAGACTATATACTCATTATTGTTCAAACTCATGTAAATCTATGTATGAATTATAAGAAAGAGAACTTTATTTAATATGCTTAAGCTATAAACACATGTAAATCCTTTGTATATTCATAATTATCAATACTCTAAGTATTATAATTGATTCATAAGTTTTAGGAAATAGTTTTGAATTTATTAATGATAATAGCCACATATATATTTAATTAAGCCAACACATGCAAGCTTACATAAAGAAAATTAATTTGATTTATTTAAATTTGAAAGCATGAATGCATGAAATCAAATGACATACAACATTTAATGTGCTTGAAAAGGAAAATTAAATACCAACACATGGTTCATTCAATTAAACTAATTCCTAAAGACAATCACATTAAATAAACCCATTTAAGGAAAACCAAAATTCCTTTATTAATTTATGACTTGGGATTTTGATTAAGTTGAAAGAGAAGAATTTATCACTTGATGGTTTAATCCCATTCCCACATTAGTAATTTGATTTGATTTAAGAAAAGGTAATTAGGTTGATTTTATGAGTTAATTAGGTTGTGGTATGCATTAAATACATTAATTAACCCTTTCCTATGTTACCTTAACATAATTATCCAAATAATTATGAGCCAACATGATATGCATATGAATTGAAAATTAAATTAGCAATGGTCCTAAAGAATAAAAGGCCCTAATGCACTTGGCTCACAATTAATGGTTAATTAAGTTAAGGAACTTAATTAAGTACTCTTATGGTTTCCCCACACATGTGGATTAACCATAATTTCCTTTGGTGACTTTAGGTTATTAAACACCTAAAGACCTACCCATGATTTGATTAATTAAGATCTGAAATGATTCATATTTTAATTTGATTAATTAAATCATAATTATTAATTAGTTACACTTTTAATTAATGTTAAATTAATTAATCTTCTTTAAAGTGAGATGGACTTAGGAAAGAGATTGAGAAAGAGGTCCCCATCTTTCCCTTCATTCATTAATTATTAACATGGCTAATTAATCAATATATTTAATTAATATTATCATAATTAGTTAAAATAATCAAGGCTTAAATTAATAAATTCCATTCCAAGAAACTTATGGGAGAAAGAGGTCATCTAATTAAATAATCTCAAAAAGTTTGGAATTGATTACTTGAGTAATTAAGGAGTAATTAAGCTAATTCAGTTTTTAATTAAGCTCTCATTAAGCCTTAATTACTATTCAAAATTACTTAGAATTAATTTTAAATGATTCTATTCTGAAATACCTTTAAAATGAGTATTTATTTATATTTTTTGATTTTTCTATTATTTATTATGAATTATGGAAGATTTAGCCATTTAAAATGATTAATTAAGCCTAATTAAGCCTAATTCTGTTGGCGCCATGTGGGCCATTGACGTGGTACAATTTTTATGTGGCACCATGGGATTGGTCACTTAAATGCATCCGACTCAGCATTGACATGGCTAGCGGCAGACACGCTTTCATCTCCGATGTCTGATCTCGGATCGGATGGTACAAATCAAACCCACAATTCCTTAAGGGATTAAATCAAGATTTAACTAGCAAATAATCATGATTATCCATTCTAATCACACAGAATAGATGGTGCGTGATCAATCGTCCCCCAAGCGATGAGAAATGGAGGCTATTCACCATTACTCGCTAGATTCAAGCTCACATGAGCTCGAATTGACTCCAAATGGATCAAAAACCTTCGCATGAAGATTTAACAGGATCCAATGGTGAAAATTAGTCTTTTAAGTCAATTTTGGTCAACTTGGGTCAAGGGGCCAATTGGGTTTGGTTTGGTTCAATTGAAGGTTAAGTTATGTTCAAATATTGATCTTAGGTTTGTGTGAATCAATAGTTTCAATTAATTTAGCTTAAGTTGCAATTTGGCTAGTTTGTTTCATGTTGGTTAAGAGGGTTAACTTGGTCAAATGACCAAGTTGACTTGGTTTGACCCAATTTATGACAATTAATCATCCTAGGGTGACCAACAATAATCATAGGAGGTCTTGGATTGGCTTGGTTCAATTCAATTTGGGTTGAATTGAAGTTTGCTCAAAGGGGTCCTTTAGGTCACTTTGGGTCAAGTGAACTTAAGTGAGTTGTGAAGTTAGTTTATATATATAAATTTAATTGCAATTAATTTGGGTTTGAATGAGATTTGGTTCATTTGGATATTTCAAGTCAAGATGGCTAAGTTTGGTTTGACTTGGGTTAATTTTGGTTTGGGTTTGATGATTGTAGATTTTATTCCTAGTTATGAACATGTTTGAAGTTATGATTGATTCATGAGAAAATTAATTGAATTAGGGTTTTGAAATGAAGGAATTTCGTTAAGTCCATGGAGTTGAACCATGTGGCTTAGGAAGGGTTTGATTTAGCTTGATTTAGTTTTGATGATTTAAATGTATATTTGATTTATATTTGTGAAGATGAATGAAGATATGATTATTTTATGAGAAAATTAATTGAGTTTGAAATGATTTGAAGGAAAATATGGCTAAGCTCATGAAGGTAGGTCATAGGGCTTAGATTTGGATTTGGTTTGATTTGGCTTTGATCAAGATTATTTAAATGTGGATTTGATTTATATTTGAGAAGATAATTTAGGAAATGATTGAACTATGAGAAAATAAATTAACTTGTGTTTGATTTGAATGGATATTTGGCTAAGTCCATGGAATTATATCACATGGCTTAGGAAGGATTTGGTTTGGATTTGATATTTAGTTTTGGTATGATTATAAATTTCGGCAAACTAATTTGATTATAGAATTAAATTAGGAGAAAATTAATTAAGTTTGGATTGATTTGATTTTAAGTTTCAATCATTTGATTTAGATTTGGATTTGGGTTTGGGTTTGATATGAATTGAATTTTGGGTCTGGCTATGGCTTAATAAGGTGAACATGGATTGGATGTAGGCTACAAGGTAGATGGATCTCCCTATGTCCTAAGGCATACCTAATCCTGTGGTTAACCCTTCTAAGTCTCTAAGCTTAGGTTAAGTATTCACCTGACTGCTAGAAGTGCCTTACGACTAAGGAAGTCTTAGTGTCTAAAAGACTTCTAGGTTTAAGATGGGAGATTGAATCCTCACTCCAAAAGTGAGGTCAATAGTCCCCCTTCCATTTAGATTTAGGTCGTGCTCTTTACTTGTGCTAAAGCATCATAGATTTAGGATCTAAGGTTGCTTATTTTCTTCGTGCTATTGGTATAAGTCCTCACCTCTTAGGCATTTTCACAGTCTTCTATTAATAGAATATAAACCCTAGCATTCTAATATAATTTCAATTCAAATGAAAATAAACTTTCTCTTTCAAACATATAAAGCCTCACCATATGATAGATTGGTGTGCTCACTAGACTTCCTAGTATCATGAGTGCTCCCTACTTATCCTCCTTTGAATTCTAAAAATAAGTCTTCCCAAATTGAACATTCCCACTTGATTTTCCAAAAATATCCAATTCATTGATAGTCTAACTTTGTAATCTTTGGAGATAATTGATTGACTACTTTAATCGAAAGTATTCTTAAGAAATTCATTTAGGATGTAATTAACTATGAGAGTTTACTTCCTTAGGGAATTAAAGAACCTAACATAAAATAAATCTTGCATTGCTTCTCCATATAAAGTACGGGAAAGATATCTGGTATATACGAAGACCCATCATGCCTTAGGAGTCCTTATTAGGTGATTAGGTCCATTGTAGGGTGATGTTTCCATCTTTCAAGATGATACATCATCCCCTCAATGTTGTACCTGATCACTTCAATAAGTATCCCCTAAGATCTGCGTGGTGTCCACTTAGCATCCGAAATAAAACACCACAATCATATAATCTTTTGATTTTGAATATTAATTTCATTTTAGCCAATCATATACTTTTATGTAAAATCTTGGTTCAACATTCTTTTATTTGATTTGATCATCTAGCCAATATCATTCATAATGAACATGTCATCAATCATCTACACATAGATAATCATCAATCATCAACATATAGATAATGAATGATATATATATATATATATATATGTGTGTGTGTGTGTGTGTGTGTGTGTGTGTTTTGTTGTTTGTGTTTAGCGATTTCATTGATTATAAAATTATTTATTAATATCATGGTGCCAAATTTCTCATACTATTATTTTAATGGTATCTTTTGTTTATATAAATAATTTTCACCAATTTATATATTTTAACATATCATGGATTTACATAAGTGTTAATTTGCTTCATATATAGTTTTTTCTCCTTAAAATCTCTATTAAAAATGACTAGGTTTATACCCATTTGGTGAACTTCAAAATTTAGCATTCTAATAGAAAGAAATATCATCTTTATGAAGTTTGTTCTCATCACAAGAGAATATGTGCTAAATTAATCAAGGTCTTCTAATAATTTGAAACCTTTAGTTATAATTTGAGTTTTGTACTTATTAATTTTTTCATCTTCCTTTGCTTTTTGCATACAATTTTATTTAGATGATTTTGTTCAAATCTTGAGACAAGATCTGATTATTCACAAGTATGATTATACCCAATACTCACTCATTGTGGCCTCTTTCCAAAAAGAACTGTGGTGTTTATTTTTGGATGTGGGGTGGACACCACGCAGATCATAGGGGATACTTATTGGAGTGATCGGGTATGATATTTAGGTATGATGTAGCATCTCAGAAGATAGAAATAAAATCCTACAATAGACCTAATCACCTAATAAGGACTCCTAAAGCATGATGGGTCTTCGTATATACCAGAGATTTTCTCCTACTTTACATGGAAAGTTAAAGCAGGGTTTATATTAAGTAGGGTTATTAAGTTCCCTATGGACGCAAGCATCCATAGTTAATTACATCTTAGGAAATAAAATTTCATAAGAATACTCTCGATTAAAGTAGACAATTATTATCTCTAAAGATTTCAAGGTTAGACTATCAAAGGATTGATTATGTTTGAAAAATCAAGTGAGAAAGACCAAGTGGAAGACTTATTTTTGGAATTCAATGAGAGGAAGTAGGAAATGCTCATGATGCTAAGAAATTTAGTGAGCATCCCAATCTATTATATGGTGAGGCTTTATTTATTTGAAAGTGAAGAGATTTAGTTATTTGAATTGAATTTTTATTAGATTGTTATGGCTTATAATCCACCAACATAAGGGTCGTGGAAACGCCTAAGGGGTGAGGATTTATGCTTATAGTCCAAAGGAAATAGCTACCTCAGATCCTAAATCTAGGGACTTTTAGCACAAGCCAAAGCATGACTTAAATCAAAGTGGCAGGTGGACATAAGGGATCTCCACGAGAGAGGATAAACCTGTCTGACTTATATACTTACAACCGCCTATAGTGGTTGCCAGCTAACACCTCCTACGATTTAAAACTATATAGTCTAGTTTTATGAATTGCAAGATAGCTAAGGTAGTTATTTAATTAGAAAGAGACTAAAGTCCTAAACCCACTCCCTAAGATACTAGAGCATGAGTGGTATGAGCATATATCTTAGTCTACAAATGCAAAAAAATTTCATATTTTATTTTATTTTGACACGATATTTTAGACAAAAGCTTGGGATTTCTTTATGCCTAAATGTATGATAAAAATTAATTGTTGGTTAAATCAAAAGAGAGAGGGTGAAGCTCCATTAAGAGGGGTTGCTCTCATAGGTCAAGCAGTCCCTATAGTGTAAGAACGGAGGCCCTCAATTTTAGCATGAGTGATAGAAGATGCATGAATGAAGTGAGACATACAACATGTAGATAAGGGGTTAATAAATTTTTTTAATTATCTTGATTATAACCTAGGCTTTATGATGAGGTTGTGAGTTGTTTAAAAGTTTAGTTATGAGTTGTTAGTTGAATAGAAAATTTATTTTATCCTATAAGCCTACCTCATCCATGGCACACATTAAAGAATCAAACATTAAGAAACTATAAAGAGGAGGCAATCCTATTGCACAATATAAACAAATCATCAATCAATTTTATATACTATCGCAAAAGAATAAGAGGTAGGTGATATCGAGTATCGCCATGCATCCTAAAAAGAGAAAAGATGGGTAGCCGAGCTCTACCCTTATACAACCTAGAATATAAAAGAATAATTACAATTAGAGTGAATGCATGTAGTGGGAGTCTTCACTTCTTTATTCTTCTATCTTCATGTCTTTCATTTTGATTTGATTACGCTTCTTCTTTGATTTGGTTATACTTGCTTTATATGCATCACAAGACACCCCAGGACAAAGCCTTCTAGCCACTGCTCATCCTAATCCCCCATAGCACGAATCCTAATCCTATTACAAAATTATATTTTATAGGAAAAAGTAAATCTAACTACACTTGTAAAATAGAGATTAGCTAAACATACAAACAAACCCAAGAAGTTATATTTGTAGGTTGGACCAAGCCCACCTGTCCTAACTTAAATTATGTTTAAGGGTTTAAGCAACCTGGAAAGAGAGCATTTATATTTTTTTTTTGAGCAACCTCTTAAGCATAATCTCCTGTAGAATATCTGATTAGACTAAGAGCGGCCTAACATCCAGTCTATGAGGCACACACCCTAACATTCAACCTAAAATATTACATCACAAAACAAAATATACATCACACATACACCATCCTAACTTAGGACTTGAAGTGGTGACTTAATTCTAATGTGTGTGCTAAGGCTTTGTGTAGTATGTCTTAACTAAGCATTAAAGTTATGATTTTTTAAGTGTGGAAGGATTTAATTTAACATAAAGGTTGGTTTCATTTCAAGTTGTTTAATTAATTTGTGAATTTTAATTCATGTTTTGCTTTGTTTTATATGATTTACACTCAGCATCTAAGTGTTATAAAGAGAGAAAAAAGGATTAAACTCCTTCATCTCTACCTTAAGCCACTTTCTAAAGCACATTTTTATGATTTAGTTTTCTCTAGTGAATGAATTATTTAATATTTTTGTTAATCCTAAGTTTAGGTCAACTTTAAATAATCCTATTCAATGTGAAAGGCATCTTAGGATTAATATAATTGAATTACTTTCACATGACATATATCAAATCATTCCTTTCCATCACATGTAACATGCATATGACTTTAACACTTAGCATATCTTTACATACCATGTATTTTTGGCACACTTAAATGGTGATGAATGCATATATTTGAAATTTATATTTTTAGTCAGTTAAATTATTTATACATGTAGGTTAAAGCTCTATCCAATTTCAAATATCAAAATACATAAGGATTGAATCAAATAAGTACGTGTCATTGTTAATCAAGCAAGTGAAGTAATCAAATGTCCTCCTTGGGGCTACTTAAAGTCTCATATTCCTAGGATGTCTAAACTATATACTTATTAACATTCAAACTTATGTAAATCTATATATGAATCACAAGAAAGAGAGCACTAACTTACATGTAATGTATCTTAATGACTTAGATGATTATAGATGCATATATTTTTAATAACAAAAGGGGATTTTCATCTTTTAATTAAGCACACATACACATATATAAAAGATGTAAGTAAGTACGTGCCATTGTTAACCAGGAAAGTGAGGTAATCAAATGATCTCCTTGGGGCTACTTAAAGCCTTGTATTCCCAGGATGCCCAGACTAAACACTTGCTATCTTAAATACATATAAATGTATACACAATTATAAGGATGAAAATCATGCAAAGATTGTATTTTCTTTAGTTGAATTATTTATGCATATGAATTAAAGCTCTATCCAAATTCTAATACCAAAATACATATGAATGAAATAAAATACGTACATGGCATTATTAACCAGGGAAGTGAGGTAATTAAATGACCTCCTTGGGGCTACTTAAAGCCTCATATTCCTGGGATGTCCAGATTATATACTTATTAACATTCAAATTTATGTAAATCTATATATGAATTCAAGAAAGAGAGCTTCATTTCACATATTTAAACTAAAAGCACATGCAAATCCTATATGTATTCATAACTATCATCATTCCACATATTATTATTATCAATTTATAAGCTTTAAAAATAGATTTAAATTTATTAGTGATAATAGCCACACATATAATTAAGTTAAATCAACACATGCAAGCTTACATAAATAACCTTCATTTGATTCATTTAAATTTGAAAACATGAATGCATGAAATCATATGACATACAACATTTAGAGTGATTGAAAAGGAATAACTAAATATAAACTCATGGTTCATTCAACTAAATTAATTTCTAAGAACAATCACATTAAATAAAATCATTTAAAGAAAACCAAAGCTTCTTATTAATTTGATTTTTGGATTTGGATTAACTTCAAAGAGGAGAGATTATCATTTGATGTTTTAATCCCATTCCCAAGTTGGTGATCTTGATTAGTTTAAGGAAAGATAATTAAGTAGATTTTATGAGTTAATTATGTTGGATTATTAATCAAATTACTTACTTACCCTTCCCTATGCTTCTTTAATTTAATTGACCATTTAATTATGAGCCATAAATGATATGAACATGTGAGAAAAGAAAATTACAATGCTCCTAAGGACCTAATGAAATTGACTCATAATTAAGAATTAATTAAGTCAAAGAATCTAATTAAGTACTTTTATGATTTTCCCACACTTAAGAGTTAATCATAATTTCCTTAAGGGTCTTTATATTATTGAACACATAAAGAGGAACTCTTAATTTGATTGTTAATTATCTCATGTGGTTTGCACTTCAATTTTATTTAATTTAATCATTTAATTAATCAATTAATCACTTAACCAATTTCTACCTTAATTAATTCTTTTAAATGAATTGAATTTAAAAAAAATGGATTAGAAAGAGGCCCTAATTCCATTCTCTCATCCATTCACTATCAAGCAGTGATTAAGAAAACTCAATTAATTAAATCTTGATGTTTTGAATGTTAATTAATTGCCTAATTAATTAAAATAATTAAGGTTTGAATTATTAATTTCCCCTAATTACTAGGCAATAAATTCTAAGAAAATCATGAGAGGTAGAGGTCATCCCATTAAATGGACACACAAAGTTTGGAATCATTTTCCCATGTAATTAGGGCTTAAGTAATCTAATTAATTTAATAATTAAATCTTAATTAAGCCTTACTTACTATTTAAAGCTAGATAGAAATAATTTTAATTAATTATCCTCTAAATTACCTTTAAAGTGATTATTTATTTATATTTTTCTAATTATTCTATGATTTGCTATGATTTTCCAAAATTTCAGCCATTGAATGGATTAATTAAGCCTTAATTAAGCTTAATCCTATCAGCACCATGCAAAGTGTGGACATGGCATGCTTTCCATGTGGCACCGTGAGATTGGTTATTTAAATGCGTCTGAGTCAACGTTGACGTGGCTGGTGGCGGACGTAGTTTCCTCTCTACCGTCCAATCTAAGATTGGATTATAGAGATTAAACACATAATTCTTAAGGGATTAAACCAAAATTAACTAGCAGATTAATCATGGCCATCTAGTCCAATTATGCGGAGCATATAACGTGTGATCTATCATCTCCCGCGCGATGAAAGACGGACACCGTCCACTTTCCATCACCAAATTTGAGCTCACTCGAGCTTAGATTGGCTCAAGATTGATCCCACACCTCCACAAGGAGGATCTTAAGAGATCTAATAGTTATATTTGTGCTTAATCAGCATTCACTTTGAAAATGCCCAAAAAATAGAAATTCTTGATTTAATGGAATAGTATCTCGCTGGAGCTCAAGACCAAAGGTGAACTGATTGAGGTAGCTTCACCTTGATGAGGCGAAACCCTATTAAGAAGATGGTGTGATGCCTCCCCTCTGGTTGCTCTATGGTCCAAGAACCACAGTGAACCTCACTGAAGTTGGTCTAGGAGGTCATTCTGGTGGTCAGAGAGCTCGAGAAAATAATTATTCCGCCTTACCAGAGCTTGGTGAATGTGTGGGTGAAGTTAATTTGAGATTGGATGGGATTTGGTGGAGCTGGACAAAATGGGATCTTGTCCTATCTTAGGTTGGTGTTTTCGATAATGGGAAGGCTCGAAAAGCTCGGGAAGGGCTTTGGGGAACTCATTGGCTGTTAGGTTGGAGTACTTTGTCTCTCTCAATTGAGTCTAAATGAAGGGGCGTATATTCCCCTCCTCCCTTGGATGGCTTGATCCATTTGGAATTTTATGGTTATCTGGCCCATGGTGGTCGTGGCGAGGAAGGTCTTGGTAGCTTTATAAGTGGTAAAAGGTCCCATGGGAGGAGAGTGGGTGTCTTTGGGTTGCCAAGTGTTCCAATCAGCTTGGAGGGGCAACTTCACCTCCACTTGGCTTAAACCCAACCCAATCACCTTTGGGTCAGGTAAGCTAGTGTTCTCCTTGCTTAGGTGGAGGTCTAGAAGGCTGCCAAGTGGACAGGGAGAGGGTTTTACCATTCAAATGGGGTATTTGTCCTATGTGGTGGCCTTGACCCATTCGAATTTGGGCCAAATTGGGTTGGGTTTGCTTTGGGCTGACACAAGGTGAGCTAATGATGGGCCATGTTACATTTCATTGGGTTTGGAGTTGATTTGAGTGAGTTTGGCTCAATTTGACCCATGTAGGTGAAATTAGGCTAGGTTGGGTCAAGTTGACCAATTGGTCAAATTAGGGAAAACGAAGGCTTGGGTCAAGTTCAAATGAGTATTTGGAATATTTTGGTGTAATTGGTTTGATTTAATTTGACTTAGATTTGGATTTGGCTCATTTGAGTTCATTAGGGTCAAATGGGTCAAGCTGACCAATTTGACCAAACTGGCCAAATTGGCATGGGTTAGGCATTGATTCATATTCAATTGGTAAATTGAAGATGATTGTAGGCTTTGGTTAGAATCAATTTAGATTTGAGTATGATTTAAGCCAAATTGACCCTTTAGATAAATTTGGGCTAAATAGGTCAATTGGGCTTAATCAAGTCTTTGGTCAAGTTCAGTAATCAATTTAGAATGAACTTGAGAAATTGGTTACAATTGATTTGGGTTATATTTTGATTTGACCTCTTTTAGGTCAAGTTGTCAACTTAGCAAAGCAATTAGGGTTGATTTTAGATTGATGTGAATTATTGGTTTCAATTTATTTGGCTTAGGTTGAGATTTGGCTAGTTTGATTTTTGTAGGTTAAGTGGGTTGACTTGGTCAAATGACCAAGTTGACTTGGTTTAACCCAATTGATGGTAATTGATCAGTCTAGGATGATCAACAATCATCATAGGAGGTTTTGGATGGTTTGACTCAATCCAATTTGGGTTGGATTGAAGCTTGGATCAAATAGTTTCTTTAGGTCATTTTAGGTTAAGTGAGCCTAAATGGGTTAATTGGCTTGATTTTGGGTTGAATTGAGTTGAGTTGGGTTCAATATATGATTTAGAATTTATTTGAGATTTTGATTGTAATTGATTAGGGTTTAAATGGATTTTAGGTATTTTGGGTCATATGGGTTAACTTGATTGGATTGAATTGATTACGGTTTGGCATGGCTTAATTGTATATTGTAGATTTTGGTTTGGAATGGTGATTGAAAGATTGAATTGATTCATGAAAAAATCTAAGAATTCAAATAGAAGAGGATTTGACTATGTCCTAGGATTTTGATTTGATTTAATCATGGATTTAATTTAATTGGAGGATTGAATTGATTTATGAGAAAACCAATTGAATTTGAGTTGGATTGAGGGGTAACTTAGCTAAGTCCATAGAGTTTGGTTTAATTGAATTAATTTGATTTTGGTTTGATTTGGAATTTAGTTATGTGGATTTGAGATTGGATTGAGTTTGGACAAATTGAATTTGAGGTTTGGTTTAGGCTAAAGAGGTAAGCAAGGATTGGTTAGGTTATAAGGTAGGTGAGTTTCCCTAAGTCCTAAAGTATAGCGTAATCTTATGATTAATCCTTCTAAGTCTCTAGGCTTAGGTTAAATGTTCACATAATCACGAGAAGTGTCTTAGAACTAAGGAGCTCTTAGTGTCTAGAACACTCCTATGTCTATGATGGGAAGACTGAATCCTCACTCCAAAAGTGAGGTCAATAAAACAATTTTTTATATACTTTGAAAACTCTTCATTAAACATATACTTTAAGAAAATCCTAAAGGATTTCTTCACATCTTCTTCATCTTCTTACTCATTTCATATGATCTTGGCCCATCCTATTTGAATATACAAAAAAAAAACATATTCAAAGAATATCACATTCTTAGACTCTACTATTTTTTCCTTATGAATATTAAGGCTTTATACTTATGCACAAAGAATTGATATGCACTACGATTATGTGTATAGTCAAGTAAGATGCAATAAACCATTTTTGAAGCTACCATATTCTTGTTTGGTATAGACAAAGTAATTTGGACACTATACCTAAATACTCACTAATATTTGTACAAAGGTTTTTTATTTGTTTCCCAAAACTTTTAAGGTGTCTTAAAGTTTTCTTTTTTATGAAGAGTCTTATTTAAGAGATTATTTGCTAAAAATTTGATTTATCCTCACATGTTCTAAGGTAGTGTTGCATTCATCATTTTCTATAGAGTGCAATTTTTTGTTTTGCTCAACTCCACTAAATTGAAGAGAACAAGGTGCAAACTATGTATAAGTTTGTGTTGTTCATAAAACTAAAAAATTGATTAGTACTAATCACAATAAGCACTTATTAACACCTTAAACTTCTTATTGACATGGTTCAAAAATTTAGACATATAATTAATCCTTTTTTCCCCACAAACACATTTAAATATCTTATATTTTCATAAAAAAGTAATAAAGTACCTATCTTCACCTCTAGTTTGAATAAATTTTAAAACATAAATATGATAATGGATTAAATCAAGAAGTTTAACATTCCTTTCAATTACTTAAAATAATAATTATTGTTTTCAATCTACATAACTTTCACACTTATGCTTATAATTAATATAAAATATAAGTATGTGATCCAAGTTAACTAGTTTATATAATCTATCATAATTAACATTGTGGGCTCCAAAAATTCACCACTGACCTGTCGACAATTTGAACGAAGAGAGTTATTTAAAGTGTCAGTGTAATTTTCAAAAGGCAGATGGAATAGTAGATAAGACACTACATAGAGATTTTGCCCTTATTTGGTGAGGACTTTAGATCTGGTTCCAGATTTTCTATAGGCACAAGTCCCTATAGTTAATTTCCCCTCTCAATGTTGAGAGAGAACTTTCAATTAAAGCTAGTCATTAAATCATTAAATGCGTAGCGTATAGTAGCAGCATGCGGTGTCTTAAGAATTTTAGATTTATGAAATTCATCATTTCAGTTTAAACCATATGGTTGGGGGAATGATGACATGCCTGATCTAAATCCCATGGTTCCATTATCCCTGTCGTGGTCCCTAGTCTACTCTAGTCGAGGTAGTACCGAAAGATCCTTATCAGCAACACATGGGTTACGTCATCCAAGAAATCCTTGTTGACCTAGGGTGGTGTTTATCTAAGAAGATAATCTTAAATCTATCTTAGTTGATAGAGGGCTATTTTCCCAATCAAGTATACTCTATAATTCTGAAATCAAAGGGTAGAGCCATTGGGGAGCATACAGGCTATGGTCGTGATCGTAATATAATGGAGCCTTACAAAACCAGATCATCTCACCCCATCTACTACCAAGCCATGCAGTGAGAGGACATGGGCTACATCCTTACTAACAAAAGATTGATTGAGAGTGAACATATTAGAACACTTGATTTAAAATTGGCTCCTTTGTGAGCTGGAGTTTTTATAATTTTTCACCCCGGTAAATAATTGCAGAAGGTGAATAGATTGAGTTTTGCTTTAAGATTTTAATGATTGAATTCAATTTAAGCATTTTCAAATTGATACTTAATTTGAGTTAATTTGATTTAAAATTAGAATTAGATTTTGATAGAAGTATCTCCTCCGATTGAAATTACCATTCAACACAGCTATCATCGGGGCAATTAATTGATTGACTCAAATATACTTGAGAACTTTAGATCTTGTCAACTCTGTTTAGCTTCTAATAGAGAATTAGATCTACTATCACATGACAAAATTAGCTTCTCAGATGTTTCACTAAGTTGAAATTCTTATAATATAATTTTAGGTTTTGTTAACCCTGACCTAGTCCTAAGACTAAATCGAGAAGGAACTCGCGCAGGATCCTCAAGCACTTAATCTAAACATTCAACATAGTGTCAAGGTCAATGCGGGTGTATTTGAGAATGCCTTAATTAATGTCTTTTATTTTCTTGTACGATGTGTTGGAAATCTGGTGGTGATGAAGGTGAAAGTAGAAGCAAAATTAAAAGTTAAGGATGAAGTGAGGTATGAGCGGCTTGATCCACCACTATATTCACGTCCTAATTTTATAACTAGGTATTGTGAGGTTCTACTCTTACTTGAAAGTATACATTCAGATGTATTATAGATCTCGGATCTTGATATAATTTGAATTCAATTGAAGCATAATATATTGGTCGAGCTTTCCAATTTGTTGTGAGTCATATTTATATTTCTCCAATTTGATTTCAAAAATATGAATTAGAGCATAACCACTTTATAAGTCATTTTATTTCAGACTTCGTTAATTTTGAAGACAAGCAATAGATATATCACAAGTGCTTCAAATTCAACTTTAAATGCAAGCTCCAAATGCTCTTTTAAAGGCTACATTCATGGTTGCTCATGAGTTGCTTAATTGAACTTATGCTCCCTAAAGAATCTTCAAATGTGATATAGATTTTATTTTGGAGCCTTCTTCATATTATTTTTTATCCATTCAATATGCTGCATAACTATTTATGTATTTTGGAAGACATTTAATCCCATTGCAAATTCTATCCAAACCACTTTGACCCTCTCATTATAATTGTAATACTTTGAATGTTTACAATATCCTATTTATATTCCTCTTGCTTAAGAGTGAATTTTCAATCTTGATTATAATGATCGATTACATAATTCAATCCCCAATACAAGTTGTAATAAGATTTGATTATTCAACTTAGGAATCATTTTTATATTTTATGAGTAGGTCATCACTTGATATTTATTGAAGTGCTTAGGGATTTCATATGCTTAATTTTGAAGTACTTTAAAGAGGAGGAGGGTTCAAAATTTGGGTAAGCTTCCTATTTACTCAATTTATTTTATAAGCTTCTTATCTCTTTTTTTTATTCTTTTAATTTGAATTTAGATTTATATTTATTTTTTTAGCGCTCTTAAGCTATTTTCTTTTTTTTCTAAGTCCATAAATTTGTCAAAATTTTGGCAGCATTTTAGCTAGGGAGAGCGACATCTAACAGATGTTGGCTCACTCGGTATGGCCTAATGAGCGTAGCGAGCGGTGTCTTGCGACAACGCAACTAATTTTTTGTCTCATCATGCCCTAATGAGCATGACAAGACCTTCAAACTTGCAAAGAAATACAAGCAAATATATATACACATTCACATATTTATCCCACAAATTCAGGCTCATTTCTTTGCTCATTTACAATGATTGGCAAGGAGACGAAGAGGGAGATGCCAGAAACCAAGAGAGGAACCCGCCTATTGATGATGTTCCTCTTTGGCTGTGGCAAGTGGAAAGGTCGGAAGGAGACGAAATTGTTGGAAGCCTAGAGATGAACCTGGCTGGTGACGGTGTTCATCTTCGGCTACGGTAGGGAATTGTCAAAAAGGGAGATAGAAAGGGAGATGTTAGAAATCAGGAGAAAAACCCTCCTAATGATGATGTTCCTCTCCGATTGCAGCAAAAAGAAATTGGAAAGGTAATGGAAATGTAATCCGGCGAACAACTCAAATGGCTGTTCCTCTCGGTTTGACAAAATTTTCAAAAAATGCAAAATTTTCAAATTGAGGCAAAAGAAATTTTGGTTTGGGAGGAGTTTTGGTGGGAGAAGAGAAAGAAGAAGAAGAAGAAAGAGGAAGAGGGAATTTGGCTAAGGGAAAGTGAGGGAGAGAGGAGAATGATTTTCAACTAGGGTAGGTTGAGGGAGAAGGGAGAAGGAAGGAAGAAGGTTTACTGCTTGCTTGCTATCTGCCTCCATCAGAGATGAGGAAATGAAAGAGAGTTTTTGGTTAAGGAAGGCAGAAGGCTTACTGCTTGCTTGTGATCTGCCTCCACATCATATGAGGAAACGAGAGAGAGTTTTCAGTTTTGATGAGGGAGAGTGGTTCGGTTCATTCAATTTTGATGTGGGGAAGAAAAATGGGAGAGACCTCTTTGCATGCAGTTGAAGAGAAGAAGGAGGGATCTTGCATGGAAATGGTTGATGGAAGGCTTGCATAGGAGTGGTTGGCCGAGTGTGCGCGTGGAGCTTCCTCTTCGGGTGCGATCAAAGGAGTCAAACTCGTGTGTGGTTGCGTGAAGAGGAGTGGGTCATGTGATGGGTTAGGTTTGATCGGGTCGATCGAATAAGAATAGGGTGATTTAGGGATTTAGGTTAGGGTTAATTAGGGCTTTTATTAACCTTTTAAATGTCTAATCAGCCTTAATATAAATTTCATGCTTATAAACTTTCATATTTAATATATATATATATATATCAATCTTAGATTATTTTGATGTTCCGGATGCAACAACACAGTCCGTTTCACGATCGAAGGCCATTTGATTGAAATTGACATCAAATTGGGTCAATTTCAGCTCAATACGCGTTATCACTTTCAAGTGCTCGATTTTGTTCAAACTTATCTGGATTGAGTTAGAATAGTCTTACTTGATAGATTTCAATATTTTGAAACTAACGGTGCAATCAATTTCTTGAATGGAGGTCATTTGGATATCGTCATAGCTTCTAGACCTTGATATACATGCAGGTGTGTTGACGACTCAATCGCTTAATTGATTGATGATCAGGTTGTGCAATATTTATAATATGACCAATTTTGACATTCTGAACATGACAATAAAGTCTGTTCATTCATCAGAGGTTGTTTTAACTATTTTTGATGGCATCCATTGCATCTTGAGCCCCAATTTGTGCACTGTCATTTCTGAAGTTCGTTGAATTCAACTTGTAGGCTTGACTCGACCTATGAAATATATATGGAGGTCAATAAATGCCCTCAACAAATGTGATTAGCACATGGAGCTAATCGCATTTATTGAAAATTGGTTGACCCTTTGGGCTGGCTATAGAATTTGGATCATTTCAACTTTGATTGTAATAGCTTACGGAGGTTTGATAGGATTTATCATTAGTATGATGCCTTATTTAGGACATGCTAAATTATGGGCTTAACTGATTTGTCAGAATTGACTTGTTAGATAGATAAGATTTCTTACACCATCTACTCTCTACTTCAATGGCATTGATGAAGATCTATTTCTTTTATGTCCTTATAGATTTGAGTTTCCTTTAATCCTAGCTTCATGCTTGATTGAGTTTGTTTGAGGAATTAGTTTATTTGTTTTGATGAAGGACTCCATTGGGGAATTGGTTTATCCGTGCATGATCAGATTTGAAATTCCTTCTATCCTAGCTTTAAGCTTAACATTTGATGAAGGATTGACCTGATTTGTTCACATTGACTTATCAAGAAGTGTATGTACACCCTAAGTCATGCGCTTGTTGCCTTGTTAGACTTGTTGAAGGGTACATATAGATGACCTGGCCTTCCGGCTTATATTAGGTCTATGTTGAATTATCAGCCTAGCAGTGTATGCTTTAATAGACTGAATAACTATAAAATTCCTTTAGTTCAGCTCAGTCCCGTGGTTTCTACTTTGATGGACTTGATGAGGAGATTGGCTTTGATCTGATCATTTGAGAATAAATTGAAATATCACCCTACAGGCAATTTAAAGATTGACTTGAGGCATCTCTGAATTGAGAGTTTCCTCAAATTATCTTGGTATATCGATCAAGTAGAAAGATTTATTGGATTCTGATCGCTTACAATCACTAAGCTAGATCCAGTTTGAGATTGAATAGCTATCATCATTTGACTGATGAAGGGCTCTTTCATTGTGGCTTTTTCTACGGCTTGTTAAGCTTATTGAGTTTAACTTTTAGAACCTACTCGAGTCTTCGACTTAAGCTATAGTGGGTTGGTGGTTTTATCATCAGACTAATGAATGGGGGCTTTTTCACTGTGGCCTTTTCTTAAGACTTATTGAGTGAGGAAAGCATCAATAACTCAGCCATTTGTGGGCTTGTTGAGTTTGACCTTTAGAACCCATCTATGTCCTAGACTTTAGGATGTAGAGGTTGATGTTTCTTTCAACTCGGTTGATTGAAGCTTTCAAAATTGGGAGTTCTTCTGACTTGATCTCTAAAATTTAGCAAATCAAGAATATAAAATTCTTTTTTGAGATTTAGGGTTGTCTTTTCCTACGTAGCAATAGATTCTTTTTTTTGTTCCTGTAAGAACCTGCAACTCAACAATGATAATTATGGATATATTCAAGGATTTTGGCATAAAGCTTGATGTCAATCTGAATCAAAATATATTCAAGGATCTCATCTTATAACATAACATCAACTCAAATAAACTTGACATAAACTAAAAAATGCCCCTGTCTTGCAGGGGAAATTCTAAAGCACTTTTAGAAGAACTTTTAAGATGTAAATATGTAAATAAATCAATATTTGAATTGATATGCCCTTAAGATGGTTTTAATATGTAACATTGATTTCATCTATGTATATAAATCTAACAATGCCCCCTATGTAACAGGAGAATTTTCATGGAAAAGCTTTTTTCATCTTGAGTGAGCATATCTATTTAGGAATCTCGGCATGAAGCACAATGTTGACCTAAATAGTTATATTAAAAAAATTCCCTCTATCTTGTAGGGGGATTTCTATTGTACCTCAAGAATGTAATCGTCATATATAATACTTTTCAAGTATCGACCATTAATTGACAGCATTGGTCTTTCACCCTTTAGGATAATGACTAGGTATGCCCCTCCTTGAAAAGCTTTTTCAATGATAAAAGGGCCCTCCTAATTAGGCTTAAATTTTCCACCAAATTTTTGATTGGAAATAATTGGTCTTCTCAACACCAGGACTAATTCTCCTTTATGGAATGTTTGAGGCCGCATCATATGGTCAAAAGCCCTAAACATCTCTGCTCGATAAATCTCTAGATTTTGATGAGCTTGTAATCTAATTTCATCAGGAAAAATGAGTTCCTCCATCCTCAAATGAGCATTTTAATCTTCAATTAGATTGTATTGGATGGCTACTCGAAGGGATGGCAATTCAACTTCAAGTAGAAGAACTGCTTCAGTTCCAAATACTAATTAAAATAGAGTGGCTTTAGTCAGCATCTTGTAGGTGGTTCTATTTTCTTATAATACCTCTATTAGTTTGGTATGTTATTCCCTTTTATTTTTAGTAAGAATATTCTTGAGCAGCTTGACTAATGTCTTATTTAAAGCCTCCACCAAACCATTTACTCATGGATTGTATATTGAAGAGTATCACTAATCAATTTTGTGTTGATCGATGAATCTTTATATTTTTGAAAGCTATACCATTATCAAAAATTATTCTACATGACACTCCAAATTATAGACCACATTATGTGTGAAGAAGTTGATCACTCGGTCAGCAGTAACTTCTTTAAATGGGGTAGCTTCAGCCCACTTAAAGAAATAGTCAGTCGATGCTAGGATGAAGTGGTGTCCAGATGATGACGGCGGATCAATTAGTCCAATTACATATGTACCCCAACATTCAAAAGGCCAAGATGTTATTGTTGGGTGTAGTGGATTTGGAGGTTGATGGATTATATTCCTATGTACCTGACATTCATGACATATCTTAGTATGATTGATACAGTCTCTCACCATAGATGACCAATAATAGTCCATTCCTTTTGATCTTTACTGCCATATTTAGATCTGACTGGTGTGCACCACAAAGTCCTTCATGAACTTCAACCATCACTTTGGTGCCTTCATCTGTATTTAGACATCGTAGCCATATTTATTCAAAGAATCTATGATATAGATTGTTATTCACGAAAGAATAGTGCAACATTCTCTTCAATTTGAGCTATTAGTGATTTATTATTTGGTAATTTATCTTCTTTAAAGTAGTCAATGAAAGGTTGCCTCCAATCATGTGGCTCTTCGACAATAAAGGCTTCACACTGATTTTCTGAAGTAATGTCATTCTTGGCTATTCTTAGTACAACTTCTTGTTGATTTTGGAGAGTATGAGGAGCAACCTAAGTCGCATCCTGTTGGGTCAAATTTGATAACCCCTCTACCTGCGGGGATTGGTACTTTGCTGGCTCTAGAACTCATCGAGTAAATATGCCAATCATGACATAATCACCATTCATACTTGCCATCTCCTTAGCTAAATTTTGCTAAGCAATCAGCTTTACTATTCTCAGATTGAGAGACTTGAGTTAATGTAATATTTGGTATCTACTTCATAAGTTTGAGAACTTGCTTATGATAGAAAGCTAACTCAAGCTTGTTGATTTTATAGATGCCAAGTACTTGATTTATAATAAGCTGAGAATCATCGAAAATATGCAAGTTTTGAATGCCTATGAAAATAGCTTCTTTAAGACCTGCCACTAATGCTTCATTCTCGGCTTCATTATTAATTCTTGGCTCAGTCAACCTATATGATTGTCTTATTATCTCTCCTTATAGTGTTATAAAGATGATGTCGATTCCTGCTCTTACCCTTGGAAAATTTAGAGGTTTGACTTGTTTGATCGATGAGGCTCCATCAAAGTACATTTCCCAAATTTGTAATTTTTCTCTTTCATGACTAAGCATAATTTGCTCATCAGGCAAATCATTATTAAGAGAAGAGTCTGCAGGGATGGGATATACAACAATAAAATCTTCTAAGAGTTGTCCCTTCACTACTTTCTATAGAACGTATGTGATATCAAATGGTTGAATCAATACTGCCCATCTTGCAAAGTGACCTGCCAACGCTGGTTTTATTATCCAATACTTCAACGGATCGATCCTTAAGATGAGGGTAATCTTGTGAGATAACATATAATGATGAAGCTTTTGGACTACAAAGATCAATGCCAAATAGTGCTTCTCTGTCAGAGTATCTTATTTCTGCTCCTATCAACCTCCGACTGATATAATAAAGAGCATTCTCTTTATTTTATTTATTGTGTTGTGCCAATAATGCTCCATGAAACTCTTCTAATTTAGCTGTGTATAGAATAAGGGGCTTCCCAGGAGTAGGCGTTGTAAGGATTGGTGGATTTAATAGGTAGCTTTTAATGCTATTGAAGGCTTCTTGACACTCCTTATCCCATTTGAATGGGGCATCCTTCTTCATCAACCTTGTAAATGGTTAATAGCATCTTGATAGGTTTAATATAAATCAATGGATGAATGCAAGATGTCCTTGTAAAGAATGAAGCTAATGCAAACTCTTCGGTGGAGGCATCTCCATAATTGCCTTGATTTTAGCAGTATTAATTTCAATTCCTTTGTGACATACAATATAACTAAGGAATTTTTCGGAGGATACCCCAAATGCACATTTTAGAGGATTCATCTTGAGATCATATTTTTTTATTCTCTCCAATACAATTCTCAAGTCTTCAAAGTGATTTTCATAATTTAAGCTCTTCACAACCAAATCATCAACATAACATTCCACCTCCTGGTGAATCAATTCATCAAAATATGTGTCATGGCTCTTTGGTATGTAGCTCCAACATTTTTTAAACTGAAGGGCATGACTACGCAATAGTATATACTAATTGGCATCCTAAATGATGTGTGCTTCTCATCTTCAGGAGCCATCTTGATTTGATTATATCCCGATGATCCGTCCATAAATGAGAATATATCATAGTTTGAAGTATTGCCCATTAGTAGTTATGATATTGGAAGCTGAAAGTCATCTTTTTGAGCATGCCTTATTTAGATCCCGGAAGTCAATGCAGAGATGGATTTGGCCATTCTTCTTCCTAATTCGGATAATGTTGGCTATCCAATATGCATACTTCTCCTCCTAGATGAAGCATACTTCGATCAGCTTCTTAGTTTATGCAATTACCTGTTCTTCAATATCTAATCTCATTCGCCTAGGAGCTTGCTTAATAGGCGTCGCATTTGATTTAATAGCAAGTTAATGAACTACTACCTTAAGGGATAACCTTGGCATTTCAAAATATGTTAGGACAAGTAATCCCTGAATTCACAAAGTAGCATTTTTAGCTCTCTAACTCTCTCATCAAGCAGAAGGGAACTGACAAAAGTTGGACGGGGATCATCCTTAGCTCCTAAGTTTATTTCTTTGAGTTCATCCATAGTAGCTATTTTTCCACCATCTTCGAGTTCTTCAAGTGCAAGCTTAGCTTCTACTTCTTCATCATTTATAAGAAGAATTTCATGGAGGCCATCTTCTTTGTCACTACTAGTTTTAATCTCAACTTCTATTATATTATAACAAGCTTTATTTTGATGCAATTTGTGGATGAACCTAAGACCTTTAGTGATAAACTTATCAGTTCTTCGTGATGCTTGAAAACTTCTTTGGCTCCACATCTGGTTAAATATTTATGTTTTATGCTTACTAGTTCTAATATAAATTCCAAGCTTATGCATCATTCTTCATAATTTATGTGGATAGTATATTGGTATTTTTGTTCGCACTATCTCATCAGAATTTTCACATTGAGGAGGCCGATCAAAATTGTGAGTCTGAGACTCTTCAAATTTGTAAAATAGTGTTCATGTTCCACCGCTCTCACTCAACGGTGGCACATAGAATATTATCAATTCTTTAATATTATGAACCTACAGTGGAGTGATTTCTTTGAAGGATTGCTGAGGGATGGGTATAATTTTGAAAGAGTCATCTGACACTGCCAAGTGAGCTATCCCTCTTGATATGACCCTCTGAAGTCTATTTTTATAAGTAGATTCAAAGTCATAGTCTAAATCAGAATCACTTATTTCATATTTTGCTTTTCCTGAAAGCTTATAAGTTCCCTTAGGTTTGACAGAAACATCTTCTTCTTCTTCTGTATCACTTCCCAAATGAGGAACTGATCTTCTTGATTTAGATGTAGAATCAAGTACTTTAGGGAGAGTCAGCATTGCCTTCTTTCTTCCTCTTTGATTCTGCTCTTTCACTTTGTGAAGTTACTTTTTTGTTCCTAAAGTGGATGCTACCACTTCAAGAGGCTCTTGATAGCTTAGGCTCTTTAGGGATGAAAAATTTTGCATCTTCATAGTTCTTTGCTTCATGGACAGAGAATGGTTGTAGGTTGCCGAATTTTGAATTCTTCTCCTTCTTTTAGGTACTTCATATACTGATACATGGTATCAAACCATGCCATACTCATGTAGCCATGGTCGACCCAAGAGAGCTCTAAATGATGTATCGGCATCGATGTCATGAAACCTAGCTTTTGTATATAAATCCTGAAACTTGAGTGAGAGACTAAAAGAACACAAGGTTTTCTATCCTTTCTCATTGAAACCATGAACCACCAACTTATCTCTCCCAAGATGTTGGATATCAAGTGATAATCCTCTTAATACCTTGAGACTTATAAGATTGATAGAAGAACCTGGATCAATCAATATTTGACTGATCAAGATGCCATCACTCTCTGCAGTAACATATAAAGGATCCTTGTGATATATTATTCCCAACAAAGGATCTTCTTCAAAAAATGTGATTAGATCTTGAGTTTGTAGTGATTCAGTCATGCATTTTTAGTAGTAAAACTTTTCCGGATCTTTGAGAGTCAGTTTTCTGAGGTCTTTTGACATCAAGAGAGTCTCGTACACACTTAGTTGTACAGGGAGCTTTTTCAAATGTGATAGAATATTATAATCTATCTTTTCACTTGATTTAGGCTTTATCCTAGGATTTTTGGGAATGATATCTTCGTTGACTTCAATTTGTTTGCCTTTGTCTTTATTTATATTTTCCCTTTTTGATGATGGTGGTAAAACTTTGCAACGTCTCAACTGAACTTGAATCACCTTATCTTGCTCAGATTCTTATGAAGAGGTAGTTTCTTCAAATTCATTTCTTATTTTGGAGGATTGACCAAAAGAGTTAAACTCACTTTTCAATTTCATATGTTTCATACGCGATGATATCGATGAGTCTGACTCTTCTCCATCGGGAAAACATAAATCTTCATCTAAAGTGTTATCTTTTTGTTGAGTCATTAAACAAAATTTAGATGTTAACTCCTCGGGCTCTTCTTGCTTCCCTGATGAGAATTTTGATGGGTTGGTCGAGTCTGTCTGACTACCCTTGTCATTTTAGAGTAACTAATGTTGAAGAATATCAAATATCACATAAATGATTCAGCATGTCTCTACTAGACCAGATTCACCATTATCTTCTTCATTTGATTCAATAATGTGAGTTTAGGCATAAAGTCTGCAAGCCTAAATGATTGTCTTGCCGGTTGGTGATACTCCTCTAAATTATTAATAATCTTTTGAGTTGTAGTTCTCTTCTTAATTTTCTTTTCCTTAGCTAGATTCTTTGACTTATGAGGCCTGTGTTTAGTAGACTGTTCATCATGTAGTGATGAAGTAGCCTTATCAGAATGTAGCTGAGAAGCCTAAATACTTGGTTTAAGCATCTCTTTTAAGTCCAATATAGGTTCAAGTGGTGATTTCCACTTAACACTAGGGACATTTTTTAGTTGTTTCAACATTTTCACTGTCTTTTTGGAGACTACTGCTTCCCATTCTTTATTCTGAACTGATTTCTCCTTCCTTTTGTCTTTGATGGATGATACCGAAGAGGACATAATCATCCTTGTAGACTCTCTTTTAAGGTTGACTAGAACACTGTCGGTTAGTGTAAATTCACCTCACCGATACTTCATTTCTAGCTAATCCTTGAAGACATAACAATCTTCTATAGGATGACTGATCATCCGATGATAGGGATAGTAATTTAGATTATTTGACTTGATTAGCTTCTTCAGGCCTTTTAATTTCTCATAATTATAGACCAGCTTTGATTGCTTTCTGAAATAATTTAGCCACACTGTCTCTTCTAAAGGAATAATCTTTGTTTATCTTTTCCTTAAGAGATGGTCGCATTCTCTCATCATCTCTTGTTGCTTATTTTGGATGCTCCCCACCACTTGGAAAAGTTTGAGATTTATCATTGCCTCCTAATAATAATTTTGGTTGTTGATTAGATTAGATAGGCTCTTTCCCTTATCATCATTGTACGTTGTCTATTTTCCTTTATCCATATTATATATCACCCACTTTTCACCTTTTGAGCTATAGGAAGCGGTATGAATTTTATTTCTTCTTGAGTTTAAAGGCTTGTTTCTCTTTGCCTTATTTGTATAGATTTCAGACTTAGGGCGATTCAGCTTTTCAAATTTAGCTACCCTATCAAGCAAGTCTTGAAATGTTGCAATTGATGCCATAAATAGAAATGGTGCTATTTTATCATCCATATTGCCCATTAGCAATTGGATCGCAAGTTCTTCTTCCAATTATTGCTCCCACTTCATACTTAGGTTACGCCAATGACTTATGAATTTTATCACTGCCTCATCTTTTCTATTTTTCAGCAAGGCAAGGTCAACAATTTTTATTTTCTTAGTTGCACTAGCGAACCTCTTCACAAATATTATCTCTAATTCAACAAAAGTTTTAATTGAATCATTTAAAAATTCTACATACCACTCAAAAGCAGCTGAAGTCAGGCTACTGACGAACTGATGGAAAAACAGCGACTCATTCCCTCTTGTTTTATCGTAAGTAACCTTAAATTGGGCTAGATGTTACTTTGGGTTACCAAGCCCACTGAAAGTATTAAATTTTAGCACTGAGTAACCTTTCGGGTACGACGCTTGATCATATTTAGCTGGGTAAGGGCAACCCTTGCTCACCAACTTTCCAACCTACTCTAAAGCTATGTCTGCCTTTATCTTTTCATTGATTATTATTTCTAGCTAAGCAGTTGTTATCTTTTTAGATGTGCTAGCCAAATTTTGAATTATCAGTTGAAGAGGTAGTTGGTTAACTTCATTCTTTGCTTCTTGTGTAGTATGTACTGTAGGAGCTTGAGGTACTAGAGCGATAGGTGGTATAGAAGTTATATTATTAGCTACCTGTTGATTAGCAGACAATATAGGATCTATAGTTGATGTGATATTCTTCTGCAACATCTCCATCATGATATTCATTTGTACAATCATGTCAATCATCTTGGTACCAATCTATGTAATTTCCTTATCTTTGACCTCCATTTGACGCTGCATTTCTTTTTGCTCTCTAGCTAGTGCCACGACATCGATAAGTACAGGCTCTTCTTCTTCCTCTATTTCTTGTTATTATTCTGCCCCTTGCTCATCTTCAGCAGAAGAACTTGACTGTTCTTCTCCTTGCACATTTGTAGGGGCAGCTGTTGATAGGGTTGAACGATGACGTTGATTATAAAAGTGTTTACCAAGTTGATCATTTCCTAGCTCAACCTTATAGCTTTGACACTCATGATCTCTTTTTCATTATGGTCTTCTTCTTCTTCTTCTCTAATAGAGATTGAAGATCCATCTTCTATTTGCTTATGAGAAGACTCTTCTTCATAAACATCGAATTCAGGTTCAAGTTCCCTGGATTCATGTTGTTGATGATGTTGAGCAGAAAGTTCATCTATATCTCTGACCATAAAAAAGATTCCACTTCCATAGTATCCTCTTTATTATCTTCTTCTTGCACATGAATTTCTAATCATTTCCAGTGGATCTCTAGTTTAATTTACGGAACAAACACTTCTTCCATTAAGATCAAAGTCAACCTTCTCTTATGGGGGTGAACCTGATCGATGATGGGATCCCCTAGAGGATTCTTCAAGGTGTTGACCATTATGTCTTTCATCGTAATATTTCTTCTTTTGGGTATCCACTCTGATAAGTTATTTTTGAGGAAAATTTTTGAGTATATGTATCAGATATCACACCTCTTCCATTCTTTAGGATTTCATTACGGGCCTTGGCCTCCATATTTGCTTATCCTTTCACTGACCTTCTTGGACATCACCTTGGACATTATCACCATGCTCACCATGCATACTTGGCTCGATGACTGGTTACCATAAGAGATGGCAACCTCCTTAGTGGAGCTTCAATATTTTCCATCACCATAGGTCTTTGAAATTTTCTTTTCATTAAGCCTCTGTCCTTGGCTACTTTAAGGACTTTATGTATTCTGACAAATAGTGTTTCAAGCAGTCTCCTCTATGGTGGTGGAGCTTGACGTTGTTGGTTCCAGAAAGACTGCTTTACTTCACCAGTAGAGCTATTCCTTTTTACCCACTTAAGATTGTCAAAGTGGTTATGGGTAGGAATACTCGCTTCTGGCTGCAGTATTTCTTGTTCACTAGGTCGTTCAAAGGGCATTTGTTGAGCCCGTAGCTCAGCATTTCTTCTTCTTCACTGCCTTCTGGTTAATTTGCTTCCTGATGAGGAAGTTTCATGGTCATGCTTTCTAAGTACAAAATGTTCAATCAGCGGAGCAATTTTACCATGAGGCATTAAAGATACAGTTTACCTACTGACGATTCTTTTTATCATAGGGGCTTCAGATTGACCTTGCCTTTTAAAAACTAAAGTTCTTTGTCGGGAGAACTCCTTAACTGCGGTTGGCTGTTGAACTGATTGGTGAACATGGATAGTAGGAGCTTCAGTAACGTGAGGCCTTCCAGCATGGCCTCGGATGAGTGTACCATGAGTGGGTACTTCAGGGGTTGCAGCTACGATAGCTCCAAAATTCAAGCTACCAAATTGAATGGTCACTCCAACATCTCCTGTGTTGATGATGGTGTTGGCTAGGCAGATGTTTGCACCACTCCCTAGATGAACAGTGAAAGGAGTGCTCTGTAGATATATTCTATGTAAGTTAAATATGGGGATTAGCAATTAATAATTATTATTTCACCCCATATTTTCAAAATATAGAGGTACTATAGAACAAAATAATAGTGTAATAAAATATAATATACAGAATAATTCATTCGACATAGAGCCTCATACATTAGTAATTTGAATTTATTACACATTTAAATCACTATTTTTGTTTTAAATTTTCAAATATTTTTTTGCTACTATAGCACATATATGACTAGCCAAAATGGAAAGAGAATCATGTCCCCAACACAGTCGCCAAAAATTTGTGAGCTCTAAAAATTCGCCACCGACCTCTCAACAATTTGAATGAAGAGAGTGATTTAAAGTGTCAGTGTAATTTTCAGAAGGTAGATGAAATAGTAGATAATACACTACCTAGAGATTTCACCCTCATTTGGTTAGGACTTTAGATCTGGTTCTAGGTTTCTTATAGGCTCAAGCCCCTACAGTTAATTACCCCTCTCAATGTTGAGGGAGAACTTTTGATTAAGGCTAATCATTAAATCACAAAATACCTAGCGTATAGTAGTAGCATGTGGGGTTTTAGGAATTTTAGATTTATGAAATTCATCATTTCAGCTTAAACTGGATGGTTGGGGGAATGATGACATGCTCGATCTAGATCCCATGGCACCATTCATCCTGGGCTATTATGGTCCCTAGTCTACTTAGTCAGAGGAGGTAGTCGACCCAGTCTGATCGAAGGATCCTTATCAGCAACACATGGGTTACATCATCGAAAAATCTTTGTAGACTTAGGGTGGTGTTTGTCTAAGGAGACAATCTTAAGTCTACCTTACCTGACAGAGGGATGTTTACCCTATCAAGTATACCCTATGATTCATAATTCAAAAGGTAGAGCCATTGGGGAGCATATGAGCTATGGTCATGATCGTAATATAATGGAGTCTTATTAGCCAAATCACTTGATCAGAGGACTCTAGTTGTAGCCTTCATCTGAGCCTCTGGCCAAAGCATGTCGAGGAGGACAGAGCCACATCCTTACTGAAAAAGATTGATTGAGAGTGAACATAGTAAAATACTTGATTGACATTTGCTCCTTTATGAGCTAGAGTTTTTTTAATTTGTCACCCCCAACAAATAATTGTGGAAGGTAGATATATTGAGTTTTCTTTAAGATTTTAATGATTGAATTTTATTTAAGCATTTTTTAATTGATATTTAATTTGTGTTGCTTCAATTTGAAATTAGAATCATATTTTGATGAAAGTATCCCCTCAATTGAGATCACCATTCAACACAGCCATCATTGGGATAGTTAATTGATTGACTCAAATATAATTGAAACTTTAGATCCTATCAACTCTATTTAGCTCCTAACAGAGAATTAGATTTGCTATCATATGATAGAATTAGCTTCTCAGATATTTCACTAAGTTTAAATTCTTATAATAAATTTTTAGGTTTCGTTAATTGACCCAACCCTAAGACTAAATTGGGAAGCAACCCGCACAGCATCTTCAAAAACTTGAATCTAAACATTCAGCATAATGTCAAGCCCATGTGGGTGTATTTAAGAATGCCTTAATTAACACCTTCTGTTCGCTTGTATGATGTATTGAGAATCTGGTGGTGATGAAGGCGGAAGCAGAAGCAAAAGTTAAAAGTTAAGGACAAAGTGAGTGTGAGCGGCTTGATCCACCACTATATTCACGTCCTAATTTTATAACTAGGTGTTGTGAAGGTTGCATTTGGGTTCTACTCTTACTTGAAAGTAGACATTCAGATGTATTGTAGATCCCATATGTTACAACCTTATATTCAAATAAAGCCTTCTTCAATTCATTTGAATCGAGATACTACAATATATGCATTCAATAAAACAGCTTATTGGCAAGCTTCCCAATTTATTATGAGTCTTATTTATATTTCTCCAATTTGATTTCAAAAATATGAGTTAGAGCATAATTCAATTGTCAATTGGAAAGCCACTTTATAAGTCATTTTTTCAATTTCATTTGGACTTCATTAATTTTGAAGACAAGCAATAGATATATGACAACTGCTTCAAAATCAACTTAAATGCAAGCTCCAAATGCTCTTTTAAAGGATACATTCATGGGTGCTCATGAGTTGCTTAATTGAACTTGTGCTCCCTAAAGAATCTTTAAATGTGATATAGATTTTATTTTGAAGCCATCTTCATATTATTTTTTATCTATTCAATATGCTGCATAACTATTTATGTGTTTTGGAAGACATTAATCCCATTGCAAATTCTATCCAAACCACTTTGACCCTCTCATTATAATAGTAATACTTTGAAAGTTTACAATATTCTATTTATATTCCTCTTGCTTAAGAGTAAATTTTCAATCTCGATTTTAATGATTAGTTAACTCAATCCCCAATAAAAGTTGTAATAAGATTTGATTATTCAATTAGGAATCAATCTTATATTTTATGAGTAGGTCATCACATGATGGTTATTGAAGTGCTTAGGAATTTCCTTTCATATGCTTGATTTTGAAGTACTTTAGCAGAGGAGGGTTCAAAATTTGGGTAAGCTTCCTATTTACTCAATTTCTTTTATAAGCTTCTTCCCCCCTTTTTTTATTCTTTTAATTTGAATTTAACTGTACGTTTCTTTGTTTAGCACGCTTAAGCTATTTTTTTCTAAGTCCAAAAATTTAACAAACTTTCAATATTTTGGCTAGGGGGAGCGACATCTAACAGATGTTGACTTACTCAATATGCCCTAATGAGTTTAGCGAGCATTGTCTTGCAACACCGCAGCTGATTTTTCATCTCATTGTGCCCTAATGAGCACGACGAGGCCTTAAAACCTGTAAGAAACACAAGTAGATACATATACACATTCACATATTTATCCCACATGTTTAGACTCATTTTTCTGTGAATTTGCAATGTTCGACAAGGGGACGGAGAGGGAGATGCTGGAAACTAAGAGAGGAACCCACCTAATGATGATGTTCCTCGTTGGCTGCGGTAAGAGAAAATGTCGGAAGAAGATGAAAATGCTAGAAGCCTAGAGAAGAACCCGCCTGATGACACTGTTCTTCTTCGGTTGCGGCAAAAGGAATTGTCGAAAAGGGAGATAGAAAGGGAGATGTCAGAAACTGGAAGAAGAATCCACCTAATGATGATGTTCATCTCTGGTTGTGGCAAAAAGGAATCGGAAAGGTAATGGAAAGGGTAATGTCGGAGAAGAACTGTTAATGTTCCTCTCAGTTCTGCAAAAAAGAATTTTCAGATTTTGGCAAAAGAAATTTTGGTTTAAGAGGAGTTTTGGTGGGAGAAAGGAGAAGAAGGGAGAAGGAAGGAGAAGGTTAGTAGTTTGCTTACTTCCATGGGAGATGAGCGAGAGAGTTTTCGTAAGGAAGGAAGAAGGCTTACTGCTTGCTTGCAATCTACCTCCATCGGAGATGAGGAAATGAGAGAGAGTTTTTAGTTTTGACAAGGGAGAGTGGTTTGGTTCATTCAGTTTTGATGAGGGGATGAAAAATGGGAGAGACCTCTTTGTTTGCGGTTGAAGAGAAGAAGGAGGGATCTTGCATGGGAACGGTTGATGAAAGGCTTGTGCAGAAGTGGTTGGTCGAGCGTACGTGTGGAGCTTCCTCCTCGAGATATATGATCGTCGAACTCAGCGGATGAAGAGGAGAGACGCGTGAAGAGGAACGGACGAGGTTAGGGGTATTGGGTCAATCGAATAGAAATAGGGTGATTTAGGGATTTAGGCTAGGGTTAAGTAAGGCTTTTATTAACCTCTTAAATGTCTAAATAGCCTTAATATAAATTTCACTTCAATAAAATTGCATATTTAATATATATATATATATATATATATATATCAATCTTAGCTTATTCTGATATTCCAAATGTAACGGTACAGTTCGTTTCGTGATCGGAGGCCATTTGATTAAAATCAGCGTCAAATTAGGTTAATTTCAGCTCAAAATGCACGTTATCACTTATCGCTTGATTTTCACACAGACTTGTTCGAATTGAGTGCAAATAGTCTTACTTGATAGATTTCAATATTTTGAAACTAACGGAATAATCAATTTTATGAATGGAGGTCATTTGAATATTGTCGTAGCTTTCTAATCTCGATATGCATGTAAACACATTAATGACTTGATCGTTTGATTAATTGATCATTAGATTATGCAATATTTATAATCTGACTAGTTTCAAAGTTCTGAACATGACGGTGAAGTTTGTTCGATGATCGAGGTCATTTCGACCATTTTCGGTGACGTCTAGGGTATTTCGAGCCTCGATTTAGGCACTGTCACTTTCGAAGTCCGTCAAATTCGACTTGTTGGCTTGACTCGACTTATGACACATATATGGAGGTCAACAAACATGTTATAGTTTATCGTGTTAGAAGTTAGAGTATTGAAGCATAAAAATGGAATACTTTTCATTTTCATTGAATGCTTTAACATTTATAGAAATTAAACTTATTTCCCACAAACCATGCTTGAAATATCTAATCATCATTTTGATTTCCTATTTAAAAAATAAAACTATTTTCTAGGACTCAATGACCATCTTGAATGCAGGATCATCAATTTTTTAAAAATAAGCCTCTCTTTGTACTAAGAAAGTGCAACACATTATTTATTTTATTTATTTACCTAATGACATATTTAGGAATTAAGGCTCACAAAAGTTTTAGAGTTGTCTATGTATAACTTTTTTTTTTCAAGTTTCGAAATTATGATGGTAGAAAAGGTAAGCCAATCAGAATATATGTGATTTGTGGATCGAATATCTATCCAAGATTCCTTTAAATTAAAGTAAGCCATATTAACTTTAGAGATCAATATAAGAATATTATTTATTTCTGACGGACTGATATGTCGGTAATCAACAAGTAATCCATTGGTAATAACTATTTTCCGACGAATTCCCAATGGATATTGATCAGGCGGTAAAATTCTGGTTGGAAATAATTTTTGATTAATGAAAAATCTGATGAAAAAAATTTATCGGCAGAATTCTGATGACCTGTCCACCAGAAACGTTATTAGGAAGAATCCAGTGGATATACCGGCTGATATTACTACCGAAACAAAACAAAAAAAACTGCTGAAAATTTATGACCTTTTATTATCGGCAAGCATGCTGGTGGACATGACCGCCAGAAATGTTTGTCAAAATTCATCTGCTAGAAATCTGTCAAAACTGTCTAGTTTGAAATTTTTCGGCGGAGGTTTGTTTGCAGACACCTTGTATCAAGATTTCGGTAGAAAATCCATCAGCAGTCTACCGGAAACCTATACAAAAATGAAAAAAAAATAGAGCTTCACTAAAGCTCTAGTTTTTTACACCTACAGAAAATTTTCAAATAAATAATCACAAGAATACACTCAACATCAACATATGACTAACAAATGATTAATCTCAAGCATTGATTCATAAGTTTTAATATTTACAAAGCCATTATAATGAACAATTAGTTCCAAAATAGTTAAATGAAAGTCTCAAATATAAAAATCCAAACAAACTATTTTCATATGAAAATAGAATAAACATGAAGCCTACTCCTCATCAGTCTCCTTATCCCCTTCCTCCTCTTCTTGATTTGTTTCCGCCACTAGCTCCTACCCCTTGTGGTTATCGCTGTGCATCTTCATCATTCTCACCTCCATCTTAACCATCCAAGCCTCCATCTATACAGCCATCCTGGCTTCCATCTCCTCAGCCATCGCAACAACCTGCCTTTTAACAATATCATCAAAATGCTCAACCAAATGAATGGTGAATGTGCATCATATGACTCCTAAAAGCAAAGCCATAAATTTGTCTCTTCTTCTTCCCCTCAACAGCCTCTTTCCATATATCATATTCCGACTGCTCACTAGAACTATCTGCACTAGTGGAGCCCTAACTACCAACTTCCTTCAGTAGTATGTAGTCATCTTATAAACAACTAGAATGTTAGTTAACCATAACAGACTATTAACTCAGCTATATTTAAAAAAATTCAATGTTAACTTATGAATACTCGTTATGAATGAACATCAATCTACTACTGATCAGTCTGATGCTAATGTGCTCCATGCAATTCAACAACAGTAGACTCTCAGCTAAGAACTTTAGCCTGTAAACAGTATAAATGAAATTCATTAGCGGTCAGAATATGTTTAATTAATAAAACTAACAAATGACTTACCTTCCTCCGTTGATACTCAATGTGAGGTATTGAACCTCCAGTATGCAGAAAGGTGTCCATGCCCCCACAATCAAAAGCACAATTCGGCTTTGTTTGCTCCCGCTTGCAAACATACTCTAGGGGGACTCATACTCTAAAGAGGTTAGGCCACACATCCTCTCCAATTCAGATAGGTCTTCGTCTATACTTGCGTAAGTCCATGAACATATCACGTTGGCGAGTAGATGCTCTAGACTCAAAGTTCCATCTGATCTTCTAGCTATGCTCTGGCAACCAGTTGAAATATCTTTGTAAAATCAAACAAAGTAATGATAATGAGTAATGCTTCAAGATTAACTAATGCATTAAAATATTTGTAAGTAGTTTAGGTAATACCTCAAACTCTCTAAATAACATGTCCCAAACCTCGATTGGGACCTTCTTTTATGATACATATGGAGCATCGTACTTGCTCCTTATAATGTCCATGATTTTATGAATAGCTTCCCTATATGGATTAAACTAAAAATTTGTAATTCATATTAAAAACATAACATGCAAAAGGTATAACTATAATAAAATGCTTATGTGTCGCCCTTCGGCTCAATAGAAATGCATGTCGTCGACAGATCAATGGGCATAGATGTACTAGGCTGATCAGGATGTGTCTGCGGAAACTTGGGATTTGAAATCTGTGGGTGGCTACTAGGGATAGAATGGAGTAGTGTATGCAGGGACTTGAGAATGGTAGGCACATGTACAAGCTACTCTAGAAGATCGAGGTGGCGAAATCATAATGAAGGCCGAGGTAGTGAGTCAGGTGGTAGCCTGAATAGTGGATCAGGACACAAGCTTCTTCTTCTGCATAAAGATGCTAAAAATGATCTTCATGGTCACCATCACCTAATTCCATTTGTAAGGAACAAAAAATAAAATTATTAGACCAACCATAAATAAGATTACTTATAGAAATAAATGGAAGCATGTAAAAAATTAAGCTCATAAAGTAAATTATAGTATGCAGGTATAAACATATACAATATATAGAAAAGTATGTAAAAGTGGCTTGTATAATATATGAGATACATTTATTTAGCAGCTAAAGTATGTATCTCTACACTACTATTTTTAAAGAAAATCTATAAGAAAAAAATGTGCAAGTACCTTTAATGAAAAATTGAGTATTTTATTCTAATAAATTAGTAAAAGTTGATTTTATAATGTCATCTTCATCAGCATCCTCATTGCTCTCATCTTCGGACTGAATAACTTCTTCATAATCAACATTAGTATAAATCAAGCTCATATCTGCTTTTATAACATCAACTGGAAGTTCAAAACCAAACATCTCTTCCTTCTGATGAGTAACATCAATGGTATTATCAACTTCCACTCTTCCTCTGGGTTTTATTTTAATAACTACAACCCATTCAATTTTCTCTCATATTCTTCCTAGATATCTTAGGTAATACACTTGTGTTGCTTGATGTGCAAGGATAAATCAGACGTACTTAACATATTTTCATGTCAACTTCACCTAAGTAATTCCATTTGACTTATGCTTTCTTATCCCTCTATTATGCACATGATCAAAGCAATCACAATTAAATATAACTATGCTCCTCCTATTTAATCTAGGATATTGTACCTAGATAACTTCTTGAAGAACTCCATAATAGTCAATCTCATCATCTAAGTGCGTGTTTTCTTGAATACAAGTACTAGAGTTATATGTTTTTTTCCTTCATATCAAGAACTTTTGTGAAATTTATAATCATTGATATCATTAATCTATCATGTATTTGCAATTTTCTTCGAACCCCAGACCAGGTTGTGATGGTCTTGATTCTAAACTCTATTTCTCCAATCATGAACCTATAATGTTCATAAGAGTTGACTAAATAGATTTTTAACATAAAATAATATATTAAAGTTTTAGTAATGGTTGCTCACATATAATCTAAATCATGTTGGAAATTCATCCTGGACTTTCTTATTAATGGTGGCAGTGTCTTCCAAGTTTAATGAGCTCATGAATAACTTGAACTCAAAAAATAAATTGACATAATTAGGTAAGTATTAGGCTTGATTATACATCAAATTGAGATATTGTGCTATTAACATGCTTACTTAGGAAAAGGCTGAACCTCATTGCAGTTTATCAAAATAGTAACTATCGCTACCTTAAGCTCCTTATCATTTAGATATCATGATGTGTTTCTACCTAGTGCTTTTCCAGATGGTTGAAAAATAAAAAAGACATTTTGTGAAGAACTAACATCATTTGTATTATCTGAATATGCTTGTGGTTTAAAATAGTATAAGCATAAATTTGTAATCTCCTAAGCCAAGTAAGCTTCAGATATTGAGCCTTTAGGGTGTACTTTATTCTTCCTAGTTTTTTTTAGTTTATTCAAGAATCTTATATGAATTTTATAAAATAATCAGTTGTATATTGAATATTAATTGATATTTTAGAGAACCAACATATAGGTACCTCTCAAATGAGTACATCTAGCGATATTGCACTAAACCTCCTACTCTAGCTTCATATAGTAGATGTTTTGGCAGGTGCTCCATGGAGTCAAAAAAAGCTGGGGGAACATCTTTTTGAGCTTATAAATAATAACTGTAATATTTACTTCAAGTTATTTTACAGCTTCCACATTTAATCGAGCTAAAGATAGTTCCTTAAAGAATAGACTAAGCTCGATGAAAATATTTAATATTTGCTCTAGTAAATCACTGAATGCAACTTGAAATAAGCACTGTAGAAAAATATGGCAGTCATAACTCTTCATTCCAAATATTCTTTTTGTTACCAAATTAACACATTCGCTCAAGTTGGATGCATATCCATATGGTAACTTCAATGATTGTACCCACTCATATATTGTTCTTTGTTGTTCTAATGTAAGACATTATTTTACTTTAGGCTTTTGGAATGTACTAGTTGTTATCTCTCTCAACTTTAGCTCTCTTCTGCAACAATAGTCCTTTAAGTCCAACATAGCTTTAACATTATCTTTCCTTTTTCTCTTAACATCTATCACTGTGTTAAAAATATTATCAAAATAATTTTTCTCTATATGCATCATGTCAATATTATGTCTTATCATATTAGACTTCCAATATGGTAGATCCCAGAAAATACTCTACTTTTTCCAATTATGTGCCACACCATAACCCGACATACGACCTTCACCTAATATAGGAGAATCAACTATACTTGGGATAGAACTAACAATATGCTAGAAATCATCCCCACTCAATCTTGAAGGGGACTTCGCCTTCTCAACTCATTTTTTTGTGAATGCATGCTCATTTCTTCTGAATGGATGATTAGTAGGGAGGAACATATGATGATAATTAAACCAAGAATTTTTTTTCAACCATTTTTAAGAGTGAATGCCTTTGATAGATCCATGTAGTATGGACAAGCTAATTTCCTAGCTATGCTGCATCCTAATAGCATTTTGTATGCAGAAAAATCATTAATAGTCCATATAAGTGCTATTTTCAGCTGAAAGTTTTGCTTTGCAGTTATGTTATATGTCAGTACACTAACGCCCCATAAGATTTTGAACTCATTGACTAATAGTTGTAGGTATACATCAATCTTTGCCTTTGGATTATATGGCCTAAAGATTATCAAAGTTAAGAATATATAAGGAGTTATCATGCACATCTCTAGTGGTAAATTATATGATATAATTATCACTAAAAAACATGAATAGGGAGATGCAGACTGATTGAATAGCATAAAGGCAAAGTCAAACGTTTCATGGATCAGCTGCAAAATTTGGATAAGTGCGACTGAAATGCTTCCACACTTTTATATCTGATGGATGGCTTAATATAAATGATGTGCTTGCTTTATTATGATGCCATCACATGTTCTTAGTTGAATGCATTGAAGTGTAAAGTCCCTGCAAACATGGAGTTAATGACAAGTAGAATAGATGCTAGTGCAGAACATCCTTTTGATTTGCATTGTTTCCTACTATGTGGCTTGAACCTTGGCGCTCCATAAAATTTTCATTCAGTATCATGTGCGTTGTCTTTGTACAACATACAATGATTCTCATAGTAGTCAATTTTTTCTGAGCTCAGACGTAACTTTAACACTAACTTCTTTGTTCTGTACATGTCTTCAGGAACTACACTTTCCTATGGGTTTGTTTCTTTTAGCAGTCCTACAAATTAGTTAAAGTATTCATGTAACATATTAAATTCAATTTTAATACTTAGCATTCTTATGATCACAGATAGCTTATTGTGGTTCATGCACCCTTCCAATAATGGTCATTGTGCTACCTTTAGTAGATCATAAAATTTTTAAGCTTCTTTATTAAGTGGCTTATCCTCTGTAGAGTACTCTACTCTAGCAACATCATAAACCATTTCTTCATAAGTTCAACCAGAGTCATATTCACTTGAGGGGCATGTATGGCTTGTTGACGTACTACCAGCAGCATCAACATGTGGCTCGAACTCACTATGTGAAGTCCATAACCAATAATTTGGTTGAAAACCCTTGTGATACAAGTATACTTTAACTTTATCTGGTGTTAGCAAAACTTATTTCTTATGCCCCACACACAGACATCAAAACTTTCCTTCACAAAAGTAAAAGGAAGTTGAGATATCACATGTATGAAGTGCTCAACACCACTCAAGAATTCATCAGTTAGTTATTTCATACCCGGATGCAATCTATTGTACATCCATGACTGCTCACTACAGATATTCATAATCACCCTAAATTAAAAAATGTGAGAATTTAACTAATATTTTGTCACATTACATAAATAATATTGATAGCATAATAAATGGCTAATTTCATATGACAACCTATGTGTTTAAGTTATTCTCAATGAAAGAAATTTTTTTCAACTAAAAGCACAATCGCACATAATCACTAAATCCTTACTTTCTAAAAAAATTGAGATTGTCACACGTATTGTAAAATTTAAATAAATGCAGCAAAAGTTTCAAAATTATATATCTTTTAATTTTACCCTATTAAATGACTTAGAGGAATAATTTGGTCTAAATTCTCAAATCCTAAATTGATGTAGGACGAGAGTATAATATAAAATTTATTACACCAATAATTATTAAATCAACACATTCATAATATTATGAATTTTGTGAAGTTGAAACGATTCCAACTAAAGTTATATTAATCGTACTAGAGATCTGAATCTTATAAATGCAAAGAAATAACTAAAAAGTTATGAACGATCTAACCTATAGAGGATTTAAAATAACCAATAATGAAGTGAGGATAAGTTGAAGTCGATCTCTACAAATAGTCTAACATTGTGGAGATCATATTCCTTCTTTAGAAGTCCTTCTCTAAGGGTTGTGAGCTCACACACTTAAGTAGTCTGTCAGTAGGGAGGAAAGCACATAAAAGAATAGTAAAATAAATTTAAGAAGATAACTTTTATTCCAAATTCAAGTGCTAAGCATTACAAGAGCCTCCCTATTTATAGGATTGAAAGGGAGAGTTAAGAATACTCAAACCTAACTCCAAACTCAAACCTACCATCACCTATTACCAAACTTACCACTCCTTCCATACTAACCTAAAATATCATACCTACTACCATGAATCATGGTCGTCATGACACAAGAATAGTCCAATACTTATAAGCCCAAAACCTATACAAAATATAAAAGCACAATAATACATAACATAAATTATAACATAAAGGCCCAATACATAGATTTAAGCTTTATGATGATGACATTGATGATGGTGATGATGATGCCCTGTATTAGTACTCCTCGGCTTTAAAGGACTCTACTTTGGAGAATGAAAATCCCTGTATTATAATATATTTATTTTAAAAGTGGAAAATTGAACACTATGGTGGACCTCTATGTAACTTGAACTCATAAATAAATTTATTTTAATGATATTTGTTATTTAATTTAAAATATTTTTTTATTTGCTTTCATGGGAAGCTCAATATGTATATATATATATTTTAAAAATTATATAAAAGTATTATTTTTGATATGTTGATTAACTCTATAACTTGAATACTAAAATAAATAAATTACATTACACCTCTTTTACATTATTTAAAATTGATCATTAGGTTTTTGAAAATTTATTCACATTATTTAAAATTTTGACTAAAAATATTCATTTAAACTTTCACTTTTTAAGGTTTTAAATATTAATGAAAAATGAAAATTGAGATAAGATCTTCTGTCAAATCATTGTCCTGCCTAAAACTCATGTTTTGCTGAAATTAGATTGATTATTGCTAGTGAAAAATAAATTGAAAAGTAATTATTTTGATGAAGTTGTTGAGTGGAATAACAAGGAAACGACAGCTAAAAAATTGCATCATATCTTGAAAAATTGGCTGCTAATAAAGTAACTATGAACGATATCATTGAACACATCGTTGAAAAAAAATTAAGGAGCATTTTGGTCTCTAAGAATGTAATATAAAATAAAATTAATATATTTAAAATATTTTTAATTGTTTGATTGAAAACTTTAAAAATATAAGAGTTCATTTTTTATTTTATTAAATGAATATAAAATAAAATAAAATTATTGATGGTGGCGTGATGATATCTAATGATGGTGATAATTAATAATAACGATGAATAAATGATAGAAACACAGCGATGGATGGCGGCTCATTTTACACCCAAATTACGTATATAAAATTTGCTCAAATTTGATGAATTTTTTTTTTAAATGCTGAATTTAAACTAAAATATATATATTCAAAATACACACTCAAAATGCAATATACAAAACCCCAAAATTTACTGTACACTACAAACCAAAAATGAACGTTTTACATTTCTTACATTCAATAATGAATCAGTTGAAAAAAATTTAATCATTCGACTCTTTCTTCCCTTTACAAAAAGAATTCCAAAAATAAATAAATAAAACCATTGAAACAAGGATTAAGACAATATAATTAAATTGTCATGGTTACAAAATAGAACTATATATATATATATATATATATATATATATATATATATATATATATATATATATATATATATAGCCAGCCTAGGCATCGATTCACAACCGATCCCTTCAGTTAATCTTCCACTTATATAACTGCCATTAGAGACGAAAAGGAAACAAACTAAAAGACAACAAGGGCTCAATAGTACTACTCGAATGCTACTAAAAGGCTAAAAGCCTAAACACTGTTGTACATAATATCCTGAAGAAATAACTATATAAGACAGAGAGATGCTAAAACTATAGAATTTGGCCATTAAAGACACATTAGGAGGAGAGATAATAATGTGATACAAAGAATGGGAAGAAATCTCTGAACAGCAACCAAAGGAAGGACAGTTTCAAAGACTACTGTACAAGCTCAAGTTTTGTAAAATGAGCCATTATAGGGGTGAAGGGCTATACCTACAGCCTTAAACCCAGTTTGAGAGCAATCAGTTGATTGAAAATATAATATGTACAGGTTGATGAATAAATAGACCTATGTGTGAGTGATTCAAGATTGGATGAACTGTCTTTCTTCTAAGATTTTGGCGAGTTGCATGTAAAGAAGTTGTTGCTCTTCCAGGCTAAGGTTTCTCAAAATCTGTAGAATCGTTTAAAATGTTTCTCAGAATCTCGGAATCTGCAGAATCTTAAGTTTTTAAGAAAGGCTGGAAAAGGAAAAAAGAATGCAGCAGAAGAGAGTGACCGAACCTGGTTCAGAATCATCTCTACCAAACAGTTCTGAGACATGATGAAGGATTGGTAGTATATGTATGCAAACACTGCTATGACCATCTGATAAAGAAGAAGAATAATAATATCTGGTTATGTAATTACGTAGGAGTCATAATATTATAGAGATGGAAAAAACTACATCACGTACACAATATTTATTGAGTAGATAGAGATGAAAATTAAGAACTTATAATGAGTTTTTAAATTGATGAGTGCTTGAGGAAAGAGTCCCAACAAGTGGACAACTTGTTAAATGAACCTTCATGCAACCTCTAGGCGAGTTCCTAACTCCAAGTGATTCAAACAAACTAACTCAGCATTGGTTAACTTGATTCAAATAAATATTCATCGCTAATATGAATGCACAAAACAAATCATTTTATATGAACATAATACATCCTTGTGTTATGAAACATGCTTCGCTTCAAAAATAAACAAAGAAAAATTAGCAATAACTTATATTTAGGCATTTTGCACCTTAATAATCAGGAACTAAACATAAAATGCTCTACCAAAACACAATTTTGATTGATAAAATTTTTGCACCTTAATTGAAAATCGAAGGCATAGGTCGGTGACAAAAATAAATTTATTATCATACATGCAAATGCCAAGAGAAGAAAAACTGTTCTTCTAGAAAATGTTTCTCAAGAAAGACTTGTTAATGTTATCATAGAACACTAAGGAAAAATAAAAAACATACATCCAAAGTTTGGTATATTCAACAAAATATCATAGTGCATTACATTCAAATATCATTAATCATCACTTAGGTCCATATTCAACAAAAGAAAATTTAAGTTTACAATAAAGTGTTGTTGCATGAGATAGTAAGATTTGAATTTTAATCTCAAAAATACAAAATCATCTTCCTAACTCCTTGTGTATCCATCTAGCTTTTGATTCTGTAGGTCTTGAAAAGAAGGATCGAATCATTGTAGGATTCTTTGATAATTTCTTATAAATTGTGTCAATCTCCTCAGTAGAAAATCCTGGAATACTAGAAAGCTTTGTCATTAGTTCATTGAACATTTCTCTTTCCTTAAAATCTCTTGTTGAACTCTGAATTGCATTTACAATTTAGGCTACACTATCAGCCATCATCACAATATAATCATGCAGAGATTGATCACTTTCATTCTTTTTAGTCTTCTTGTGTTAAGTAAATCCTTTCGAAGATGAAGGTATTGATCACTTTGTCTTCTCTATAGAGTTCTGTGTAAGATCGGCATCTGGAAACTCAATGGGTTAGGATGCATCTACACATGGCTCGATAAAACTTGGAGACTCATCATCATCTAAACTAATATGTTGAGTACCAAAGCAAGTTTCAGAATTTCCTGACTTTGCCCATTCTCCTGTGGCATGACCTTCACCACAAACTTTCTCCAATTCATTATAACTTATAATTGGAATATTTAAAAAGCTAGCATCTTTTGGAAAAGCTTACAATGCAAGAAGTAAAAAAAAGTTAACATAAATTTCTTAAAAATTTAATGTGACAAAGCTATGTATTACAAAAAATACCTGAATATGTGATATGTATTCCTCTTGTCCCGTCAATATCATTTTTGTATCTTCATCCCAAGACACACTTGATTTTTTCTTTAGCTCCTGGATGTGATTCCATATTCCTCTTTGATGCCTGATATGATTCTTACATTGATCCGATGTGCCTTCAATTCCAAATTTCTGTTTTAATTTATAAGAAACACCTTTGTACACGGTATCTTTGAAGCCTTGAGCGCTTCTCATATTCGCATCAACATACTCACACATGATTTGTAAAAGCCCTGGAATCCATTCTGGTTTTGTACTCCAGACAAAATGCTTTCTTTTAATTTTTAGTGCTACTGGGGGGTTAGGAGGATGATTGTCTATTTAACCTAATTAGACAACCATCATATTGAAGCAAATATTAGTAGTTAGTATGATTACAAAAATAATCTTATAAAAGAAATTATGCCAAAAAAAGATAAATCTATAAAAAATAAAGATGCTTTATTCTACCAAAAAAATAAATATTTCTATCATCCATTGCATATATATGTCAACCAAAAAGATAAACAGTCAACATCAAAAAATATTTACAATATGTACTAATAAAATATGGTTTACAAAAGCATAATAAATCTAACATCCCAAAATATGGACTATGTGCTAGAAAGGATATTTTATGTCATCCAAAATTCAAGCTAATAACCAACTTCGTTCATGCGGCTCCACATTGCTTGAGCTATTTGGTCTCTTTTGTCTAACCACTCACGGTTCTTCTATAACCCTTATGTCATGACTTTTCTATGTGCTCTCATAGCCCACTCAACCTCTGGAAGAATGAAATCATCACCCCCTTCTGAAATGATCCAATTATGTAATATACAAGATGCAAGAACAATATTAACTTGTGTTTGTAATGGAAAATATGGGTCGTACTTGATAATTCTAAATCAATTTTTCAAAGAATCAAAAGCACGCTCCACTGTAGTACGAAGTGATGAATGTCGAAGGTTAAATAACTTCTAAGCATTGGTTGGTCTACTTCTAGTGAATTCTTTTAGATGATATCTTGTGGCACGTAATGGAGATATAAAACCCTTCCAAGTGGAGTAGCCATTGTCCACTAGGTAGTACTTACCTATGATTAAACGTAAATCAATGTTCGTATAAGTAAAATACTTTTTGTAAGTGATATTTATGATAAAAATATTTTATACCTTTACCATCAATTCGTTCTAAGATATTCTTGTAGCATCATGTGTTGAACCTTCCCACCCAGCTAAGACATGTAAATTTCAAATCAAAGTCTACTGCTGCAAGCACATTTTGGGTGGGATAAGATTTTCTCCCTCTAAAGGCAGATGCATGCTCCTTAGGAACCCTAACTTTAATACGGGTTCCATCAAGAGCACCGATACAATCCTAAAATTAATAAGTGATATTAGTAAGAGCATTAAAATACTTATATAAGATATCATTATCATACCTTGAAGAAAGGCATGAATCTATCGCTCGATTGTATTTTATGTGGAGTTTTCAATGTCACAGGCTTTATCATCTCATGTCGTAACTCTCCTACAACATATAATACAACATTAAAGTACCTACTCACAGTTTCTCCAGATGGTTGAAAGTTGAATCGAATAACCCAATTTTGCACGTTGTGCCTAAGGATATGTAGTAATATAACTACTTGTTCTTCAATTTTTACATTGAGCGTGTTTACAAGTAAACCTCTTCTGTGAAATAAATTGCATAATTTGAAAAACGGTGATTTTTTCATTCGAACCATATTCACGCAATCTAAATCAGATCCAAGATATAATCTAGAAAGGTATGTCTCATGCTGAATATTTTGCTCAGGATAAATTCTTTGTTGATTTCTCTTTAGTGTATCCAATAAAATATATATAATAGTGACTGAGCCAGCTATGCATGTATGAATGGTTGAAGCAAGCTGATTTCTATTGATCTCAACATCATTTGAAAAGTCATCGTAATCAGAGAATCATCCTTCACCCTCTTCAGATATGTCGGTCATGGATTTTTACAATAAGATTCACTAAGCTGATACTCAGAAAATAAAAAAAAGTGTTTAGGAGAATATCAAAGCCATCAAATTAGTTGAGGAACAATGGAATTATAAAAAAATATATCAAATGAAAATCATCATTTTTGTATCTATGGACATGGCATTGAACATAAAGTAAGATAGAACTAAAAATTATTGAATAAATTTATAAATAAGTATGAAGGCTTCGAGAATTTCTACTATTTTCAGGGTAATCCTACAATGCAAGATAATTTTTCTATTTGACATCAAGGTATAATAACATTTTCATTTTTTTTTTACGATTATCTCAAATATAAAAAAATATATATCGATAAATAAATGTTTAATTTTAAATGTAAATACATACAAATTATATCTATCTATCTTACAAATTAATTTGACTGCCGACAAATGTATCTTAAAATAATATGTTGTAATTATATTTGAAATATCTCATACATTTTAATTAAAAAAGGAAAAATAAAACTTCTCTATGGCCTTAACAAGATAAAAATGTGCATCCCCAATTGAACGGCAGGCTCAATCAATCCTCATCCAAATCCTAACGAGCATCCCCATCTCATCCTTGGCTTTCTCCTCCACCTTATCTCTTCCCGCCAACCGATACCTCTATCCACCCCAAATCCTCATCGATGGCTGCACCTCTCTCCGGTATCCACCTTCCTTCCAGATAATATTCCACTCTTGGCGCCAAAATCACTTCTTTCAAAGAACAGTCTAAACTCCTCAATCCTTCTTCCACTTGAGTGAGGGGAGAAAGGGAAGGAGAAGAATAAAATAACAACTGAAATGCAGAAATTAAGAGATCGACAGAGGGAGAAGGAGAATCAGAAACAAATAAATGGAGAAAGGAAGAACAAAGGACGTACCTCTTAAGATAATCTCAGTTATGGAGGCAGATAATTGTTGAGCTGTAACGAAGAGGAGAATCTGAAAGCATAGCTCGAAAAGAAGAGTTATGCGGCACAGGGTTCTGCGGCACAGCGTAGCTCGAAAAGAATCTGAATCGCTAAGCAATGTCGAGGCGATCCCACCTCTCGCCGGCACAGGGTTCTGCAGCTCAGTTCTCGCACAGTGGCGGGTATGCCAAAGATTATTGCGGGAGACGAAGAGTCCTACGCACGGTTATTAACCGTGACTTCTAATTTCGCTCGATTCGGGGGTATTCCATTTACACGGAGAATAGGATTAGGAAGGAATTTCAAATAATGTAAAATTTTACACGGTAATTAATTTACCACGTACCAAACATGGGAAAAGTAGAATTGCATGTATTTAAATTACATTACACCTCTTTTACACCGAACCGAACAACCCCTTAATAGTGATTTTATTTATATCACAACTATCTACAACATACGCCAAGTACCATCTTTCTTTGGGGTAAGAAGAGTAGGCATTGCGCATGGAGATAAATTTTCCATGATAAAACTTTTTGTTAATAAATCATCGACTTGTTGCTTTAGCTCTACATGTTCATTTGAGTTCATACAATAATGTGACAAATTTTGGAGTGATGATTCAAGAATTACCTCTATGGTATGTTGGATACTTCTTAATGTGGGAAGCTCACTGGGAAGTTCTTCAGAAAAAAACATCTTGATATTCTAATAAAAGTTCATATATTTCAGATGAAAATGATTCAACACAAGGTTGATTTTTGGAAGTTAGGACAACTAATGCAAAAATGATATTCTCATTAATCTCCTATTGAAATTGATGTTTATTAATAATATATAGGGATTTCTTTTCTATGGGAGGAGAAGAATTTTGGGATTGAAGTGAAGTGACCTCTTTAGGCTTAGCTGAATTTAACACAATTCTCTTACCTTGAAAAGTAAAGCATGTGTATTAGATCATCCATAATTTATAACATCGATGTCAAATAGTCAATGTCTACCTAAGAGTATATAAGCAACATCCAATGGATGAACATCACACCAAATTTTATCACTATATTATCATAATTGAATGGGTACAAGATAACATTGAGATATAGAGATACATGTCTTATCTACCCAAGCAACCTTATAAGGTTATGGGTGAGTCTCCAAAGTGAGCCAAAGCAGAGGTAGCAATAACATTTACACAGTTGCCACTATCAATGATTAATCTACACGTCTTTTCACCACTCTTAAAATAAGTATGGAAAATTGTTGTATGTCTCTAATCAATATTAGCTCATGGGATAGGTAGCACACAACGCATAATGGCTACATGAGACTCATCTAATGCTTCTTCTACATCACTAGCCTCTTCACAAGGTTCAACTGCAATTTGATTATCAGTATTTTCATTTTGTTGATCCTCATTTTTATGATATTAGTGTAAGTTTCGACAAGGATAAGTACTTGCATAATGATCAATTTCACCACATGTAAAATAAGTAATGTAGAAGCATTAGAAGTAGATGTTCCCACTAAAGCTTTTTCTTTTATTTCATTAGGTCTTTTAGAAATTGCTAAGGTAGGAGGAGTAACATGCGATTGAGAGTTATTTCTAGATAAAGTTGTGAATCACTTATAAGGTTGTGATCGAAGATATTGTTCAATTTGAGTCAACTTATTTTTGAATATGCACTCTATGCAACTCATTATATAAGCCATTCAAAATATAATTTAAGTATAAGAAGTAAGAGTACTTCCTTGAATTATATTATTCAAAACTTTAACATATAATTCATCTTCTTAGAGTTCAGGATCCTCCATTATGAATCTCATAAGACTCAATATTGTGAGTTAAAATAACATATTTTGTGAGAGAAATTTAACTCAATGAACATTTTTAGTTTCTCATTATGTCTTAATACAGTGATAATCTATAGCTATCTAGTCGAGGTTTGAAACTTGAACTAAGAGTAACAACTCATGTGTTGTTATTGCTCCTAACAGGAATGATGTTTAGAGTAAAATCTCAATTTTTTTTTTATTAACCATAATGTTAATATTGAGAATATCTTTGATACTTAAATAATAAATTTCTAGTAATGAAAAATAGCAAAAATATTAAAATTCTCCGAGCAAACCATTAATCTCTTTGAATGGAAGAATCTATTTTTCCATTATTAGAAATGTTGTACACAAATAAAGAAATGAATGAAGTGAACAAGTTTGCTAAAGCTAATGAAACTAATACAATAAAAATAGTACATATTTTAATAAAAAATTTAACCTTTATCTCAAATCTGTAAAATGAGAAATGAAATGAAATCAATTCCTATGTTTTACATATATAAAACAGATTTGCTTGAAGACATGAATATAAACATCCATCTCAAAAGAGACAATGACAATCACTTGTGCATTAATCTCATAGTTTGCAACCTTTCATATTCCAAAAGTAATAACCTATCAAAATTTCATAAAAATTATCCTCACATATTACAATATTTTAATTTTCATATGATTTAATTTATTTAATTTTAATTTGTGCATCAATTGTTCATTAACCTATAAATTACAATTTACTCTTCCAATATTATTATCCCTTCTAGAACCATGACTTTTACAACTTGATTACTCCAATATAATCCTTTCTAGTTAAAACCTCAGCTTACCGAAATTATTATTGTTATTATTATTATTATTATTATTATTATTATTATTATTATTATTATTATTATTATTATTATTATTATTATATATTTGTGAAGTTTGAGTTCAAATAGTAATTAATTTTATGTTTTCCATAAGTATGAATAAAAAAGTAATTTTAATCATACTTCTTAAAAAAATTGATCTTAAATATGAAGAGTGATTATTATGTGTGGAGTCAGGACATAGCTTTACCCTTACGTTTTAATAATATAATATCATGCGACACTCAATCTATACACAACTATTATGTATTGAATGTGAAGTGCGATATACTGATCTAATATTAATCGCATGATAATACATTGTATACATATATACAATATTGTATTGCCAATACATAATAAGTGTGTATTGATTGAATGTCATATGATTCTATATTAATGAAATTTGAATGTAGAAGTTACATCTAAACTCCGTATATAATATTTTTTAAAATAAAATAAATTTCTTAATCATGAAGTTTGAATATTCTTCAAGATCTAACCTCTACCAGCTCATTATGTGAATCATGATACTAAGATTTGAAAAGCAAGAAAGCCTGCTGAAATTTTCTTTAATCTCAATTTTTATTTAAAAAAATGAAATTAATGAGATAAATATGCATTTTTCTTAAAAATGAGACATATTATAATTTGTTTTATTAATACAACCACTGCTAAAGTAGAGATATCTACCAACTAATTAATCACATTTAACTAAATTAGGACTGAGAAAAAGAAGAAGGATGGAGGAGATTAAAGGGAGAAAGAAGAGATGGTTATATTACGGAAAGAGGAAAATCTTCGAGTGGCTTTAAAGCTCAGGAAAAAAAAAAAAAGTTGAAAGCGGACAATTGCGTCTCATCTTGGTCTGCTTTAATTGCTGGTGAACCGACTTGGTGGGGTCCCACGCGCGGTTCCAACCAACGCTGGCCAGCCTCCACCGACATAGGCCCAAGGACCACATCGGCTTATATATATATATATAATCATTTAATTAAATATAAATCTTATATATATTAAAATTAAAAAAAAACATTCAAAATTAAATTCATGATGATCCAAAATTTAGTTTGACAAATTTATACGAGATAAATTAAAGATATAAAAAATGATCTGATCAAAACCTAAATGAGCTCCAATAATAACATTTTTTGTAACAATAATTAGAGGGTTAAATGATATTTACATTATATATATTTATAATCAAATCAAATTTCTTAATGATATAAATTTAATGATATAAATTTTGATATTATTGAGATACTTTGACATTCAAGAAATTTCATTTGATAAGGAGATGTTGCTTTTGGGTGTCTAATAATGTGTTTTAGGGTTTTTTAAAACTAAGTAGAATGCCACGCTAAAAATTTAAATAGATTCTTGTCCCCTACTTAAAAGCAGATTAGATGAGGGATTAGTGAGAGCTTAAGGATTAAAAGAATCCAAGAGTTTCACCTAATCTTTACTATTAGCGCATAATTGCTTAACTACCACCAGTAAAGCAACACTATTTGACCATCATTGTTGGAGCATTGCCGCGAAAGCAACCCACTAATCTTTATCATCAAACTATCACAACTACTTGACTACCACCGTTCAAGCACTACAACCCAACCATGTCCATTAAAGTGCTAATGCCAATTCTAGCCATTGTAGTGCCTTTGTTTGACCAATGCCGTCTAACTACAACCATCAGAGCATCATTGTCATCAGACCATAGTTGCTTTTAAAGCATCATTACTTGATCGTCAATATCAAAGTGTTTTGGCTGCTAGAACATTATCAATAAAACATCACCATTGTAAGCACTGCCACTTGATCATTTCCATTAGAGTGTCATTGCCCAACCACCAATATCAGAGTGTGATCATTATCTAACCACCATCGCTACCATATATATGCCCTTAGAACGCCACTATCTAGCCAACTTTAGTCGAAGTACTACTGCCTGACCAAAACCACCCGACTGCTACTATTGGAGTGCCACCACCATCATTGTGTCATCATAATTGATGCACCATCATTGCCACTTGACTATCATTATAATATAATCGCTTTTATACAAAGTTAGCACTTGATTAACACCAACCAATTGCCATCATCGGAACACCACTATTAAAACACTAATGTTAGAGTGTTATCGCATGACTGCTGCTGCTTATTTATTATTACTCAGTCATTGTCATAGGACCATCGTTAACAAACCACTTCCATTAGAGTGATATAGCGTGATCGTTGTTGTCATACTGTTGCCATTAATCAACACTATTGATCAATTACCCCAACTATTGTTAATGAATTTTTAACACTCGACCTTTACCATCAAACTGCTACTGCTAACTAGCATTATCAAACCATTTCCAAATCTCTGTCATCGAATCACTATCACCTAACTTCCATCATTAACAACCACCAATAACAAGCACCATCAAGCCATCTCCAAACCACTGCCAATAACTAATTGTCACCCAACCATCGTCATTAAAGCATCACCTTTGACCAGCACCATTAGATTGTCATTAACTAACATCATCAAACCTTTGTCAATCAATATCTTTAGATTGTAGCCTAATCACGATCACTTGAACAATATTATTTAATTATGATTGTTTTACCATCATCACGTAATTATGATCACTCAATTATAGTCACCTTACCACCATCATCTAACCATCATGAATCGAATACAATCTCTAAACTATTATTGCACTTGTACAATCTCTTAGCTATCAGAGCCCACTTACATTCACCTGTTCACAGTTTCTTAACTATAATCACTCCTCCATCATTGATCAATTACAGTTACTTAATCATCGTCACTTGACTATAATACTCGGACATCCATTGCCCAATTAAGATTGCTAAGCTACATCACATGATTATGATCTTTGATTAACACTCGATTATAGTCTTCTGCAATGTGGGTTGAAATTTATCGATGCTCACCAATTTTGTTACTTGCCATCATCTATAAGATCAATGCACAATGTTGATGTATGTTAGTGCTTTTAAAGTTAATGCTAATGCACAATATCAGTACATGTAGTTGCCTATAAGACTAATGTACATTAATGCCATCATTTATAAGAATGATATATGCTTTCATGCATATCATCTTTATAAGCCATCGACACACGTAATCATCGGTAAGACCAATGCACTATGAATATCTTCACAAAGCCTTCAACAACCTCACGCTTTCAGTAACTCAAGGACATCTTAATTATCCAATGCTTTGAACTCTAGGAGAGATAACATCCCATGATCAAATATATACATTGAGCAGCCCTTTCTTTCTGCCGTTGCATCTCATCCGTAGATTTGTGAAAACCTAAATGATCATCCAACGTTGATTCTCTGATTTAACCAATAAACTCCTTAACTATAAAACGGAATGGAATAAAACTCACTGCTTTACCTAGGGTTATTTGAGATCAATTTTATTTTGTATTTTTTTATAATATATTTTTTAAAATATTTATTTAAGACTTATTGGGATTTTTTTTTGGTCATTTGAGCGAATTTAATCATAAATTCACACATATAATATATGTGTAAGAATTTAAATTAAGATCTCTTGATTGAAAGTCGAAGCTCTCAACCACTAAGCTAAAGTGTCTTGCACACTTCTTTGGATTCAATTTTATTTTATGTTTTTTAATTTTTAATTTTTATATTATTTTTAAAAATAAGTTTGTTTAGTTTATTTTTAAGTAGTTTTATTTTTTATTTTTAAAAATAAATAATATTATATCTGAAAATACTAAAAATAAATTTTAGCTGGTTTGAATATTTTTAAAAATAATTATCACTATAAAATATAATTAAAATATAAAATAAAAAACAAAAAACTTAGGGGCTATTTGGTTTGATAGTATATTAAAGTAAAGTAAATAGAGGTTTCAATTTTTTTTTTGCATTTAACATGATACAGAGTAAACTTTTAAAGGGATATAATGCATTTAGAATTCATTAAAACATTAAATTTCAGTGTATTTGGAATTCGTCCCGTCGGGAATTCTTATCGATGGCCCGTAAATCTCACGTTAGCCTCTTTGCCATCGTACCCATCGTCCTTCTTGCTGCCGCAGTAGGGTCCCGCATTTGTCGTCGGCCTGCCGCCACCGATCGTCGCCCATTCTGCTCATCGCTTGATCACATCATTGCGGTAGTATTAAAATTTTAAAATACTTTACATTATATTTATTTTATGAAACAAAAAAAATAAACTTATGTACTTGTAGAATTTTTAACTAAACAACCTAAAATAATCTAAATATACATCATTTTTTTATACTGCATTCTTTTTTCAGGCAACTAGACAGCCTCTAAGTTGGATCCAAAATAGCTCATAGTGTATTTTTAAAGGGTTATTTAAGATCACTCTTATTTTTTATTGTTTATTTTATTTATGTTTTATTTCAAATAAATATGTTTGATGTAATGTTATTTTTAAAAATATTCAAAATATCTAATAATTATTTTAAAATTTTTAAAAATAAAAAATCAAAACACAATTGTGTATTTTTTAAAGTATTTTTTAATTTTTAAAAAATAAATCATATTATTTTTAAAATAATTAAAAATACTTTTAAATATTTTGAGAAGTTCTAAAAATAATTATCATCATTGAATATATTTTTCAAAATCTAAATAAAATAAATAAAAATAAAAAATAAAAAATAAAATTGATCCCAAACAATTCCTACAAATAATATACTCTTGTTAGGAACTTAGGAGAGCCTTCTACTTAGGGATGCAAATGAACAGAGCGGCGCCGAGCATGTGCTTGTTCAATTTCAAGCATTTTTATCTTTATCAAGCTCGGCTGGTGCTCGAGATTTTAAGGTGATGTTGAAGCTTCATCTTATTTAAAAATAGAAGAATTTATATATATATCATATTATTCTTATGTATTTACATATCTAATACCTAAACTTCAATTTTTCATATAATTAATCTTCAATATCTCAAATATCACTTTATTCACTTTTAAAAGTAAAATCTTTTTAAACATAAAAGTGTTAGATAAAGAAATATCTAACTTTAGATGTTAGGCATGTAATAATATAAGAATTGTATATGTAAATCCCTCTTAAAAATATTTTGTTCACACTCAATTCGAATTTATTCATGAGATTAGTTCAAATTAAGATTATCCAGCTTATTAACGAGAAGCTCATTATAAAATAAATGAATTTTAATCAAATCTTAATCGAGCTTATTTCAGAACAGATTATTGAGAAATATACACGAGCTATATAAATTAAAGCTTATTAAGCCTAAAAAAAAAAATTAAATAACCATATTCAAGAACTAACTTTGATCAAGTCTTAATTGAGCTATAATCAAATTATTATTGAGCCTTTTAATGTGCTTTAAATAAAAAATTACATTCTGCGTAATTTTACGTTTATTTTAAACTTTAATTTTCTTAAATAAGCAAATCTTTTATTATTACATCAAAAATCTTACATTCTTTTGAGTGAAATGTCTTTTGAGAGGAAAAGTCTTAGTTTGTAAATATTCAAATTTGAGTATGAAATATATAAATGCAGAAGAATTACGTGGTATATATATAAATTTTACTAATATTATTCATGAACATAAATACATCGAATGATAAGTTGTTCAAATTTTTTTATTTTACAATTGACTATTTATAAAAAATATTCAAGTTCATTTGATTAATGAATCTAACAATCATAAATAAATTCTAATCGAATTGAGTCACAAGTAATTTATTAAACGCTGCATTCATTTATAGCTAGTTCTACTGCAGAGCTTTCAAAATCAAGCCAACAGTAACTACCAAGTTTCCACCGTCGTTTCTTATGTCATTTTCTAAGTTTCAAAAAAAAAAAAAAAAAAATGTGAATCGATGGACGTCTTTATCAGCTTGCGATTAAAGGGACAATATTCCGTTACGAAAGAGATCGAACAACCTTAGGATTTATCGCAATGTTTTGAAAATTGCCCATCAAGCATAGAAAACTATTTTGGTTCAAAATATTTACAAGAAATTTAATTAAAATGCATCTAAAAATTGTTAAATTTATTGAGATAAGAATAATCCAAAATTTGGTTGATTACTTAAGCCCTGTTTGAATCAATTTTTATTTTCTGTTTTCTATTTTTATTTTTGAAAAAATAGAAAAAAATAAAAAATAAATTTGTTTATCTATTTTATTATTTTTGTTTTCTATTTCTAAACAAATTTTTTTTTTATTTTCAAAAATATTAATAACATGCAAAATCCATTTTTCTTTACTTTTAAAACACCCGGATCATATTTTTCAGATTTTTAAAGATTTGAATTTAATTTTTTTTAAAAAAATTATATTAAATAATATAATTAATTTTATTTAATTTAATCTAATAAAATTTATGTTGAATATAAGATAATAATAGATTAATTTTAATATATCATATGTGTTTATATATATAATATAAATTTGAATTTATATATTATTTTTTGATCAATTTTAATTAAATTTAACTTCATTATATAATAATAATAAAAATAATTTAACTTACTTCATCAATAAATACTATTTAAAATATATTTATATCTTTTCAGAAATTTTATCTCTCTCTTAGAATTTAAACATACGCGTAGGTATTTTATATTTTATGTTTATACATCAACTCTTTCTTTTTTTTTTTTTCGGCGTTTGAATCGTGGTTTAGTTTATCTTATGACATATATTTTTTAAGTAGCATCGACGATGATCAAAATAATATTGCTCAAATCAGCGTGAAGTCGTATTTGTAACTTGTCGATTTTATTATGTACATTTGAATCAACTATAAAAATTTTTATTTGATTGATTTTTATATTTTTAATTTTTCGAAGTTATTATTTTTATGAATGGTTACTATTCAGGTTATTTCAACAATAATTTAAATCTAATTTGTTCACATCACTTTCATCGATCATCGATTATATTGTATTTAATTTGGTTCGAGCAATAGAACAGCTATGTAGGTCAACATGCATCGTCGTCATTTATGTCCCTAAATATTTTTTTTTATTTTAAGTTAAAATAAGAAAATATCAAACAAATTTTTTTTTATTTTAAAATTTAAAAAATTAAAAATATAAAGTAGTCTCAAGCGCCCTTAGAGTAATAATTTATTTTATTATTTTATTTTTCCATTAAAAATTTTAAAAAAATAAAAACTAAACATGTTTCTTTTATTTTTTAAAATAAAAAATTCATTAAAATATCAAACATATTTTTGTTGTCACATAAAACGAAAGTAAAATAAAATTTTAAAAAATTAAAAAAAAAAAAAAATAGAAAGTGATCTCAAAGAGTCCCTTATTCACTTATCTCAAACTAAATTCAATGATTTAAAATTTTTTTTTATTGATCCAATTTTAATTAAAATAATTTTATCTAAAATTTTTCATTATCTAAATATGACGTGTTGATTCCATTTTTTTTCTATTGCTACATGTTTAATCCTCTGAATTTAAGCTCAGAATATATAATCATTGCTTGAAATCCAAAATTATGGCACCAACGCTCTGAATCTATCGTTTGGTTGACCGGCATGCGGTGGCTGAATACGCTATATGCAAGAGAGTTTATTTTTAATTTAAATTTATTTTAAAATATAATTAGTAATTTAAATATTATTAAAAATTTAAAATAAGTATATTCGCCCACTAAGTGGGTGACTAATATCTCAAATTCGGACGTGTGCTAATTTGTGTGTAAAATAAATGCCTAATGATATTAATTACGTAGCGTTTGCCTAATCACCCGAATTGGAATAATAATATTATATAATCATTTCGATGGTGGCAGAATTAGAAATTTTTTATTTCAATTAAGCTATACAAAGTCATTAAGCATATTTAAGTCATTAAGCTGAATTAATATTAGATATATTGAAGTCATTAAGGATATGTATAGTAGAGCTATCACATCAAGGATCTACTTTAAGCCCTTATCTTTTCGCTTTAGATTTGGATGTTCTTACTAGACATTTATAGGAAGACTATTGAGGAACGATAATTTTTTATCGATCTTTGATGTAAATGACTTGAATATTAGGCATTTTCAAGTCATTTACATCAACGATTGGCAATTTTTTACTTTGGTGTATGCTTTTTTGCTAATGTAATTCTTCTTGTTGATAAGACCATTGAGTGAGTCCAAGAGAAGCTTGAATTATGGAGGTCAACCTTAGAGTCTAAAGGTTTTCATTTAAATAGATATAAAACTAAATATATGGAGTGTAATTTTACTTGTAGAATTTATAGTGTTAGTGTTGTGACATTAGGTGAACAAGTCATTAAAAAGAGTGAGTTATTCAGATATTTAGGCTCTATATCCGAACACATAAAAGATTACCAAAATAATGCAATACAATAAAGTTTCAAGATATATACAAAGAAATGAAACATCTATTATAACACAATCCAAAAAGAAAAATAAAACATACATGAACCAATGTAGTACTGACGCACAGGCCACACTATCCTAAACAACTAACGCCTTCGTCGTCTGTATGGAATCGCACCACTCCCAAGTGTATACTGATTAGGTGCACATGGTGGACGATCACGTAGCTAATGGTGACCCTCTAATGCAAGATCTTCAGAAGTCTGTGTTTGATAGTCCTGTGATGGGAAGAAAGGCGGCTGTGACTCATAGGTAGGCTAATATGTAGAAGAACTTGGATCAGCATATGTAGATGGTTCGGCGCCCTAGTCATGTTGTGGGACATCCTTTGTAGGCACTGATCCATAATGTGGGTCGCCGATATGTACCCGCAACCTCAAGTCTCTGCATACCACCTCATACCTATCTTCAACTCCCTATAACTCGTGCACATCTGTAAGGTCGAAGTATGAATGAAAGATGTCCTGAGTCGCTAAGATGTGCTCTGAATGCATGAAAAAATAGCGTTTGAAATTAGTCTCAAGTAGGTACGTAACATATTGAATTTAACAAAAAAAACTTATGTTAACACTTACATATATGCACTCTACAAGTGCTCTGGGATAGTAAGTGATGGGAGGATCTATTGGGGTGGCTAGTAAATAGTGAGAAGCCCTAGATCTGAACCAGCACATGTACTGATTGATAGTCGTCAGCCTGTCCTCATATTCATCCAAGCTCTCGACTATGTAATCCCTCTGCCTCTCCTTAGCTGCAATTTGCACTTGGTGGTAATCAACCCAGTCTACATCTGCTTTACCTCAACCATCGACCTTTTGAAAGTAGGGTCTACTGGTGCCACATTAACTTTAGGTATGAGTCCAAACTGTCGCAGTACTCGATCAGGTAAGTGTCACTCCACCATCTTCCAACTGATGAGCGGGACTCGTGTCAACCACATATTAGAGCCTACTGAGCATGTACTTGACATGTGTTGCGTGATTTACTCAGTGTATGGCTCCCAAACCACCTACACATATTAAAAATTATATTAAATTAGTATACACATTATAAAAATTAGAATAAAAAAGTACTCTACATGTCCTATCTGTGTATGCATCAAACCATCCAGCTCATTCCTATATAATGCCATGTTCATCATTGACATATGGCGAACATATCGCTCATTTCACCTGTACACACAACACATTATAAACAAACATATAAGCAAAAAATTTGAAATTGTAGAAATTAAAATATACCTTAATCCATTGCTGAGCCCGTCGAGATCACACGGATATGACACATATAGGGTCAGCCTCCCCACATGAAGATGCTCTCAAGAACATATATGTAGAAGAAGGTGGCAAGAATATTGGCCTATGGGCCGTAAACTCGTCTCCTCATACCTTTGGTGTGCGACGCTCTTCTAAAGATAGTGTATTGAATGAATCTAGGTCCTCAAGTAGTTGATGATACTGCAGATGGACCTCGGATCCTAACGTGTCTGGTAGTAGGAAGCACCAAATAAGAAACAAAATATAGGCACGCAGGTGCTTATTGTACTCATCAACTTTGATTCCATTCTACCTATAATCTCTCTAGGTTTCAAATCAATTTGATGCCTGATTACAGGTATAATGAAATAAGCTATGAATTTGGAACTACACTACTGATGACCACCAGTACTCACTACATTGATACATCTGTGGTGATCCCCAACTCTAGAGATTCTCTAGGCACCCTTTAGGCGTCTACTGCTATTACAATGTAGACGCCAATTACATGCTTTGTTAGGACTATCGTGATGTACACATATCACAGTATAGTTCTTCTGATTTGAGGTAACTATTTGGAATTGAATATTATTAACTATACATCATCTAATAACAACAAATTAAAGGCTCATTTAACTTGTAAAACACATTCCTTCTACAAGATCACTTGAGATTTTAACATCATTTGTTAGGATATTTTCATCAGATAGACCGTTAAAGTAAATATCATTATCCCACTTTCTCGTGGTTTGAGACATTTGGACATACTCGTTAGTTGACAATATTTGGCTTTCACTATCAATATCCCGAAATGAATGATTTTTTAAGAGACCATGACTGGCTACATTTTCAACCATCGTAGCTTCTAACCTAGGTGAACAATCATCATCACTGATATCCAGCAAAGAGTCACTACTTCAGTCACTGCTCATAGTCTCATACACTTCATCACATGTAGCACTATGAGGCACATATGGTCCCTCTGATCGATAAATAACATCATCGCTGCCATGACACTCATTAGTACGATGACACACATTGCTATTAAATATTAACAGTGTAAGTAGGGAAAGATAAATAAGGTATTGCCTGGAATCAATTCATCAAAACTATTTTGTGTCGCTAGAGGAGCATGTGTGACAAAATTCTGTATATGTGTCGATGGTATATCTGCTGACCTTAACATTGGATCAGCTGATGTGGATGCAACATTAGCATCATCGACTTCCACATACAACACTAATATCTGACAAGAAGCTTCGTCAAGTGTAACGTCGTAAACTTCATCATCAGAAATAGTAGACGCTATAAATTCATTACTCACCGCATAACGATATGTAAGACTGACTGTGTGATGCTCTGAATCAATGTGTAAGGATCTCATAATTTTTTGTTTCAATTCTAATAAGGTGCTGTGCCGTAGAACCTTAACTAGACGATTTCGACCACTCACATAACTTGGAATGAACTGCTCATCGACACTTAGTTCGTCTCCATAGAATATGATCAACGAAACAAACTCTCTACTCACTCCTCAAATAACTGAAAAATAACCGATCATATCAATATTCCCTAAATTTAGAAAAATATCGCACTTCCAAATTTATTTGTAGTACAGGCTACATAAATCAAATGATATTTAACTCAATCGACACGTTATGCGAACAAATCATCTAAGGTGACTTGCTTAAAAGGTCACTGGCTCTAATCTTATAGGACAACTGTAACAACTCAAATCCTACTAATATCGTCCCTAAATATTTCACAATCATTTTTAATAATATACCTGACATATATTAAATGTTAAAGACTGTATTATCACTCAAAATTACAAATCAAATCCCTTAACCACAACTCTAAGCCCTAAATTAAAATCCTAAACCAAATTCTCCTAATATACACAATCTAATTAATTATAAATGAGAAAAATTAGGGATTTACCTTGTGTTTACGAAGAATGATGGCAATGTACGCTAAGACCTATAGAATTCGCCGCAGGAAACTTTCCTGAACAGAGCCGTGTCATCGCCAGAAGCTAATGTTGGGTTGCAAGGGCTGTTAGATGGAGAGGAAAGCCATCGAATGTAGCGGATGATGCTGCCGGGCAACAAATCATCGGTTTAACAATAAGCTGGCGAGAAATGATTGGAGAGCGGAAGGTCGGAGAGGAAGGTGCTCATGCTCGGAAGGGAGGAGCGGGGTTGGTGGCTCGTGGGGAGAGTTTGGATGGCGGAACAGAAGCTCGGATCGTGGAAGAGGTCAGCTCGCGAATGGGGCTGATCGGTCCATCGTATTCCCTCAGTCAGCCCAAGTGGTAGGATTCTACTACTGCGCCACATTGGCATGGCATCTTGCTAGCCAGTAGGCGACTATACCTATATCTAATTTTTTTAATAATACTTAATTTACTAATTACATTTTAAAGCATACTTAAATGAAAAAAAATTGCTTATGCAAGACATCTTAACCTAATGATTGTGAGCTTTGACTTCCAACCAAGAAGTCTTGGGTTTAAATTCTTGTACATGCATTGTGTGTGTGAGTTTGCGATTAAATTCGCTCAAATATCTCAAAAAAAAAAACTATTTTGCTATAATTGAAATTTGAGTGTGAGAAAAAAAATGATGATTACATATTTTTATAGTCAACTCAAATTATTTATTATTTAATATCACTTCCACTTTCATTCCATTCAAATGAAACCTCTACATAAAGGCATATTTACGAGTAACATGTCAATGATACATCCAAAAAAAAAAAACCTTGTTGGTTGGGCACCAATATTGATATAATTTAAAATTTTAAAATTGTGAATATTAAATTTAGGGCCAAGGATATGCAATTTAAGCTATTTTATAGTTGAAGACAAACTCAATCAATCAATGACATCAAAAATAATTTGATTAAAGTGTAAATGAGTTCAAATCAAGTATTTAAATCATGATTAAAATTTAAATAATTTTAATAAAATGATCAAATGATCTTTAAATATTGTATGCTTATAATTAAATTAAGTGTCTTGATGAGAAAAATCTAATTCATCTAAGATTACTCAATTCAAAATTCATTATGAGACTTCAATGTTGAAAAAATATTGAATGAACTCTTTATGATCAAAGGAATTAACACACATCATCCAATAAAATGCTTTAGACATTAGGCCAAAATAACTAAAATATACTAAGAAAAAATTATTAATAGACTCCCATTCTTCATATGAGGGAGACCAAAGCTTAACTTTAGAGCCTAGGGATCTAAAAAATTCTACTCTTTTATCTAATATTTGATACAATTTGTTACCACTAATAACTATCATGTTATAATCATTATCGCTAATCTATTATCTCCCGATCAACATTGCTCGACCTCCAACACCAGTTTACCACCACTAGTTTGCTATTATCCTACCACCATCACTCAATCAATTTGATTTAATACACTATTATCTGACCTCCAACATTTAATTATTATATTAGTGATATCATTACTACTTCACCAGCATTGTCAGAGCTTGGATTATGAATACAATAATCTAAAATTCTCCAATTTTAAGAGAAATTAACTTTTATAATATCTATCAATATAGTAAATTTTTTCATCTAGGTTGAGCTCCTTGATTTCTTTCCTTTTTCATAAATTTTCCCTTTACCACTTCTTAGCACATGTGCTATTATCTAACCACCTTCACCTATTTGTCATAGTCTAGCTACCATCATGTTTTATTTTTCACTAATGTGGTCAACTATAACAATACAAGATTGAGCTTGTATTTTAAACATAATAGTCTAATCTTCTCCAATTAAGATGAAAATTTAATATTTATAATCTTTATCAATATAGTAGATTATTCATCTATTAGTGTGCATTACTTTCATACAAAATTAGGATGTAAAAACTTTTTTTGTTATCTTAAATTTCCTATCATAACATTAATAAATGTCTGAAATAATGTGGCAAGCATGTAAACTAATAAATTTAATCTCATTTTAGATGTACAAAAATTTATATATTGTCATCAAAATATTTTCATTGTCAATATCATTTTGGATGCCCACCATTAACATCAACATTGATGCCTATCATTTTGGCCACAAATCACTCATCCTATAAAAAATATAATTGAATAGATAATCAATAATCTTTTAATGATATTTTTCATACCTCTAGATTTCTTATAATTTCACCATGAAAGCCACCGATCAATAGCTTATGTCTATTACAATATATCAATATCTTCTCTAATTATAGAGGAGTTCATCATTTATAACTTATTACTCAATACTAGTAGAATTATTTTAACTTTATTAGGCATCACGATTTTTCTCTTTCTTTGATTTTCATACTAAAAGTCTCATATTTTTTAGCCAGTATATTTATTTTTATATGTGCGTGATTTTCGTACGAATCTTGATGGTAATTTTTCTCTCTCTTGATACAAATATTCTAACATTCAACAATCACAATATAATAGATTTAATTTTAGGCCTCATTTATGTATGGCTCTTACTATTGAATCCCATGATGTAGAAGGTACTTAAGTGTCTCTAGAAAATTTGTATGGGGAGGTGCAATAGGCAAACACCTTAGTTTATCTATGATAATTTGATTTGTTGAAGAGTTTTGACTTGAGAAGTAATGAGAAAAATTTCAAAGCTTTATAAAAAAAATGAAATTTATTATGTATATGAAAATATGATTTAACTTTTAGTGATTTTGTTATGTTTTGGCTCTTTGGATTTAATTATGATTGAAATCAATACAAAGCTTATTAGTATTTTTGGGTTTGATCAAATTTAGTGGTAGTAGTAGTTGTAACTTTAAGGCTCCAATTAAGGTTTGGGGCTTTTACATACACAAACATCCTATTTTTCTATATTTACAACTAAACCACTTTAATCTTTATTTGACCATCAAATATTGAAATTTATAATAAAGCTTAACTCATATTTTTATTAAATTTTTAAGGATTTGATTATGATACACATAAATATATTAATCTGATAGTTCAAAAAAATTAAAAGGGAGGTTAAATTAAAAATCTCTTAAGTTTTATAGATGCATTTGGTGGTTTATTTGTAAAAATCTCTCAAGTTTTATGCACACACAAAGCATCTCTAAAATATGCAACTAATAGTCAAAATAGTATTGTAATTTATAAAAATGATCTATTAAATTTTAAATTTTTTCTACTCAATTAAATATTTTTTTTTTCACAGCTTGAATATATATTTTTGTAATATTTTATAATAAATAGTAATCAGAACTGCAATAGAAATTAAATTTTGTTTCTTTTTAATGATATAAATTTAAATTGAATCTTATTTTTGAAATCTTGCTTGAGAATAATATGTATATTCCAAAAATCAACAGCCGAAAATATTTTTTTGATGTGAATATATCATTGATTACCCCTCAGTCATAGCCGATTCGATTTAAATATCTCAGATGAAAATCAATTTGATTATTGATATATTAATCTAATTTTGATTTACGTTAATACACTTTCTAACACAGAAATAAAACAAAATTTATTTTTGAAAATAAATAAGCCAAATTTATCATATTCTGCGTCACGACAAATTACAACAGTAAAATGATTTATGTGCTTTGGTGAATGGCCAATGGCCAATGGCCATATCTTACAAATAACTGTAAATGCCTCTATAAGTAAGGAGCCGTTTGGAATGTTTTCTATTTTTTATTTTATTTTATTAATATTTGTATTTAAACAAAATATAGTCAAAAATTTTAACATATATTATTATTTTTTATATAGAGATGATTGTGTAGTTTATGAAATGACAGTGGTAGCTAGTAGTGAGTGGTGACGATAGTTATGGATTTACAGTGATGGGTGGCGGTTAAAAATAGTGGCTTTGGTGGTTGTTGCGTGCTAGAAAATCAGTTGCGGCAGAATAAAAGTTTACGACTTAGCTTTGTTATGAATCTGCTTATAGATGTTTGAGGAATTAATAAGAAAACCCGAATTTTACGTGAAAAATCTCGAAAAGAGGAAAAAATCACGGGCTGCTTTAGTAAAATCTTCACTATGTATATATTTCAAACAAAGTTTCCTCCGGATTAAATTAAATGAGAAAAGGCGACAATGGGAATATTAGAATCAGACAACAACATATAGTCGTTTAGGTTGTAGTTCAGTAGTAGGATGATTAGCAATGCCGTGAAATTGGCTGAAGAAAGTAGTAATGACCGGCGAAGATGGCGACGATGGTCGGCGTGCAGCGGCACCACGATAGTAGTCGGCGGTGGCCGGCGTCGTGGTCGATGATGATAGCCGGCATGGTCGATGGCGGTAGCGGCAACGATGGTAATTGGCAGCGGCCGCGTGATAAATTGGCAGCGTTGAGATCGGTTGTGGCGGACGGCGGTGGTGGCGGCGATGGTTGGCACAACCAACGAGGGGTCCGGAGCCGAGTGGTGAAACGATTATGCTTGGAGGATTTTCAAGTTTTAGAGCTCTCTCTCTTTTTACTCGGGTCTCTTGTGAAGAATGAGGACTATTTATTATAGATTAGAGAATGCATTTTGTAAATATATACAAAATCCAAACCACTCATCGATGGCTCTGATTCCCTGATCATCTAATGTATTTTGTGTAAATGAATGAAGCGAAATTATGAGATCTTGAGCTTGTTAGATCCGGCTTGTCAAGACGCTCGATTTGACTATAAACACTCCATATTTAGGAGTCGATTGATATCAAAGAGTTTTCAATTATGCTTGATTTGGGTTAATCTTGATTCAGAATCATATTGCTTTCGACATCAAGATTTGTGTAATTTTAGTCATGTCATATGGGTTCCTCTATTTTTGGATGACATTGTCTCAATCATCCAAAAATATATATGCCAAATACTTGAAAATAGTAAATTCTTCAATGAAATTTGTGGGTCCATTAACCATATATTTTAAAAGATCAGATCTTCACGGGAGCACAAGATTATGATCAGCGCGTCAGACCCACGGATGTGTCGGTACGAGCAGATTGGGGTTATGGACCCATCAGGGCACTGGCGCTTGAGGCGTCATGCGCTCCGCATAGTCGCCGTAGCGACCATGAGGCTCACGCACTCACGCGCGTGGGCGGGCGAGCGGGCCAGCGGCGTCTTGAGCGGCCTGGTCAAGCTGGCGAGTGGGTGCGCGTCGCGTGGCATGCGCCTGGCACAAACCGGCCGATGAGGGGTTTTTTTGTCCGTTTTTATCCATTTTGGTCCATTTTCTGCGATGTTCACCCATTTTTTGCAAATTTTCTTTGATTTTTTTTACCTTTTTGCCTCTGTAGCGGGTCTATAAAAACCCTCCTAGGGCCAAGAGAGAAGGCACACACCTCATATGCTCTAGTGTTTCTCTTCATCTTAAGAGAAGGTCGTTGAGCGATCAAGACCAGTTCATCTGACGATGCTCTTTTCCCTCGAAGAGGCGTCAATCTCGTCGGACCGGGCGGAGAGGTGATCATAGTTCATCTGAGACTCAATTTTCTCCCCGAAGAGGTGTCAATCCTCGTCGGACCGTCGAGGTTAAAGGCGATCAAGGCCGTGCTACTGGCGGGTTCGAGTTTTCTCGTTGGAGGCGTGGTTCATTGTTCTCGAGGCATAAAGACCCATGGTATCATGGCCGAGCTGATTTTCCTCGAAGAGGCATCAACTATCCTCATGGACCGGCAGGGTTTCAGGCTGTCAGGCCGAGTTCTCGAGAGCTCAGTTTTTTTTTTCCTCGAAAGAGCCTCAGGAGGAGCTCAAGGCCCGTAGTCATATGGCGAGGTTCCGGTTTCCTCAAAGAGGCATCAACCGCCCTCATCGGGCCGAAGCAGTTTGAGGCGTCAAGGCTGTAGTTCTACTTTTCTTGTAAATTGGATTTCTTGAAACTTAATGGATGATTTAACGGTTGACAACGCCAAGATGGCGAAATGTCAATTGAACCATCATTCGAGCAACTCAAAAGATAGATAATTTTAGAGTATCATTCTCCATGATGTTACTTGATGCGCTTGCATGGAGGGGTAGAATCAATTCGAGGATTTTGACACATCCGAGGTTGTTTGTCAAAGTGTTACTTGATGACATTAACTGCATAAAGAAATCAATCAGGATTTTTTGACCCATCCGATTGTTTGTCAAAATATTACTTGATGGCGTTATGGAAGAGGTTGAATTGAATCCAGAGGATTTTGACCTATCCGGTTGTTTATCATAGTGTTACCCGATGACGTTAACCTGTATGGAAGAGGTCAAATTGAATTTGTTGAGGATTTTTGACCTATCCGAGGTTGTTTGTCAGAGTGTTACTCGATGACGTTAACCTGTATGGAGGAGGTCGAATTGAATCCGCTGAGAATTTTTGACCTATCTGAGGTTGTTTATCGAGTGTTGCAGATGATGTTAACTTATGGAAGAGGTCAAATTGAATCCACTAGGATTTTTGACCTATATGAGGTTGTTTGTCAGAGTGTTACCCGATGGCGTTAACCTTTATGGAAGAGGTCAATTATCACGAGAATTTTTGACTATCCGAGGTTGTTTTCGAGTGTTTTCGATGGCGTTGCATGGAAGAGGAATTAAATCCATTGAGGATTTTTGATCTATCCGAGGTTGTTTGTCAGAGTGTTACCCGATGACGTTAACATGTATGGAAGAGGTTGAATTGAATCCGTTGAGGATTTTTGATCTATCCGAGATTGTTTGTCAGAGTGTTACTCGATGACGTTAACCTGTGTGAAGTAGGTGCGAAGTTTTGACCTATCCGAGATTGTTTGTTAGAGTCTTTGCTCGATGACGTTAACCTGTGTGGAGTAGTTATGAAGTTTTAACTTATCCAAGATTGTTTATCAGAGTCTTCGCTCGATTTCTTCTTTGAGTTGTTTGCATGCTTCAGTAGTATGTCCACGACTTCGATGGAAGTGACAATATTGCTCGATTTTCGAATTTGGTTTTTGGATGTGATGGTTTCTTCATCATAGCAATGTTAACATGTGTTGGGTGTGTATTCCTTTTCTAGTCATGGTTCACGCGTCATTGATGTGAGGGTGGAGGAGATCACGCCTTGTTGCTTCTTTTGATGGGATGTCACGCATTTCTGGACGTCTTACATTTTTACGTAGATTGTTCAAAATTATTAATAGCATTAATCGGTAGAAATTTATGCTTCCACACGATGAACCAAGTCGGCATATGAGCGGATCCTATCTCACATTAGTGATGAGTAAAAAAGAGTCCAAGAAAAACTCCTCTTAATAGTTGAGTCTACTATTTGATGAGCTTCTAAGGAGAACCTCTGGAAGTATTCCTTAAGTGATTCACCCTCATTTTTGATGAATGCCGAAGAGATGAGAGAAATTTTTAATGATCCTCCGGTTTGCTATGAACTATTCTACAAAAATCTTGGCGAGTTCGCCAAAGGTATGGATAGATCCACTTGGAAGGGAGTAAAATCAAGTGCGGGTCTGACCCTTGAGGGTGACTGAAAAAACTTGACAAAACAGTGTTTCAGGAGCTCGTCGGATATGCATGATGGTTCTATAATGATCGGTGTGTTCATTTGGGTGATTGCTCATCATAGAATCGATGCTAAGCTTGAAACTTATGATGTTGAAGAATAAGTAAAGGTGAAGACTCCTCGCATGATGAGGGGAGGATTATTTATCTTTAAGGTGAAATTATTCTTGTATTAATGTAATTCGCGTATAACGATTCTTGATGGTAGTAGATGATCGTGAACATCGAGGGTCAGCGACTGACGATGAAGGTCGCCGTGGTGATGACCGGCGAAGATGGATGGCGATAGTCCAGCGGTGGCAAACGATGGTAGTGGCGGCGTGCATCGGTGGTCAGCGATGACCGGATGATATGGTTACGATGGCGGTGGCGGCGGCAGTGGTGGTGGTCGGCGGCGGCGAATTGACGATGACGATGGATGGCAGTACGATGGTGGCGGCCGGTGGTGGTGGTTGGCAACCAATGGGGGTGGTCGGCGACCATCGAGTGGTGGCATGATTATTCTTGGAGGATTTTCAAGCTTTAGAGCTCTCTCATCTCTTTTGCTCGGGCCCCCTTCATGTGAAGAATGAGAATTTATTGTGTAGATAAAACATTTCGGATGGCTAAAAATTCCCTTGATCGCCGATGTATTGTTATTTGAATGCTCAAATGGAGTCAGAATTATGAGATTTTAAGCTTGTTAGATCCGGCTCGTCAAGACGCTCGATTTGACTATAAATACTTCATATTTAAGAGCCGATTGATATCACAAAGTTTTCAATTATGCTTGATTTGGGTTAATCTTGATTGTCAGTTGCATCGATTCGTCGGCCAGTAAAATTTTTTAGTATCATATCAGTGGTGATAGTCGTTGGTAGCTACCATTGGGTGTTGATCATCATTGTTGCCATCTTCGATTATCGCTACTGTCATTGTTAGGCACTAATCATTAGTGTTTGGTCACCCGTTGGTTACCTCCAACTATCAGTGTTATTGACTATTGCAATCTTTGACTATCATTAGCCACTGCAATGATCAACTAGTGCTATTGATCGTTAATATTATCTTATGTAATATTCAATAAAACTAATAAATAAAAATAATGCAAATTAAAAATATTAATAATATTTTTATTCGATAAAAGTACAAATATATATATATATATATATAAGGGATCCCAAATGACTCCTTAATCACAATACTAGCAGGCAATAGTTGATTTTGAGTAATTGTGATGCAATACTAGCAGGCAAACCAGTGACCAAATCTTAAAGCATAGCATTGCATCAAAAGCCAAGACCTTAAAAGTATACCTGCTTGGTTTCATCTCAAATGGCTACACTGTAGACAATTCACTAGCAATCGAAGTAGCGGACACCGCTAATCAAATCTAACCTAACAATATAAGAACCTATCCAAATTTTAATTTTGCTCGAGTTTTTTTTTTTTTTTTTATAAATTGTATGGATGCCCTCCATTAAATATATTCTTAAATGTTGTACAAGACAAAAAACGTAAAACTTTATTTAGTTTGTCCTATTTTGAAATTTACAAATTATTTTTATTTGTTGATAATAAGACTTATTTTATGACTGTATTAAAGCTGAAAAAAAAATGCTTTATTGCATCTCTAAAATAAAATAAAATAAATCTCTGCAACAATGCCCTCAATTAAAAAAAAAAAAAAAAAAAAAGGGAAATTTACATACCTATGCATAATTCATTATATATCTAAACTTTAATATATATATATATATATATATACTATATATATATATATATATATATATATATATATATATATATATATATATATATATACATATCACATATCACATTAAACATACAATCGTCAATCACTTTTAAAAAGTGAAATATACTTTTTGAAGTATAGAAAAAATATTAGATAAATAAATCTAATTTTGAGTCTTAGACATGTAAATATATAAGAATTATTTGATATATATGCAAATCTTCCAAAAAAACTATTTTGAAAAAAACTATTCTTATGCATATTTAAAGTAGTATATTATAGGTATGTGCGTTGATAAGGTTAAAATGAATTTCATTAGAAAATTTTAATTGTCTAAGACGAGATTTGAGACTTACATAGTACCTTCAGGCAAACTCATCATATATAAGTTATAAGGTTGCTTAGTTCACATAATTATTTTCTTACCTTCTCTTACCTCAAGACCACTTCCTCTAAGCTCATTTTATATTTGCATAACTTTTAAAAGCATGTGGGTTCAATCATGCCTTCTTAATAGACTTTTTTAGACAATTGTGTAAAATTTTAAAATAATATCTAAAACTTTTATAAGGGATTTCCTATAAATACTCTAGATTAAAGTAGTCAATTATTATCTCCAAAGATTTCAAGATTAGATTATCAAAGGATTGATTATATTAGAAAATCAATTATGAATGTTCAATTGGAAAGACCTATTTAGGGATCCAAAGGAGAATAAGTAGGAAATATTCATGATACTAGGAAGCCTAGTGAGCACTCCAGCTTATCCTATGGTGACACTTTATATGTTTGAAAGTGAGAGGATTTATTTTGAGTTGAAATTCTATTAGATTGCTATGGCTTATAATCCACCAATATAAGATTGTAAAAATGCCTAAGGAGTGATGATTTATGCTCGTAGCCCAAGCGAAACAAACGACCTTAAATCCTGAATCTAGAGAGCTTTAACACAAGCTAAAGCATCACCTAAATCTAAGCGAGAGACATAAGGGTCTATTCCACATGAGAAGATGGACTCATCCGACTCTTCTGGACTTACAACCGCCTAGAGTGGCTAGCTAACACCTCCTACACTTTAAATCTATGTAGGCTGGTCTTATTAATTTGCAAAATGGTTTAAGCTATTATTTAATTTTGAAAGAGACTAGAGTCCTAAACTCACTTTTTAAGAGACTAAAGCATGATTGTCATGGACATATGACTTAGTCTATAAATGCAAAATTTTCTCAAAATTTATATTATTTTAACACATTCATTTGGACAAAGGCTTTGGGATTTCCAATGCATAAATGCATGATAAAACTAGATTATTGGTTAAATCAATGGGAGGAGGTATTCTCCACTACAAGGGATGTCCTCACAGGTCAAGCATTTCCCTATAGTGCAAGAATGGAGACCCTCCCTATTCAAGAGTGAGGCAATATGTTATGCATGATGTTAGATATACAACATACAGCTAAGGGATTGCTAAATATTTTAATTACATTGATCATATCTTAAGCTTTAAAGTGAGGTTGTGAGTTGTTTAAAATTTAATTATGAGTTATTAATTAGGGTAGAAAAATTAATTTTGTCCTAAGAGCCTACTGCATCCAGGCCACTATTCAATCATCCAGTTTAAGAAATTATGAAGAAGATGCAATTCTAGTGTGCAATCTAAACATAATATCAATCAAATATGAATAGATTCCATAAAAGAGTAAAAGGCCAGTGTGGTCTGGTACCGCTGTACACCCCGAAAAAGAGAAATGATTGGGTAGCCAAGCTCTACCCTTATACAACCCGGAGTTATAAAAGAATAATTAAAATTAAATTTAAAAACATGTTATGGGGGTCTTCACTTCTTCATTTCTTCTTCCTTTGATTTGATTTGCTTCAATGTATCACATGGCAACCCAAGACTATGCCTTCTAGCCACTGCTCATCCTAATCCCCATAGCACTAATCCTAATTCCTATTGCAAAATTATATTTTTGAAAAAGTAAATCTAACTATACCTACAAAATAGAAGTTAGCTAAACATACATGCAAATCCAAGCAGTTATAGTTTATAATTCAGACTTAGCACCGCATGGATAAGCCCACATTTCCTAATATAGATTATGCTTAGAGGCATAAGCAACCTGCTAAGAGAATATTTATATTTATTTTAGGTGGCCCCATTAGCATAATCCGCTGCATAAAATAATATTAGGCTATCAATGGCCTAACATCCAGTCTTCGAGTCATACACCCTAACATCTAGTCTAAAACAGTACATCATAAAATAAAACACAACATCATTACATATACCATCCTAACCTAAGGCTAGAAGTGATGACTTAGTAATCTAATGTGTGTGTTTGGGCTTTATGTGGTGTGTCTTTGTTAGTCATTTGAATTATAATTTTCTAAGTTTGAAATTATTTAAGTTAACATGATAGGTGATTTCACTTTATGTTGTTTAGATGACTTGCCCATTTTAGTTTGTATCTTATTTTGTTTCATTTGATTTATACTTAGCATCTTAAATGTTGTAAAGAGAAGAAAGAGGCTTAATCTCTTTCATCCCTACCTTAAGTAGTTTTCTAAAGCATATTATTTTGATTTAATTTATTTTAGTGAATGGCTTATTAAATATTTTATAAATCAAAAGTTTGGCTTAACCTTAAAGAATCCTATTCAACATGAAAGGCATCTTAAGTCTAATAAAATTGAATTATCATCACATAGAATATGTTGAATTATTCCTTTTCATCACTCATAACATGTATGTGACTTAACACTTAACATATCTATACATACAACATATTTAGCACACTTGAATGATCATGGATGCACATTTGGAAATTGTAATTTACTTAATTGAATTACTCAATATGTAAATTAAAGCTCTATCCAAATTTTAATATAAATATACATAGGAATTAAATTAAATAAGTATGTCATTGTTAATCAGGAAAATGAGATAATCAAATGACCTCTTTTGGGCTACTTAAAGCCTCGTATTCCGGGGATGTCCAGACTATATACTTATTATCATTCAAACACATGTAGATTCATATAAGAACTTAGGAAAGAGAGCATTATCTATAATGAATTTTATGCTTGAGTGATTATGGATGCATGTATTTTTAGTAGAAAAAAATATTCTCATTCTTTAATTAAACACACATACACTTGTATAAAAGATGTAAGCAAGTATGTGCCGTTGTTTAAACTAGGAAAGTGAGATAATCAAATGACCTCATTGGGGCTACTTAAAGCTTCATATTCCCGGGATGTCGAGACTATATACTTGCTATCTTAAATACATATGAATGTATACACAATTATAATAATAGAAATTATGCAAAAGATTGTGTTTATTTGGTTGGATTATTTATACATATAATTTAAAGTTCTATCCAAATTCTAATACAAATATACATAGGAATAAAATTAAATAAGTACACATATTTGTTAACTAGGGAAGTGAGTGTTGACCTTCGTGCATGCATCATAAGTCGAGTCAAGCTCACAAGATGAAGTCGATCGACTTCAGATACAACAGTGTGCAAATCGGAGCTGAAATGCACTAGGCATCACCGAAATCTGTCGAAATGATCTCTGATCGATAAACGAACTTTGCCATCACATTCAAAATATCAAAATTAATCAGAATATAAATATTGCACAATTCGACGATCAACCGATCAAGTAGCAAATTCGTCGATGCGCCTACACATATATCAAGATCGGGAGACTACAATGATGCCCAAATGAACTTTATTAGTAAAATTAATCATATCATTAGCATCAAAATGTCAAAACATATCATATAAGATAGTCCATGCTCAATTCAAATGAGTCTGCATCAGTAGTGAGCGATTGAAAATGACAATGCGCAATTTTGAACTGAAATTGACTCGATTCGACGCCGACTTGTACCGAACGACCTCCGATCATGAAACGGACTGCGTCGTTGCATCTAGAATATCAGAATAACTTATGATCGACATATATATTATCCATGTAATAATGTCAACGTTAAAAACTTAATTAGGGGCTAATTTTTACTTAAATAAAAAAAATTCTATAAATACACTTTTTATTACCTAACCCTAATCTCCACTACCTACAACCAACCTAGCCGGCCCTAGCCCTCAATTTCTCCCATTCTCCTGTGAGCGACGCACCTGGCCTAAGATCCTCCCATAGTCGCATCGCCCGAACCCCTCCGTTAGTCCCACCTCTGCGCGAGACCCGGATTACACGCGACGAATCAAACGTCATTTATCTAACCTTCTGTGCAACCCAAGAGACCAGACCACACGTGGCAAACCAAATGTCATCTATCCCATGTACACCCGTACTCACGCGGCATCCGTTCTGAGCACCATGCCTGCGGCCCCGGTGCCACGTTAGCGCTCGCCTCTTACCCATGGCGCATGTAGCCGTCATCCTCCTTTGACGAATTCGCGCGAAAGTCCCATGTCCATCCGTTCTTTCCCAAGGTATAAAATGCTCGATTGTGGATGTCCTTGAAACCTAATATACGATGTGTTTGGCGTGAGAAGTGTAACCCGTACGCGCTCTTCGTATCATGGAAAGAAGATACCCCATACACCCTCGTTGTAGAGCGACGGGGAAAGAAGATACTGAGTTGTTGAAATATAAGTACTCATACGTGTCTTTCTTGATGTGATGAGGAAAGTTGCGCTTGTTTGTGGGTATATAAGTACCCGTACATATCTTTCTTGGCATGGTAGGGAAACATGTGTTTTTTGACAGGTACTTGATGAGCCTATGCACATCTTTTTAGATGGGTAGGTTGGGGTCTTACGACCGCGGTGTTGCAAACACCACCCATGCACATCTTTTTAGATGCATGGGCAGGCCTATTTTTGGTAGAAATCCTCCAGCTAAGGGAGATGCTATCAAAATTTTGTCAAAATCTAGAGTGTCAAGGAATAACAACAAAAAAGGGGTATTTGAAATCTAAGTTGCTTGTAGTTGTATAAGTACCCATACACACCTTTCTTGGCATGGCGAAAAAATTTGTGTTTCATGTAAGTATATTAGAGCCTCATACATACTTTTCTTGGCATGGTGGGATGGCCCTTTCGACCATGATGTTTATACCACCCATACATATTTTTCTTAGCAGCCCAAAGATACCAGGCACCCACACAGTGGACGACATTGGGATACTGCAAAAATTTTATCTAAAAAGTTTATACTTGTAATGAAACTCAATCAAAATAAATAATACTATTCAAATCCCTTAAGCTTAAATTAATACTAAATTGAATCACCTTCATGGACCCCGACACTATGCAAAATGCTTAAACTTAGTATCTGAGGATGCTGCGCGGGTTGATTCCCAGTTGGGTCTTAAAATCGAGTTTAGGTTAACAAAACCTAAAAATTCAATAATAATATTATAAGAATTTCAACTTAGTAAAATTTTGAGAAGCTAATTTGTTCATATGATAGTAGATCTGATTCTCTATTATTAAATTAATAGAGTCGACATGATCTGAAACAACAAAATGATACATCTACCCCGATGATGGCTATGTTGAATAATATTTCAACCGTAGGGGATATCACCATCCAATTATATTCAAAATTTAATGGCAAATCAAATAAATTTAAATTTTATGCAAATATAAAAAAATTATAAAAGAAGCTTAATTTAAATGATTAAATGAAAATCATTCATCTAAAAAACTTAAAATAAAATTCAATCCATCCACCTTTCGTAATTGTTTGTCGAAGATGACAAATTAAGAAAATTCTAGCTCATAAAGGAGTCAATGTTAAGTCAAGTATACAACTATGTTTGCTCTCAAATAATCTCATGTCAGTAAGGACATGACCCGTGTCCTCTGTCTACATGATTTTTCCAGTAGGCTCCACTTATGATACGGTTATGACTAGAGTCCTCTGACCGGGTGGTTGCTGAAAATGACACCATTATATTATGATCAGACAGTAGCTCGTATGTTCCTTAATGGCTCTGCCCTTTGAGATTGAACCATATGGTGCACTTGATAAAGTAAAAAGCCCTCTCTCAGCTAAGGTGGACTTAAACTTGTCTCTTTAGATAAACACTACCCCAAGTCTACAAGGTTTTCTTGGATGACGCAACCCATGACTATTGACAAGGATCCTTTGGTTAGGTTGGGTTGACTACCTCCTCTAACTAAGTATAATAGGGACCATGATAGCTCAAAATGACAAAACCATGAGATCTTGTTCGCACGCATCATGAATCCCCAAACCATCTGCTTTAAGTTAAATAAGGATGAATTTCATAAACCTAAATTTCAATGCTCTACATACTACTACTATATGCTACGCATTCAGTGACCTAAAGACTAGCCATAATCAAAAATTCTCTCTCAGCATTGGGAGGGATAATTAACTATAGATTCTTGCGCCTATAGGAAACTTAGAACCAGATCTAAAGTCCTTAGGAAATGAGGGCAAAATCTCTGAGTAATGTCTTATCTGCTATTCCATCTGCCTTCTAAAAGTTTGATAGAAATTTAATCTACTCTCTAAATTGAGAGGTCGGTGATGAATTTTTGGGGCCCAGAGTGAGATAATCAAATGGCCTCCATGGGGCTACTTAAAGCCTCATATTTCTAGGATGTCTAGACTATATACCCATTATCATTCAAATCTATGTAAATCTATATATGAATTTGGGAAAGAAAGCTTCAAATTCACATGCTTAAGATATATACACAAGCAAATCCTATATGTATTCTTAACTGCTATCACTCCAAATAATGTTATCAACTTAGAGCTTTTGAAAAATAAATTTGGATTTATTAGTGATAATAGCCACACATATGATAAAACTAAGCCAATACATGCAAGCTTACATAAGTAATTCCATTTGATTCATTTCAATTTGAAAGCATGAATGCATAAAGTCACATGACATACAACATTAAAGGTGATTGAAAAGGAATAGCCAAACATAACCATATGATTCATTCAACTATACTAATTCCTAAGGACAATCAAATTAAATAAAATTATTTAAAGATAACCAAAGTTTCTTATTTATTTGATTTTTAGATTTTGATTAAGCTTAAAGAGGATAAGTCATTTGTTGTTTTACTCCCATTCCCATGTTGATAATCTTAATTTATTTAAGGAAGGATGATTAAGTGGTTTTTATGATTTAATTAAGTTAAAACATTAAGCAATCCACTTAATTGCCCTTTCATATGCTTCTTTACTTTAATTAATCATTTAATCATGAGCCACAAATGACATGAATAGGGAAAATAAAATAACAATGCTCCTAAAGGATCTAATGCAATTGACTCATGATTAGAGATTAATTAAGTTAAAGAATCTAATTAAGTACTTTTATGATTTTCCCACACTTATGGGGTAATCATAATTTCCTTAAGGTTTTTTATATTATTGAAGACATAAAGAGGAACCCTTTATTTAATTGTTGACTATCTGATATGATTAACATTTTAGTTTGATTTGATTTGACCATTAATTAATTGAGTAATTTCTTAATTAAACCTCATATTAATTAACTATCTTAATGAAATGAATTTAGAAAAGTAATTAGAAAGGGTCCTAATCACTTTTCCACATCATCTCACTGTTGATAAGTGATTAATGAAGTTAAATTAATTAATTTTAATTATGTAGAACCCTAATTACTCATTAATTAGGGTTTGAATTTTAATTTTGCCTGATTACATAGTTAATAAATCCTAATAAAATCATAGGAGGTAGAGGTCATCCCATTAATTCAATATGCTGAGTTTGGGATTGATTGCCCAAGTAATTAAGGCTTAATTAGGATAATTAAGTAAACATTTAAACCTTAATTAAGCATTAATCACTATTTAAAATCAAATAAAATTATTTTTATTAAATTATCCTCTATTTTCCCTTTCCAAAGAGTATTTATTTCTATTTTTTGAATTTTTCTATAATTAGTTATGATTTTAGAAAGTTTTAGCCAATTAATCACATATTTAAGCCTAATCAATCCCTAATCTCGTCGGGGCCATGCGAACAACTAACGTGGCAGCGCTTCCACACGACATCATGAGATTGACCACTTAAATCATCCGACGTGGCTCAGATGTGTCGGAGGCAGACATGCTTTCATCCTTGCCATCTAATCTAAGATCAGACAGTCGGGATTAATCATGCGGTTCTTATATGATTAAATCAAGATTATCTAATGGATTAGATCACGGTTGTCCGTTCCAATCACGTGGAATGGACAGTGGATGATTCTTCATCCCCGAGTGATGGAAGACTGCTTGTTCACCACCACCGCTCGATCCAGCGGAGCTCGCCGAGCTTCGATCTAAAATGTTCTTAGGGTGGGAGGGAAGGGGGGATCCAAAGGAATCCCACGGTGGGATTCATACATAATCACACTTTCCTTCATAAAGGCCTAAAAAAATTTGAGAAACTGTCAGTTTGCCAGAATTTACCTCACTGGAGCTCAAGGCCGTGATGGTAGGTAGCTCCTTTTGAAGAAGCCTACTAGAAGCTCATACCTTGCCTCCTCGCCGGTGGCTCTATGGATCAAACATCTCCAGAAAACTCATCCAAGTTAAGCTTAAAGTGCTCTCTGTTGCTCGAATCAATCAGGAATTGATTCATTTCTCCTCATCAGCTCGGTGAAGGTGTGGGTAAACTTAATTTAAAACAGTAGAGTTTGGAGGAAATTAGACAGATATAATCTCTGTCCTATTTTGGGCTTAACGTTTTTGGCATTAGGGAGGCTCAGGAAGCTTGGGGAAAGCTTTGAGAGACTCGCCTTGAGTTACTTGTGCTCTGAGAGTGCTCAAAGTGCATAATGAGATCGATTGGGTGGAGTATTCTCTTCTCCCCATCCAAACCAATGCCTTGGATGAATTCTACAAATTGCATGTGGTCGGTTGGCGCAGGTAGCCCTGGGTGGTAGGGAGATGTTGAGGTGGCTCGATTTGAGAGGGTGACTGAGGGGAGTGAGCTGCTAAGGGCTGAGGTGGATGTCAATGTATTTCCTATGTGTGCTAATGGGAGGAAGTGTGTTAGATCACCTCCATTTGGCTCATGGCTGACCCAAATAGCTTTGGGTCAGGTGAGCCAGTGGTCATCATATCCATTTGGAGCTTAAGGTGGCTGCCAAGGGGAGGATAGTGGGGTTGACCATCTAAGAATGAGTTTTATTTTATTTGGAAGGATTTAGCCATTAGGTAATGGGTCAATTCAAGTTAAATTAGAGTTGGGTTAGATTTGGGCTGACCCATGATGATGGGGCATGCTAAGTTTGAGTGGGTTTGGGTTTGGTTTGAGTGAGTTTGGCTCAATTTGACCTATGTAGATCAAATTGGGCTAGGTTGGGTTAGGTTAACCAATTGATCAAATTGGGTCAAACCAAGACATGCGTCAAGTTCAAATGTGTATTTGGGATGTTTAGGAGCACTTAGTTTGGTTTGGTTTGCATTAGATTTAAATTTGACTCATTTGGGTTCACATGGTTCAAATGGGCTAAGTGGACCAATTTGGTCAAATTGACTAAATCGGCTTGGGTTGGATGTTAGTTTAGGTTCAATTGATCATTTAAAAATGATTGTGGGTTTCGATAATCAATTTGGATTTAAGAATGATTTAGACCAATTTGATCTTTTGGTCAATTTAGGCTAAATAGGTCAATTGAGTCTAATTGATCAAATTGGGTCCAATCAAGGGTTTAATCATGTTCAATTATCAATTTAAAATATATTTGAGTCATTGGTTACAATCAATTTGGATTAGATTTTGATTTGACCCAATTTGGCCCTTTAGGTTAAATTTGGTCAACTTGAGTCAAGAGGTCAATTGGACTTGGTTTGGCTCAATTGATGGTCAAGTTATGTTCAAGGACCAATTTGAAGTTGGTTAGAATCATTATTTTCAATCAATTTGAGTTGGGATACAATTTGGTTCAATTTGGCTCATTTAAGCTAATTGGGTTAAGTTTGGTCAAATGATCAAATTAACTTAGTTTGACCCAATTGAGTGTAATTGATCAATCAAGGGTGATCAACAATCATTGTATGAGGTTTTGGGGGGTTTGGTTCAATCCAATTTGGGTTGGATTAGAGTTTGGTTCAAATGAGTCATTTAGGTCACTTTGGGTCAAGTGAGCCAAATGGATCAACTGAGTTGATTTAGGGTCGAATTTCATTTGATTGTGTTTGATGATTAATTTGGGATTGATTGGTTGCTTTGGTTGCAATTGATTTGGGCTTGATTGTATTTTGGCTCTGTGGTGCTTATTTTTTGATGTATAGGGGACACCACTCAGATCTGAGAACCTTGAAGGACCCGACAATCTGGTTGATGACCAACTGAGAATCCCCAAAGATGTTGATGCTCTTAACACGAATAGTGATGGCTAACTCCAGATTAGTAATCAAAGCCTCATACTTGGCTTCTTTGTTGGTGCAAGGGTTGGAAAGATAGTATGAGAATCTCATCACATCACGGTCTTGAGTTAGGATAACTGTTCCTACCCTTGCTTTTCCTGAAGAGTAGATCGTGGTGCTTCTCCTTTATGGAAAGAAGCTGCACCATCAAAATACATCTCCCATCAGCGGTTGCCGGCCTCCCTTAACTTCATGATTTATTCATCGGGGAGATTATCACTAATCGGAGAATCAGCAGGAACTGGGTGTGCTGTTAAGAAATCTGCTAGTGCCCATCCTTTTACCATACGGAGGTATACAAATGTGATATTAAACTGTTAAAGTATCATGGACCAGCATGCCGAACATCCGGATAGCGTTGGTCGTGTCATGAGATACTGCAGTGGATTGGTTCTAGAGGATCAGGTTCACCTTATGAGAAAGCATATAATATTATAGCTTTTCAAGCAAAGATCAAAGCTAGGCAATGTTTCTCAATAGTTTGATAGTTTGCTTCAGCAGGAATCAGACGACGGCTAAGGTAGTACAGAGCATTCTCCTTCCCTTCATCATTGGCTTGGGCTAACAGAGCACTGAGAGAGTTGTCCAATGCAGTTGTGTAAAGAATGAGTGGCCTGCCTAGGATAGGGGCTGCTAGAACTGGCGGCTTCACCAAATACTGCTTGATGTCTTTGAAGGCATGGTGACACTTATATCATCCCACTTGAACTTGGCATCCTTTTTGACAAGTGCTGAAAATGGCTTGCACCTCTCCGATAGGTTGGAGATAAAACATCTTAGATATGCCAATCGGCCTTGGAAAGATCTGAGCTGAGTTAAACTCTTAGGAGGTGGTATTTCTAAGATAGATTTAATCTTTTCAGGATCTATTTCTATTCCCCAGTGTCAAACAACAAACCCAAGGAATTTTCCTGAAGCTACTTTGAATGCACACTTCAGGGGATTCATTTTGAGGTTATATTATCTTAAGCATTTGAAAACTACACTCAAGTCAAATAGATGGTCTTCCTTTTCTCTTTTCTACTAGATCATCAAGCACTCAACGATGATGATGAGTTCGTTGAAGATCTGAGTCATGGCCCATTGGTATGTAGCACCAGTATTTTTAAGGCTGAAAGGCATGACCCTATAATAGAAGATTCTGATCAGGGTTTGAAAAGCCGTGTTTCTTTCATCTTTAGGAGATATCTATAAATTTTGTTATAGCTAGATGACCCATCCATGAAAGAAAACACTGCATGAGATGAGGCTATGTTTACCATTAATTCTAGTATAGGAAGAGGAAACTCATCCTTAGGACATGCCTTGTTTAAGTCCCTAAAGTTGACACATATGTGAATTTGTCCATTCTTCTTCTTAACTAGGATGACACTGGCTAACTAGGAAGAATATTTTTCTTCCCTGATGAAATCAGGATTGATCAATTTCTTAACTTCAAAAATGACATGTTGTTTAATTTCTAATCGCATACGTCTAGGAGCTTGCTTAATAAGGGTAGCGTTAGGATCTATTGCTAGCTTATGGACTACTACGTTAGGAGATAATCTGGTCATTTCTTCATAACTCTATGTGAAGCAGTCTTTAAACTCAGTCAATAGCCTAACTAAGTTATTGGTTTCTTCTTCATTCAGCAACAAACTGATTTATGTCGGGCGTAGATTTTTTTCTATTCCGAGGTTGATTTTTTTAAGCTTGTCAATTATTGAATGAATCTCCTCTTCAAATTCTGGTGGTGCCTCTTTGATTTAGAGATCATCTGGATCATCTGAGATTTCTAAACACACATTTTCATAAGAGTCAATTTTGTGTGAAAAGAACTTATCATACTCCAAATGATTGGTAACAACTAAGCAATAATCTTCGTCATCGACTATTGAATCCTAATCCTGCTCTCGATTATGCTTCCATGTATGTATTGTTCCATAGCTTTTCAAAATACTCTGACCTGTGCCTGGACCATGTATGAGGAACTAAACCTTTCTGTATAAGATTATGAACACAAGGCAAGTAAAAGCCAAGTGGTAATTCCATTAATTCTTTAAATGTATCCTCCTCAAGTTCTACATCAACTTCAGGACTTGAGGATGATGATCCCAAAAAGAATCCCTTCAGCTTCACATCACTGGAAGACTTAGGGACTTCCTTAACCACCAGACCTTCAACTTTCTGAGATTTAAGTGAGGTTAGAGCCAAGGTTTCCAGCTGCTTCCTAATAGTCTCCCATAAACTTGATCCGAATACTTTGCATTGTCTGGAGGCCTGATCTTCATCTCTAATTGGATCAAAAGTCACCTCCAATTGAACCCGTTGAGAGGGGTTAGCTGGTATATTAATCAAATTAGACTCATCCTCCGAGCTGGATTCCAAGTCTATGTGAATAGTAGGGGTACTCCTATGAATTGGAACATAACCTCTGTTGGCTGATGGCCAACCAGGGGGTCTTCCACCTTTGGAATTGCCTCTATTTCTTCCTCTGCCTCTACGTGGAGGTTGGGCCATCCTACCAATATGTCCATATGATGGAATGAACTATGGGTGGAATGTGATATGCGGATCTATTTCTTTCGTAATTCCCCTTTCTTGTTCACTTGAACTTTCATTTTTCTTTTCATTTTCTTTTATCTTTTCCTTTTCTTCATTTTCTTTTTCTTTGACTTTTGAATCTAAATTTTGTTCAAGTTCATGAGAAATGGTGTTTTGAGGAAGATAATAGGTTGCATCATCATAAATCTCAATCTCTCTAACTGAAAATGGCTTTTCATCTCTATTGATACGGTATTCAATTCCATCTTTTCTGAACTTGATGCACTGATGGATGGAGGATGGAATGATCTTATTTTCATGTATCCAAGGCCTACCGAGCAAAGCAGTGAATGAAGTATTCAAATCAATTATGTAAAACTTGGTTTCAATCTTCCAGTCACCTATCTACAAAGGTAACACTATAGAACCTAAAAGCTCTCACATTGAATCCTCTCTCTCGAGTGTGGAGATGTCGATCCTCAAATAGGCAAGGGTCTTTGGACTCATAATGTTCACCGATGCACTTGGATCAACAAGAACTTTAGCAAGTTTGAACCTGTCCATGTCAACTGTGATGTAGAGGGGACAGTTGTGCTCCAAGTCTCTTAGAAGAAGGTCTTCATCTTTGAAGGTGATCCCCTGAGCTTCTTTTGTGTAATGTGCCTCCTCACCTATAGTAGTCAGCTGAGCTAAGAATATTTTGAGATCAAGGATAACCTTGATTATTGATTCCCTCATCTCTTTGGATAAGACATGGGCATCATATATGCTTAGCTTAGATGGCAACTTTCTTAAATGAGAAAGAACATTGTAGTCCACCTTAGGCTGGTCCTCCACAAGAATATACAAGGGTCCCAATGACTTGTTTCCCTCTATCTTGAAGTGCTACCCTAGGAGGTAGAACCTTGCCACTATAGAGGTTGACTTTGGTGATCTCTTGTGGCAGGGTAATGGAAGGTTCTATCAACTCACTAGGTTCTTCTCTATGAGACCCTCGTGAATAATTCCAAGTCTATCTTAAGAGGCGAACCCATAGTATTCAGAGTAGGAAAGTCAAACTCTGAATCAGAAAGAAGTAGATCAGAATTGTTATAGTTATTTTGACTTGAAGAGTTATCATTAGGAATAGAAGAAGACAACCTATCAGAAGTGACATAGATGTAATTAAGCTACCTTTATTCTTTAATTTCTTGGATTTGTTTGGAGGTATAAAGTAGAAATCAAGTAAAGTTAGTGGGGTAAGGGATTTGATGCCCTTATCCACCGATACAAGAGTTCTACTATTAGAAGAAAAAGAACAACTAGCTGAAGTAGAAGAAGTCACCGGTGTGGAAGCTGGAATTGTAGGGAGACTGACTCGGTGGTTACCTTTGTTGGGCTATCTCGGAGACACATCTTCTTCTTCTTCTTCGAGCTCCCCTTTCTTAGAGTTGGCACTGGTAACTTGCAAACCTTCCTTGATGTTGGAGGTTTGAGCTTACTCAGGCACCTACAAGAAAAGTTTCTTGACTTCTGAATGTTCTTTTTAGAGGATTTGAATAAAGAAATATCCCAACCTTCTTTGATTTTAGTAGGATCACAAGTATCCCTAAGGATTACCCTAATGGAAATAGATGGTTGTTCCACAAGGCATTCCTTTGGGATAACTAGATCACCGGTCTTGAAGCTATGTTCAAGCAAGTCCTTGAATGTGAAGCAATCCTCTAAAATATGGCCTAGAATACGGTGGTATGGGCAAAAGATAGGATCATGACTTTTGCCTACTTCCTCTGGTCTCCTAGGCTCAGGTAGCTAAAAATCAGGCTACTTTAAGAGGTTCATAAAGATCTTCCTGATTACCTCTCTCCTAAAAGAATAAGGCTTGTTAAGCTTATCTGAAAGAGTAGGTAGACCATAGTTACCTGGCGGTAGGTATGTGTGTGCCACTCTTGGTGGTATGGTATGGCGAGCGGCGTGTCTTTGGCCAGGAGGCTACTATGGAGGTAGGGCTTCGATGGTGGCAAAGGAGGTGGAAGTGACTAACCGATCTCATCTCTCACTCTTATCTAGACTTTGCTTTTTTGGGTCTTCTCAAAAACAAATACCTTGTTGAAGCTTCATAAATATTTTGAATAAATCTTTAAAAGAATCTCAATGGCATACTGCTCAGACAACTATGGCTCGCATTTCATACTCAGGTTATGCCATCAGAGAATATAATCAACAAGGGACTCCCTGGGCGTTGTTATATTATAATGAGATCACCTACAATAACCCATTGTTGAGCTCCAACAAACCTCTTAATAAAGAGTTACACCAACTCAGCAAATGTCTTTACTGAACCATTGGGCAGTTCAGCATACCAATCAAAAGTAATCCCTACTAGACTACTAACAAAGAGGTGGAATAGCAAAGTGTCACCACCACCGGGTTTGCAATAACTGACCCTGAAGTGTGCTATGTATTGCCTTGGGTTTCCACTGCCATCAAAGATTTTGAAGGAAGGAGGCACAAAACCCTTGGGTTATTGGATTGAATTGAATTCTTCCGGGTAGGGTCTACCCTTTGGAACTGATGATCTTTCTTAGGCTTAAGCCAACACTTCCTTCACTTACAGCTCAACCATAGATCTGATGTCCTTTTTTTGTATGGAGGTACTTTCCACTACTTTCCTATACATGCTAGTGCTACCTTGCTCAAGGGAAGGTAAGGTCTTGTTTGGACATGCACTAACTTAGACTAATGTTGGATGTAGTAAGATGAACTGAGGCTTATTTCAAGTCCTTTAAACAAGTCCTCTAGCTAAATGCTATCCTGTCTGTTGCTCATCTTTCTCGAATGTTGAGGTGTTGGGCTGATTGGGTGATGTCTTCCTGATCAACCTCATCATCTTCCATGGCCTGCTACTTCCTGAGAAGAGATCTTCTGGTATCTACAATGCAGACTCCAGCTGAGTCTTCCAACAAGTCATCTTCATTAGGATTGAAGCTGACCTTCTCCACATCTGACCAATCATACCCCAAAATCTCTTTATTCTTGACAAGATAATGTGCTACTATCTCCTTGAGAGAACGATCGATCTAAATAGGAACAAATGATCTAGGCTGACCGGTGTGATCACTGTCATGCAATGAGAGGCACTAGACCTCACCTACTGTTGAGGAGTAAATCCTATGAGGACTGTACTCACTAGATGAGAGACACTCCTGACTATCACTAAGTATGAGAGGGGTGACGTTCCTAGGAGGTTCCACTATCATTGGTGCAACTGGACTATCATCTGCTACAAATAACCGCCATCTCACATCTGTTGAGCGAGTTGGTGAAGGGATGACCACTATGCTTCAGGGTCGTCACTCCCTCCGCACCACCACTAGGGTAGAAGGCCGAGCAAGAGAGGTCAATCTCACCATAATAGGCAGTGTAGGTGGAGTAGGATCCTTTGACCATAGTCGGATCACCAATAAGGTGCACTTTTCCCCGGATATGGCCTTCATGGCCTTTGATGGAACTGGAGATGTTGTGACCTAGACTGGTGATGGTGGACGGGGGGTAGAGCAGTGTGGTGGAGACACACAAGAGCTATCCTCCTATGATGATTGGTCCTAATAATTAAGATGATGTATGGTATGGTGATGGGTACAAGCTGGAAAATTATTAAGCGAAAGGCGGCGAACCTCTCTCCCTGCGGTAATGTGAGCGATGTGGGCCTCTAGCCCTCTCTAGTGATATGTTTCCCCCATGGGGATAATGGATCTCGGATCAAATTGAGCTCGACTCTACGTCCATAAGCTTCACTTACACCAGGCGATGAGGCGATAAAGACCTCCTACTCTAGTAGCGCTGCGATCTTTGGATCATTGGTGAAGGTGATGTGTGAATCCTCCTAACATCCTCTCTATTTGACCTAAAGAGAGGATGAAACTAGTTTGCTGTAACTAGTGGTGAAATAGGGAAACTCCTTGGTAGCTCCATCTCTCCAATCCTAGTGTGATCTTTGATCATGTAGTTCTTGTTCCTATCTTGTGTCTTGGTAGGATGGGAGGAGTGAGAGACCCATACTCAAAAGTAGAGGCAATCCACCTCAGAGAGCCTTACCCTTAGAGTGCGATGAGAGGGTTAGCCCTGGGCAGCATGAGAAAACCATGAGGTACACTAAAATGAAACGGCTTCTTTCTATCTGGGTAAAATTTTGCCACTTTGCTTTCTTCAATGAGTGTCACATGTAATCCTCACTCCCTCAAATCCCTACCAAAATGGATAAGGTGGGTATGATCTAATGAAGTTATTGGTCCAAAGCTAAATCCATCTTTGGAAAATGAAAACAAACTTACGCCATTTTCGTCAACTATAAAGATAAAACTAAATTGTAGGTACTGCTTATGTGAGAATCTACAATAAGAAATGAGCTTGGATCAGATTTTTATCTTTGTTGATTTTTGAATTTGAATTGAAAATTTGAACCCACATCCAAGATCTTGGAAGTGTTAAGTGGGGTTCAAATGGATTTGAGAAGATTTAGAAATTTGATTGAAAGAGGAACTTTTTTGAATATGAATCCAACTTCAATAAATTTAGGTACGTTGAAAGATGGATTCAAATACTTTTAGAAGGATGCTTCCATAGGTTCATGTTTGTTTGAATTTAAGTTTTGATTTGAGGACCCTTTCCTTTAACAAATTTGTGCATGTTAAAGTAAGGATCAATTGATTTTGTTGGTGTTTTACTTACTTAGCAAATTTGGGTATGCTAAGTGAGGTGATTGAAAATAATTGTTTCCTTTTTGTGAATTGTTGTTTGATTTTGAAAATTGGAATTCCCACTTAGTAAATTTTGGTATGCTAAGTGAAGAACCCAAGTGTGTTTTATTTGATTTTTTTAAAAAATAGGATTCTTAGCAAATTTGAGTATGCTAAGAAGATCCTAAAGTGTTTTATTATTATTTTGGATATTTTGATTTTTGCAAAAGTAGGATGTTTAGCAAATTTGGGTATGCTAAGGAAATCCTAATTTGTTTTATTTTTTTGTTTTGTTTGTTTTTGATTTAAAGTGGAAACTTTACTTTAGCAAATATGGTATGCTAAAGATGAAGTTCCACTTAATGGAAATTTCACTTAAAAATTTGAGTATGCTAAATGAAATTCCAAAATATGTGTTCAAATTTTTTGTGTTTTGATTTGATTTTGAAAAATGGAAACTTCTCTTTAGCAAAGTTGGTATGCTAAAGAATGAAGTTCCAAAACGTGCTTGAAACTTTTTTTTTTGGTTTTGAATTTGGAGACTTCATTTAGAAAATTTTAATATGCTAAATGAAGTTCCAAATGTGTTTGAAAATTTTTGTTTTTGAATTTGGAAACTTTACTTAGCAAATTTGAGTATGCTAAATGAAGTTCCTAATATGTTTGAAAATTTTTGGTTTTAAATTTGGAAACTTCACTTAGAAAAATTGAGTATGCCAAATGAAGTTCCACAAGTGTTTGAAACATTTTTTATTTTCAATTTGGAAACTTCACTTAGCAAATTTGACTATGCTAAATGAAGTTCCAAATGTGTTTGAAAATTTTGGATTTTTGATTTGGAGACTTCACTTAGCAAATTTGAGTATGCAAAATGAAGTTCCAATTGTGTTTGAAAATTTTGGATTTTGGATTTGGAGACTTCACTTAGAAAATTTAAGTATGCAAAATGAAGTTTCAAATGTGTTTGAAAATTTTTGATTTTGGATTTGGAAACTTCACTTAGCAAATTTGAGTATGCTAAATGAAGTTCCAAATGTGTTTGAGAATTTTTTTTATTTTGGATTTGGAAACTTCACTTAGCAAATTTGAGTATGCTAAATGAAGTTCCAAATGTGTTTAAGAATTTTTGATTTTGGATTTGGAGACTTCACTTAGCAAATTTGAGTATGCTAAAAGAAGTTCCAAATGTGTTTGAAAATTTTTGGTTTTGAAGTTGAAAACTTCACTTAGCAAATTTGAGTATGCTAAATGAAGTTCCAAAAGTATTTGAAAATTTTTTTTATTTTGAATTTGGAAACTTCACTTAGCAAATTTGAGTATGCTAAATGAAGTTCCAAAATATTTTTGGAAATTTTTGCTTTTGAATTTGGAGACTTCACTTAGTAAATTTGAGTGTGCTAAATGAAGTTTCAAATGTGTTTGAAAAAAAATTTTGGTTTTGAATTTGGAAACTTCACTTAGCAAATTTGAGTATGCTAAATGAAGTTCCAAATGTATTTGAAAATTTATGGTTTTATAATTTGGAGACTTCACTTAGAAAATTTGAGTATGCTAAATGAAATTCCAAATGTCTTTGAAAATTGAAAATATGATTGTTAGTTTTAATTTTTGAAAAGAGTACTTCCATTCAACAAATTTGGGTATGTAGGAATGGAGATCAATCTTATTTTTGAAATGTATTATGTGTGATTATTGCTTTTTTTGAAAGAAGGAATTCCAACTCAATCACATGTGAGATATGTTTAAGTGGGATTTTTCAAATGACATTAGTTTTATTTAGGAATGAAATCTTTATTCAACAAATTCGGGTATATTGAATGAAGATGTTCATATGTGCTTTTGGAAAATTTAATTTTATTTGAAATGAAACTTTCATTCAATAGGTGTGGGTATATTGAATGGAAAGGTTCACATGTGCTTTTATGAAAGTTTTATTTTTTTTATTTTGAATTTGATTTTTGGAAAGATGATTGTTCATTTTATTTTGAAAATGAAATCTTCATCAAAATAAATTAAAGGAAGATGTTCATTTGTGCTTTTGGAAAAGATTGTTAGTTTTACTTTTAAAAATTCCTACATGTAACAATTATGAGAATTATTAAATGAGGATGATAAAATTTTGTGAAAAATATTTTATTATGTACATTTTTGAAGAGTGCTTTTTGAAAAGCAAGATTTTTATAAAAAAATTTATTTTTGTCTGAACCTTTACTTATCATAAAAATAATAAGGAGGAAGTCTTTTAAATGTTTTCTTTTTTATTTAGATCTTTTATTTTTTACCCATTGGAGAACCCAACGGGGGTTTGAAGAGCAACACGGAGTGAGGTCCTAAAACCTAAAGATGTTGACTAACTCAACTTAAGAATGAAATAAGCTAAGTGCCAATGGAAAGAAAGATAGTCTCAGATTCATAGCAAAGTATAAACCTACTATCGATACCTGAATACAATGATCATTTACCAAAGATGGAGAGAGGAACCATCCCTAGTGGAGTCGCCAGAAAAATCTGTGGTGAAAAAAAAAAAATCTATATGGTCGCCTTCCATCTGTGGGTGAAAAGAAAGAATATAAAAATTCATCTTTTAGGATGCCACACAAATCTGTGATATTATTAGGTGATCATGTCATTAAGAATGTACTATCTTGGGAGATAGAAGTCACTACCCTTTAATGGACCTAATCACCTCATAAGGACTCCTAAGGACATTGGGTCTACATATGTACCAGAGATTCTTCCCCTACTTTATATGGAAAAGTAAAGTAGGGTTTATTTTAAATCGGGCTCATTTAAGTTCCCTATAGGGGCAAGCCCCCCATAGTTAATTACATTCTAAGGGATGAGATCCCTTAAGAATACTCTCGATTAAGGTAAATGTTCATTGTCTCCAAAGATTTTAATAGGTAGGACTATCAATCGATTAGCTTATTTTGGAAGATCAAATGGGATTGATCAAAAAGATAGAGTTATTAGCGAAGCCAAAGGAAGATAAGTAGGAGATGTCCACGATGCTAGGAAACCTAGCGAGCATCTTAAACTATCCTATGGTTGCTTTACATTTTGAAATTGATTTAATTTTTTGAGTGGAATTTTCATTAGAAATTTACTTATGATTCCATAACAGATCATGAAAATGCCTAGATGAGGATTTATGCTTATGGCCCATGAAAGGAGAAGCAACCTCAACCTAAATATAGGGAGCTTTAGCGAGTGCACAAACCTAAATCTAAGATGAAAATGGGTATTTGGTTTGCCTCCACAAAGAGGACAAACAGACTTACACTGGGGGTACCTAACTTCTCTTACAATTTTAAATTCATGTAGGCAAGTCATATACTTTATGCAAGATAGGTAGGCTTCTATTTATTTAGAAAGAGACTAAGTCCTTAAACTCACTCCCTATAGAGAATAGATCATCTAAGGACATGCTTCAAATGACCTAAATCTAATGCAATTCAAATTTCATTTTATTTTTATTTTTTGACAATCATTTTTGACTCAACCTAATAGGATTCATATGCCTAATGTATGAGAAATGAGGTTATTGGCCAAAATCAGTGAGAAGGGAGGAGGTGTGTTTCCACCATGGATCTCAAAGGTCAAGCCAAGTTTCTCTGGCAAAGGTGGAAGCCCTCTATTCAAAAGTGAAAATAATATTCATTCGTGCATGATGTTATAAAAGAAGTACTCATCCAGCTAAGAGGTTGCTAATTCTTTTATCTTGATTTTAAACCTAAGCTTTAGGTGAGGTTTTGAGTTCTTTATTTTTAGTTTTGAATTATTAGATTTGCTAAAAGATTTATTTTTTTCCTAAGAGCCTAATCCACATCTAGGCCATACATAAAGCAAGAAAGAAACTAGGAAAAGGATGCCACTTAATGCACAAGCTAAATAAATTATCAATTAATTTATAAAGCTAAATATAAAAAATAAGAGGCCATTATGGTGGGCACGCACCCAAAATCAAAAATCTCCACTTATATCAGATTATAAATGAATTAAACACAATTAAGCAAGGAATTCATTGTTATGGGGTCTTCAAGCTTCATTTCTTCATTCTTCTTCTTTTCTTCTTTCTTATTTGGTTCCTTCTTTTGGATGGTTGGAAGGTGGATGCTCCAAAGGCATCACATGGTGCATAAGATAAGATCTTATGACCAATGATCATTCTAATCCCCATAATAATTGATCCCCATAAGATAATCATTCAAAATCATTGAATTAAAAAATATCATGAAAACAAAAGCAACAAAAGTCTAACTAAACAAATCACAGCATGAATATTGTATTTTACTTTGAAAATGTGGGTACTAAGTCCATGCTATTGAATTATGCTTAGGTAAAGCATAAAAAAGCAAAAGTGATTTATATTTTTTATTTTTTATTTATGATAGTGCCCCTTAAGCACAATCCCCTGCAGAAGATAATGGTTAGACTAAGATCATCCTACCATTCATTCTATGCACATACATCCTAATATCCAGATTAAAACATATATCATAAAACAAAAGTATGCATCAAACCATACCGTCTAACCTAAAAGAAGTGGTGACTTAGAATATGTGTGCTTTGAAAGTTTGTGTGGTATGCTTTTTAAGTTAGAATTTTCTAAGTGTGAAGCATGTTCAACTTAGAGGATGGTTTCATTTAAGTGATTTAGTTATTTTGGGTTGATTTTATTTCATGTTTTCATTAGGTTCAAGTGAATCCTACAATTACTTATTAAGTTATAAGAGAGGGAAAGAGAAGAGAACTTCTCTTCCCACTAACCTAAAAAATTTCTAAAGTAGATTCATATCTTAGATTTTGTTTAGTGAATGTTTTGATTAAGTGTTTTAATTAATCCTAAGTTTAGATGAACTCTAAACAAACCTATTCAGAAAGAAAGGTATTTTAAGATTAAATAAAATGAACTAAATTCACATAACATACATCACTCTATTTCTTTCCCAACATCTATAACATGCATATGAATGAGTCCTAAGCATATATATATATATACATACAAATGAGAATGTTTAACACACTTTATGATGCATGCTAAGCAATTCATTTTAGGAATTTTGGAAGTTTATGATGCATGATTTTCATTAAGTAGAAAAGGGATTTCTTATCCAATTTTTACATGCACACATGAAAGTAAGAAAGGTATAAGTGAGTACAGTGCTATTGTTAAATAGAGGTGTAAGGTACAAGACCTACTTAGGGCTACTTAAATCCTCGCAACCTCAGGGTTTTCTAGACTAATATACCACTTTCTTTAAATACAAACATGTGTACAAAAGAAATGAATGGAAGAGAAAGAATGCAAAAATTTATATTAGTTGATTTATTTTGTTTATGCAATTTATATATGCAAGCATAAGTATCCTTCTTAAATGATAGTATAGGAATGAATAGGATATGGAATTAGGCAAGTGTTAGGTTATTTTCAAATGAACCATACATCTTGCCAAATCCTATTCAAAATTATACTAAAATAAAAGAGAAGGAAACCTACACTAAGCACATCCTTATATTTTACTCACATGCAAGCTCATAAATAAAACATAAGTAGCACACTTTTAGTTTTGATAATTAATTCATATATTTTGAAAATAATTTGATTTAATAGTGATAATAGCCACTCATATTTTTACTTTAGCCAACACATGTAATTTGACATAAAGTAAACATTTTCATTTTGAATTTAATTTTTGAGAAGCATGGATGCATGAAACCACATGACATATATATATTTAGCATATTGGGGAAAGAACTAAAGCAATGAAAGCATGTAAACATATTCACTTTAATTAAGTCCTAAAGATAATCTTATGAAATAAGAAAGCTTAAAGTAAATCAAAGTTCATTTAGTATGATTTTTGTTTGATCTTGAGTTTTATTTAACTTTGGAAATGTGAGTTGAGTTTGTTGTTCCTAACCCATTCTCACATGTGTTTGACATTTTTGTTTAATTTTTAGAAGATTAGATTCATTTTAGATTTTGGTTAGGTTAAGGTACGAATTAAATATGTTAATTAACCATTACCTACACCACTTTAGCAATGTTAACCAAACAATTATGAGCCAATGAGATGACATAAAATCTCACAAGGAATTTAAATTTTCAATGCACCTAGGAAGAAATGGCCCTAATGCAATTTGGCTCATGATTAATGGTTAATTAAGCTAAGGGGTTTAACTTAAGTAATTTCAAAACACCCCTCACACATATGAGTTGAGTTTTGATTTCTTTAATTGAACTTAGACCCTTGAACACCTAAACATCTACCCAAAGTAGATTAATTAAGTTCTGAAAAGTTTTAGAAATTTTAAGAAATTAATTAAGAGAGTAATTAGTGATTTAACCCTTAATTAAGAGAAGATTAGGAAAGAAATAAGGGGTTTTGGGAATAGCCTAAGAGAAATATCCCAAAATTATTCCTTAAACCTCCTATTCACTGGATCAAACCTAAATCAACTTTAAGGGATTAAAATAATAATCAAATCCTTAATTGCCCTTAATTATATAAAGGGGGTGATTAGGAAATGCATTTGCAATTCCCCCAATTAAGCCATCAATAAATCCCAAGAAATTTATGGGAGGCAGAAGTCATCCCCTAAAATATTACCAAGAAGTTTGAAATTAATTAGAGGATTTATTAAGAAGTAATTAGCAAATTAAAATTTCCATTAAAACCCAAAATCAGAGCAATATATTACTCAAAATCCATTAAAACCAATTTTAAAATATTCTAGATTGAATTATCTATCAGTGATAATTTACCTCATTTTTTAATTCTTATTTAGGGAGATATGAATTTTCAATGTTTAGGGGATTAATTTGAATTAATTAAAACCTAATTAAACCCTTTAATCCTCAACACGACATGTGGCGGGGGTAGTCAGTGTACTTTCCATGTGTCACGTGATAAACATCTCATCATCGTCTTGGCGTGGTCCTGCGGGCGTGATTTTACATTCATCAGATCGAACGGTGAATAAACTCACGATTTTAAAAGGATAAATGGAATTTAAAATGTGCATTTAATCTCGGCCATCCATCCAAATGCATGGATGGAAGGCCAGAGATCCACCCCTACCAAGTTCTATGAATCATAGGAACCGTCCTTGATCTAGAGCAAGATCCGAGCTCGATTGAGCTCGGATGAGGCTAAAAACATGCAAACACCATCATCAAGCAATGTAGATCACATCCAATGGTTGAATTTTTATGCCATTATAATTTCTTTCTCAAAAGACCAACACCCCTTAAGTCTACTGATCGAAAAATGCCATACCTCACCGAAGGTGATCACTGGCACTTGATTCCCTTGGAGGAGCTTCGGCTCGTTGAGACGAAGCTGTGGTAAAAGAATTAGCAACTAAGGTTGAGTAGCTCGCTCTATGGACCAACCCCTCCTCCTTGTGAGCTCAATTTTGATCTAAGTGAGCCTTTCCTTACCTTTAGAGCTTGGGAAAATGTTGAGTAGACTCGACAGATCCTCTAATGGAGTGTGCAAAGAGAATTGAAGTGAATGTAGAGGAAATTTTGAAATCAATGGAGCTCCCTTATTTTCTCTTAAAGAAAATTGAGAAATACAAGATTCAAATCCCTCTTAGGAAGCTTAAGAACACTCTCTGATGACTCCTAACACTCTCCCTTACTCAATCGATAATAAGCATGTCAAAATTGAATTGAATTAGGGGGAGTATATCTCCCGCTATGGCAATCGGATGGCCAAAGCTCTCTTTGTCATTTTGATCCAATTACTAATATAGAAAGGTCTATTTGAGCTATTAGAGGTTGGCACATGGTCGGTTTGAGCTAAGGAGTGAATTGGTAACCTCCCATTTGCTTCAAATTGGGTGGAGGGAGGTTTCACACATGGCCAATTTGAGCCATGTGGTCGATGTTGGCCTTGGATCCATTTGGGCTTACCCAAACCCATTGGGTTGGGTGCACCACCTTCCACAGGGTCCACTTGACCTATTAGGAAGATATCAAGTTGGTATGAAGAGGTCTTGACCAAATTCCCTATGGATTTGACCAAAATTTGTTCTATGGCCTAGGGGTATAATGGTTATTTGGCTAATTTTTGAAATTGAATATTTTGGGTATGTTGAGAAAATGGGTTTGGCCAAGTTTCATTGGATATGGAGTTCATTTGATATGGTTTGGCTCATGTTGACCCATTTAGGTCAAAATGGGTCAACTTAGGTCAAATTGACCAATTGGTCAAATTGAGTCAAACTAAAGGTTGGGTCAAGTTCATATGACCATTTGAAATGTTTTGGTGGCATTGGTTTGCTTCAATTTGGTTTAGTTTTGAGTTTGGCTCATACACCTTCATTTAGGTCAAATGGGTCAAGTTGACCAACTTGACACATTTTACCTATTTGAGCTAGGTCATGGTAGATTTAGGTTTGGTTAGTCATATGAAGTAGATTGGTATCTTTATTTATGATCAATTTTGGTTAAGTTTGAATTTGGCTCAACAAGACCCCTTTAGGTCAAGTTGGGTTCAAGGTCAATTGGGCTAGGTTAGATCTAGTTGGCCAATTGAGACTTTGGTCAAGTTCAACAAGTGATTTGGAATGAACTTGACCCATTGGTTTCAATCAATTTGGCTTAGATCAAGTTTTGACACATTTGACTTTTTAGGTCAAGTTGGGTCAAGTTAGGTCAAGTGGCCAATTGGGCTAGGTTAGGCTCAAATGTTGACTTGGTCAAGTTCAAACATAGTTCATGAATAAACTTAGATCATTGGTTTCAATCAATTTATCCTATGGTGCATTTTGGTTATGTTAGGTTTCATTTTGGCTGTGTTGACTTGGTCAACCCTTAGGTTTGACTTAGTTTGACCTAATTTGATTCTCATGTCGATTGTTGATCATGATGGGAGGAATAGCTGAGTTTGGTTTAATCCAATTTGGTTAGGATTAGAATTTGACACATAAGGGTACTTTAGGTCACTTTGGGTCAAGTGAGCCTAAGTAGGTCAAATGGCTTGGTCAAAGCTTGATTTGAGTTTGATTGAACTTGTATATGGACTTATGACTGAAATATAATCCATTTGCAAGTGGTTTGAAGTCAAATGGGTTTTGATTCATTTGACAATTTCATATTCAAAGAAAGAACATGAAATGGATTTGGGGTTTGATTTTTGAATTGAGTTTTGATTTAGTGATTGAAGTTTATGTTTATATTTGGATTCATGATTGTAGGATTGATTGAATCATAAGGAAAATCAAGAGTTTGGCTTGATTTGAAATTGATTTGGCTAAGTTCAACATTTTGACTTGAAAGGCTTAGGATGGATTTTGAATAGATTTGAGTTTGATATTTGGTAGTGGTTTTGATTATTTTAATTCATATTTCATTTATATATGTGAATATAAACGAGAATATAAATGGGTCATGAGAAAATTTCAAGTATTTGAAGTGATTTGATCATGATTTAGGCTAAGTCATTTAAGAGGGAATTTAAAGGACTTAGAAAATTTTGAGTTTGGATTTGATTTTTTGAATTTAGTTTGAATGATTTGTATTTATATTTCATTTATATATGTGAATATAAATGAGATTATAAATGAGTTATGAGAAAATCTCATGAATTTGAATTGATTTGATCATGATTTTGGCTAAGTATTTAAGAGGAAATTTAAAAGACTTTGGAATTTCATTCATGGGTTTCAGTCATGAATTTCAATCATGGATTTCAATCATGTGTCATGTGGCATTGATTTGAGTTTCGAGAAAATCAAAATGAGATTGATTTGGAGTTTGACTTGAAGGAAGGATGATGAGGAATGGATCAAGCTAAGGGTGGGCAAATTTTCCTAACTCCCCTAAGGCATGACCTATTCCTATGGCTAACTCTTCTAATCAGTAGGTTGAGTGTCCACCTAATCACTAGATGTGTCTTAAGACTAAGGAACTCTTAAAGTCTAAGAGAAGTCCCATGTCTAAGATGGAGGGGTTGAGAGCTCATTCTAAAAATGAGGTCAACAGTTCCCTATAGAGGCAAGCCTCCATAGTTAATTATATCATAAGGGAAATGAATTCCTTAAGAATACTCTCGATTAAAGTAGGTGATTATTGTCTCAAAAAAATTCAAAGATAGGACTATCAACGGATTAGTTGTATTTTTGAAAATCAAGTGGGGGATATCAAAAGGGAAGAGTTCTTATCGAAACTAAGGGAGATGAGTAGGGAGCACTCATGATACTAGGATGCCTAATGAGCACTCTAATCTATCCTACGGTTGGGCTTTATGTATTTGAATTTGACAAGATTTATTTATTTGAGTTGAATTTTTTAGAAATCTAGGACTTGTAATTTCATAATACAAGATTGTGGAAATGCCTAAGAGGTAAGGATTTATGCTTGTAGCCCGCAAAGGAAAATAGCAATCTCAGATCCTAAATCTAGGGAGCTTTAGCGAGGGCCGAAGCAGGACCTAAATCTAAGGCAAAAATGGGCATATGATTTACCTCCACAAGAGATGATAAACCACTCGACTGTTGGGATTACTACTGCATGGAGTAGCAGCCAGCTAACTCCTACTATGCTTTAAATCCATGTAGGCAAGTCATATGCTTTATAAGATGGTTAGGCTATTTTTTACTTAGAAAAGAAACTAAGTCCTTAAACACACTCCCTAAGAGACTAGATCATGAAGGGCATGAGTCATGACTTAAATCTAATGTAAATTTTGTCATGTTTTATTTGATTTTTGGACTTTTATTTTGATATAGGCTATAGGATTTTGTATGGCCAAATGCATGCGAAATTGGTTATGGGCAAATCAGGAGAGAAATAAGCATTTTTCCATCAAAGGCTCTTACAGGTTAAGCCTTTATTCTCTGACATAAATGGAAGCCCTCTCTTAGTAAGAATGGAAGATTATGATATACATGTTATTATACATTCAATCATCCAGCTAAAGGGTTGCTAAAAATTTTATTATCTTGATCTAATTCCTAGGCTTTTATGTGAGGTTATGAATTATTTTAAAATTTTAGTTATAAATTATTAATGGGATAAAAAATTTATTTTTATCCTAGGAGCTTAATCTTATCTAGGCCACACAACAATCACCAATCATAAATAAACTATGAAAGGGCATGTATTTCTAATGCACAAGCTAAACAAAATATCAAATATTTTTTATAAAGCTATCACAAAAGAATAAAAGGCCGATGCAAGAATGCTGTACAACCGAAAGAAATGTGTGGTACCCTATACATCCCATTATAATGAAAGAATAATTATAATTATAGAATGATAAATATTATGGGGATCTTCATTCTTCATCCTCCATTCTTCACTCCTCATCTTTCACTTCTTCATTTTTGATTTACTCCATTTCTTTCTTTCATTTTGGCTTGAGTAAGATATAGCTTGCTCCAAAGGCATCGCATGGTATATAAGACATGGTCTTATAACCAATGCTTATCCTTAATCCCCAAACACTTGTCCTAATCCTAATGTAAAAATTATATTAAAAGGAAGGAATGTAAATCTAGCTACACCTGCAAAACAAGTGTTAACTAAACACACCATACAACCCAAGCAATTATAGAAATAATTTGGACTTGACACCCCACACATGGGTAACCAAGTCCACCTGTCCTAACTTGGGCTACGCTTAGGGGCTAAGCAACCTACACAACAAAAATCATTTATATTTTTATTACAGTGTCCCCTTAAGCACAGCCTCTTGCATAAAACATGATTAGACTAATATCGGCCTAACATTTAGGCTACGCACATACATCTAGTCTAAAATAATACATCACAAACTAAACATTCATCAAACCATGCACCGTCCTAACATAAAGCTAGAAATAGTGACTTAGCCTAATGTGCATGTGTTAGAGCTTGTGTGGTATGTCCTAACTAGGCTTTAGGGTTATGATTTGCTAAATATGAGGGATTTAATTTATAAAGGGTTGATTTCCCTTTAAGTGGTTTAGTTAATTTATGGATTTTTACTTAATGTTTTTTTCATATAGCCTACGCTTAGCAACTAAGTGTTATAAAGAGAAGAGAGAGAGAGAGAGAGTCTCTCTTTTATCCCTACCTTAAGTAATCTCTAAGATAAATTGATTATTAAATTTCCTTTAATGAATGGTTTATTATGTGTTTTAATTAATCCTAAGTTTAGATTCATTCTAAATAGTCCTATTCAATAAGAAAAGCATCTTAGGATTAGTTAGGGTGGATTACTATCACATGACACACATCCATCCATTTCTTTCCATCATGTATACCATACATATGCATAATACTAAGCATACCTATACATGCAATGTAAATCTTAGCTTACTTAGTTGATGAATGCAAGGAAATGTATTTTTGAATTTGGATGTTTCATTTGTTAATTAAATTATGAATGCAAGTTTTGTTATATAAAAAAGAGGGATATTTCACCCATTAGTTAAATGCACATCCACATGTATAAAAGTTATAAGTGAGTATGTCGCCATTATTTTCTATATCAGAGGCATAAGGTACAAGATCTACTTAGGGCTACTTAAAGCATCGCAGCTCTGGGATGTCCAGACTAATATACCACTTTTCTTAGATATATGTAAATGTATGAATATCCACAAGGATAAAGAAATCCATGCAAAAAATCATGTTTTATTTGTTTGATTTTTGATTCTTTATTCATTAGCCACATCACATGTGCATATGTATAAGAGTTTTAAGTGAGTATGGTGCCATTATTTTCTATACTAGGGGCATAAGATACAAGACCTACTTAGGGCTACTTAAATCCTCACAGTCCCGGGATGTCCAAACTATTATATCACTTTTCTCAAATACATATGAATGTAAAAAAAAGAACCAAATGGATAAGAAATCATGCAAGAAATTATGTTTGATTTGGTTGTATGGTTTACAAGTGAAATGTGAAATTCTTCCTAGGTTTTAACATGGAAATGCATAGGAATAGATTTAAGCAAGTGTTATGTTCTTTTCAAATGAACTATACACTTGCAAGTCCTATGTGAATCTATATTAAAGTAGGGAAAGAGAACTTCACATTATACATATTATACTATCATCATATGCAAGCTTATAAATATTTGTAACTAGCATTACTTCATTTATAATCTTTGATTTATAGATTTTAAAAATAGTTTTTGGTTTAATAGGGATAATAGTGACTCATATCTTTAATTTTAGCCAACAAATGCAATTAAACCCACAATTTAGGCTAAGAATTATAGCAGATCTAGCATGATTTGATCACAGCCGTCCGTTCCAATCACACGGAACAGACGGTGCATGATCCTTCTCCTTCGTGAGCAATGAAAGACCAATGCCATTCATCTTTCCCCATTCAATCCAAGCTCACCCGAGCTCGGATTGGGATCAAAACGATCCCACACCTTCGGAAGGAGGGGGGATGCATATCCAACAATCAAAATTGCATGGAATGATAAATCCCATTCGAAAAAGACCCATTGAAAATCTCCTATAGCTACGATTTTGAACAATTACCTCGCTGGAGGCTATCACCAAGGCTTCCAATGATAGAGGTAGCTTCGACTAGTAGAGATGAAGCCCTGTTGAAGAAATCAGGTCTTGATTTGAAGTGAATTTCTCAGTCGACTAAGATCCTCTTCAATGGTGATCGATCTTGATCAAACTTGCACTTCCCGTGGCTTTGAAGCTTGGGAAATGAATCGATTGAGGTCGACAAGGTGTGGTGAGAGTGTGGGTAAAAGGAATTTGAGTTTGGTGAAGTGAGGAGGGAGTACTGCTCAAAATCAGGATGCCCTATTTCCGCTTTATACACAGAGGAGAATTACCAACCGAGGGAGCTCGGGGAGGCTTTAGGAAGGCTTTGTGAGGATTTGAAATTACTCAAGGGTTGAATGGGATTGAATTCTATCCAAAACTAGTGAATTGAGGGACTAGGTGGACGGACGAGATCATTCCCATGAATTCCATCAATTCACCACCGTCAAGTCATCGGAGGGGCCTCCGTCAATCCGAGGTTGCACGCCATGAGTGGTCGAAGCCATGTCAGGGGTCTCTAGGCTTTATATGTAGGGAGATTTGGTTCTCCTTGCACCCATGCCCCATGGATGCGGAGAGTGAGCTTGGCTTGGTGAGTTTCCTTGGTCTAAGGTAAGTGGGTGCTTAGAATGGGCAGTGAGCTCTAGGGATACCTCATTTGGTAAAGGAGGTTCCGCCATGGGAGTGCAAAATGGATTTTGCCACTTAGAGAATCCAAAGTGGAAGCTTTGTCCATTGGGTAGTCAACTTGGGATGAGTTTGTTTAGCTTTTGGGTTAACTTGAGTGGCCTTAGGTTTGGAGGCTTTGGTACAATGTGATTCGATGATAGCTTGGTTTTGGGTGACATGAGCTCATTTGGTCAAATGGGTTCATGTGGGTTAGATGGGTTGGGTTGACCAATTGGTCAAAAGGCTTAGGTCTAAATCATGATTTAAAATATTTTGGTGTGATTAATTTGGTATGGTTTGGCTTAGGTTTGAATTTGACTCATTTGGGTTCAAAAGGGTCAAATTGGTCAAGTTAACCAATTTGACTAATTTGACCAAATTGGGTTAGGTTAGGTGTTGAGTCAAGTTCAATTGGTTGATTGAAAATTATTGTAGGCTTTAGTTTGGTTTAATTTGGAATTAATTTGAATTTTGGTCAATGTGACTTTTTAGGTCAATTTGGGCTAGGTTGAGTCAAGTTGACCAGTTGACCAACTTGGGCTCAATCATGGCTTTGGTCATGTTCAACAAGTGATTTGGAATGGTGAGCCATTGGTTGCAATCAATTTGGGTTGAATCATGATTTAACCCATTTTGGCTTTTTAGGCTAATTTGGGTCAACTTAGGTCAAGTTGGTTTGGCTCAATTGATGACTTGGTCATGTTCAATCATTAACCATGAATGGGTTTAGATTAATGGTTTCAATCAATTTGGCATCACAATTCAGTTTGGGTTTCATCACCCAATTCAATGTGGTTGATCACCATGATGATGATTGAGGTTTAGATGGGCTTAGTTCAATCCAATTCTTAGAACTTGGCTCAAAAAGATCCTTTAGGTCACTTTGGGTCAAGTGAACCTAAGTGGGTCAATTGGCTTGATCAAGGCTTGATTTAAGTTTAATTGAACTTATATATGGACTTAAGATTGAAATATAAATCCAATTGCAATTGGTTTGGAGCCAAGTGTGTTTTGATTCATATGAAAATTTCAAGTCATAAGGGTCAATTTAGATTTGATTTGGGTTAACTTGGATTTGGTTTGATAATGGTGGTTTATGTTTATATTTGGATCAATGATTGTAGGAATAATTGAATCTTGAAGAAATCCATGAGGTTTGAGTTGATTTGGGTTTCACTTAGCCAAGTTCAAAATTTTGGCTAAAAGGGGTAAAATTGGAAATTTGGTTTGATTTATGTTTGGTTTTGGTCATTTGAATTTATATTTCATTTATATTTGTGAATATGAATGAAGATATAAATGGGTCATGAGAAAATCACTTGAGTTTGAAGTGATTTGAAAGAAAATTTGATTAATCTTAGGGATGTGGGTTGAAATGGGTAATTTGGGTTTTAATTTGGTTTAATTTATTTTTGGTCAATGGAGGGTGGGTTTCATTTATATTTATGAGTATAAATGAAGGAATGATTGATTTATAAAGAAATCAATAAAGTGTGAGTTGATTTGAAGGAATTTTGTCTAAGCACATGAAGGTGGCTCATATGGCTTAGGAAAAGATTTTTGGAATTTGGAATTTGGAGTTGACCATGGATTTCAATCATTTAGAATCTAAATTGACTTGTAATTTAGAATTTTATTTGAGATTGGATTTGATAATTGAGAAAATCAATTGGGTTGGGGTTGATTTGGATTTGGTTAAGGCTAAGTCCATAAGATAAAGTCAAAAGGGCATAGGAAGGGATTTGGAGTTTGAATTTTGGTGATGGATTTCAATCATTGGATAGTTGGATTTGATTTTGGAATTTGAATTTGAATTTGAGGTTTGGTTTTTAAAGAAGGAAGCAAGGATTAAGTTTAGGCTATGGGGTAGGAAAGTTTTCCTAAATCCCTAAGGCACAACATATTCCTATAGCTTACTCTTCTAAGTCTCTAGGGTTAGGTTAAGTGTTCACCTAATCACTAGAAGTGTCTTAAGACTAAGGAACTCTTAGTTTCTATAAGAGTCCTAGACTTATGATAGAGGAAGTTGAAAGCTCACTCCAAAAGTGAGGTTAATAGATTTGGAAAGATGATTGAATGGTTTGAGAAAAATCAATTGAGTTTGGTTTGATTGAAAGAGGTTTGGAGTCAAATCCATAGGATTGAATCATAGGGTTAAGATGGGTTTGATTTTGGCTTGGAGTTTGGATATGAGATTGGATTCAATTGGTATTGGTTTAATTTGAGGATTGGTTTTGCAATGATTTGAAGTTGGTTTTGGACTTAAGGTTTAGCATAAGTCATGGGTTAGGCCATAGGGTAGGTATGTTTCCTTAGTCTTAAGTCATCACCTAATCCTATAGCAAATCCTCTTAAGTCCATAGGTTTGAGTTAAGTGTTTACTTAGCCACTAGAAGTGTCCTATGACTAAGGAAGTCTTAGTGTCTAGGAGACTCTTAGATCTAAGATGAGAAGATTGAATCCTCACTCTAAAAGTGAGGTCAACACCTATCTCTTATTATTAATTTGGATGTTAAACATCTTTGCTTTAACAAATTAATAAATGAATTTTGTCAACACTCAAACATGCACCATATATATGTAAAGGATTTCAATACGCTCCTTTAGAATGAATCCTTATAATGGCATCTTACATTCTTTTTGAATTTTTTGATATTCATTATGAAAAATATATGAACACTACTTTGATAAATCCAACATGTCATGATTTTAATTTCATGATCTTATGCTTAATCTACCCATTATAAGAACAACTTGAAATTCTAATAACATTAACTATTCCATCCTTAGAACTAATCATTTACTACTTATGTGTAAAAGAACAATATTGTCGGGAATGCAAAATATAATTCTTTATTCTCTAATTGCTATGGCTAAAAGGGCATCAATAATGAGATGGATTATACTTTTATTTTTCTTACTTAAGGATGAATTAATTTATAAACTTTAATGTGAAAAAATGTGGATGGTTGAAAAAGAAGTAGAAACCCCTTTGAGCATCAAAAATATAGCAATTATTAGATCATAATGCAGCATCAAACTTGTCAAGCAATTATTTCATTTCTTTAAGATTGTATAAGAATTGGGAATATGTTGAGAGCATTCAACATTATGTGATTGGCATCTTAACAAAATAGCAAGTCCATTGATTTTTTAAGGTACAACCTATATGAAAGATCTATATCTCATTATTATTTTATTGGAAGATTTATATGCATGCTACACAGTTCTTATGCATTTGCATATCTAACACCTAAAGTAAGATATTTATTTATCTAACACTTTTTTATGCTTAAAAATGTGCATTTTGCTTCTAAAAAGTGAGTAATTATAGCATTTTTTTGTGATATTGAAGGTTGGGGTGTTATATATCTAAAAATTAAAATTTGCATGCTAGATATGTAAATACATAAGAATTGTGTGGTATGTATGTAAATGCCCCTTTTTATATTTTAACAATTTTCAAGAAAAAAGTGGGTGTTACCAAGCTTTAAATTCTCTCTAGAATCAAACAAACTTATTATTAATTTCTTAATAATAAATATTTGGAGGTTTTGTTTTTAAGTACAAGAGAGATACATGCAAAAGTAGAGAATAATTTAGAAGAGTTGAGTAATTTATTCTTAAGCGTGCAAATGTTTGATTCTCTTAGTTTTAGCTTTTGGGGGGATTTAGACTAAGTTCTAACCACTTAAATGCATAAGTTTGACTAGGCTTTAAGAGTTGATTCAGTGGGCCAAGAGTGTCCTGTGGCTGAGTATGTCTTAAGATTTTATGCTAGGTTGATGATTTAATCAAAATAGGTTTGACCAAGCTTAATTGGTTGATAAATACATTAGTTAGATTTTTAGGTGCAAAACTAAAATTATGGCCATGATGGATTACGCTTAGATTAACTACATTTCATTAAAGCCAACTTAATCAATAATAAAGAAAAGTTTGAACAAATTATTTTGTTTACTAAAGTTAATCTAACTGGATCTAAGGAAGTGGGGTACTAGGATCTAAAATAAACAATACTATTAGCCTAGATAAGCATAGGCTAAATGATTTATCCAATTATGTCATGTTTGACCAAATAGATAGACATGATCTTAAAGTTAACTAGGGGATGATCAAATTGACTTAGATTATTCTCATTGGGGTTAATAGGTCTAAGGTTAACTAAGAATACCTAGGATTCACGAAATTCACTAAGACACACTAGAATTCCATGGTCTAACTTATAGTGTATGGATTAATCATGTTCATCTAATCTATACCTAGCTAAGTCTACTTTTGACTAGCTTAATCATAAAATGATTCCTTCAAAGGTTATAATGATATGGAGATTCATCACAACTGCATTATGAAATTTAAGTTAATTAAACTTATTTAGAATAAACATTTTACTAAGAGATACATTATAGTAGCTTTTGGATATATTAACTCATTGGACCTTCTAATAAACTATGTAAAGTCTTTGGATATTAGACCCATTAGCATATTATTTGGGCTATTCTAAGATGCTAGATTCATCAAGGGTGGTTTAGACTCTAAATTATATAGAGATTAAACATGGATTTAGGGTTTAACTTAATTAAAATAAATAAATTTAAATTTAATTTATTGAAACCATATATTTATAAATTTATTTAGTTCCAATTATGACTGAGCTTGTGTAGCCTTATTTAATCTTTAATATAATATATTACATTAAAATTAACCAAGAACTTTAACATTGTCCTGAGTGTAGTCTTATTATATTGGATATGTTTGATACTCAATCTTGGTTAGACCTAAATGATGCATAGTTCAGCTAAGTGCACTTATTATCAACTTGATCAGATAAAAAGTTTTAGCTTGGTGTTAGTTCGATCCAAAAGTTATACTAAAATATAGACCCTTAGTAATAGAATGTATTGATAACAATTTATTATATGTGTTAGTTAAAACTCTCAAATCATGTATGCAAATAAGTTTCAATTGACTAGTGTTGGTGTCCTAGGAGTTTGAGTTTGATGTTCATCAAATCTATCTTTAGAAGATTTGATCTAAGATTATTATTTAATAACATTATTATTCAAACTTATGAATTCAAGTCAAATATTTTAATTGATTCTTTAATCTTGGAAAATATATTAAAATAAATTATTATTCTTAGTTCCCATTTTTGTTTAATGAATTTGTCATGAGTAAATAAATTATAAGATCTCTCATTTAGATGTTAAACCAATTTTTTTAATTGAACTTTAACTCCTTCCCTTGAAGGATGAGCCTATCAACATCTCAATTTGGAGCACTGCAGCACTGTCATCACCATACAAAATCTAGAAATTCAAATTGCTCTTGATGGTTGCATACTTAAATAACACAGCACCAAGGCACCATCATGATGGCCTTCAGTTTTAAAAGCAACAAAACTATCGTTCCCACCTCGACAATGATAACTACTTGAAGGGGAGTGGGGGAAACTGTTATGGAGTAAAAAATTACCCCAATGGTGGGAACGATTGCTTAAAATCCACTATAAAAAGAGGAAAATTGCCCCAACTCTTCTTCTTCTTCTTTTTTCACTCACTCTCCTACTAACCCATCTGCCCCATTCTTTCTCCTAGTCTCCTGCACTCTCAATAGTGTGCTTTTGGTATTACACGAGAGCTTTATTCTCATGCATGAGACAGATTGAAGCCTACTATAGTTAACTACAAGTAAAATTCTCTTTAAATGCTTTTTTTATGTAATTTTCTCTCCAAAAAAATTTATATGATTTTCATTGTTGATCTTAGATCTGTGAGGAATAAAAAGGCTTATCTCTATCGATCTTGGATCCGAAGTGAAAAAAAGAGAAGAGAGTCCTCATACCTAAAATTTCATAATCTTGAAATCTAAAAACCTCCACCATTAAACTTCATTCCAATGTGAGAAGAAAAACCCTCCCTCCATCGATCTTGGATCTGAAACAAAGAGGAATGGTGCTTTTACACTAAATAAATAAAAATCTAGCACTGTTAAAAAATTATATCACCAAATTTTTATAGAAATTGTTCTATAAGAAATTAGTTCAAAAAATTGAATTCTCGCTTTGAGGTGCCAAGGCCCAGCACTGAGGCGTTAAGCTCTCGAGAATAAAAGCTTTGATGCTCCATCCCATTGCACTGAGGTGCTAAATTTCAGGCGCTGCGATGTTAAGCTCTTGAGTTGGTATCATTCTTGCAGGTCTGCGGCATTGTATCTCAATGCTGCAATGCTAAGTAAAGTAAAATAGTGGTGTATATTGATAATAAAGTTAATATAATAAAACATTACTCATTTGATTATGATTTAGCTTCATTAATCTGAAGATATCTTTCATGTTTAAATAACACTCATTAAGTCAAATACAAACATTGGTCTAATTAAAATTTATGAATGTTTCATTAAAAGAACTATGAAAATTCTCCATTTAGAATCAACCTAAGGTAAGGATTAAAGAGAATCAATTCTCTTTCTTCTCTTTATAATATTAAATTACAATTAAGAAACCAATAAAAGAACATATAATTTAAAATCTTATCTAAACTTTAAACAACTTAAAGTATAACCACCATTGATAAGGAATTTGAGCATTCAATCATTAGAAAAATCCTAACTCTAAAGTCCAATTAGGACATATCACACTTGGCCTTAGCACACACATTAGAATACTAAGTCACCGATTGTGGTGTTTTAATTAAGAGTCATGTGGACACCACACAGATCTTAGGGGTTACTTATTGAAGTGATCGGGTATGACATTGAGGTATGATGTACTATCTAGAAAGATATAGGCTCTACAATGGACTTAATTACCTAATAAGGACTTCAAGACATGATGGATCTTCGAATATACTAGAGATATTTTCCCTACTTTACATGGAAAAATAAAGTAGGGTTTATTTTATGTCAAGTTCTTTAGTTCCCTATGGAGGCAAGTCTCTATAGTTAATTACATCATATGAAATGAGATTTCCTAAGAAAACTATAGATTAAAGTAGTCAATCAATTATCTTCAAAGATTTCAAGGCTAGACTATCAAATGATTTGGGCATTTTAGAAAATCAAGTGGGAATGTTCAATTAGAAGACTTATTTTGGATTCCAAAAGAATATAAGTAGGGAGCACTCGCGATACTAGGAAGCCTAGTGAGCACTCCAATATATCCTATTGTGATGCTTTATCTATTTCAAAAAGAAGATTTAGTTTGTTTAAGTTAAAATTTTATTAGAAAGCTAAGGCTTATAATCCATCAACACAAGATTGTGAAAATACCTAAGAGGTGAAGATTTATACTCATAGCCTAAAGGAAACAAGTAACATCAGATCTTAAATCTAGGATGCCTTAGCACAAGCTAAGAGCATGACCTAAATCTAAGCAGAAAAAGGGATACAATGGTTTACCTCCACAAGAGAGCATAAACTTATCTAACTCTTCTATGCTTATAACCGTCTAGAGTAGCCACTAGCTAACACCTCCTATGATTCAAACCCATGTAGGTCGATCTTATGTAATCACAAGATAGCTAGGCTTGCTATTTAATTTGGAAAGAGACTAAAGTCCTAAACTCACTCCCTAAGAGACTAGACCATGACTGGTATGAGATCATGACTAAAGTTAAATGCAAAATTTATAAGTTTTTATATCATTTTGACACAATATTTTGGACAAAGGCTTTAAGATTTTTTTGCCTAAATTCATGATGAAATTTGATTGTTGGCCAAATCAAAAGAGAAAGAGGGTGAATCTCCACCATAAGAGGTTACTCTCCCTAAAGTGCAAGAATGGAGGCCCTTGTTTTGTAAGAGTGGTATAATATGATATGCATGATATTAGTTATACAACATTTAGCTAAGGGGATGCTAAATCTTTTAATTATCTTGGTTACACTTTAGGCTTTAAAGTGAGGTTGAAAGTTGTTTTAAAATTTAGTTATGAGTTGTTAATTGGGTAGAAAAAATTTAATTTTTATCCTAAGAGCCTACCGCATTGAGGCCACACATTCAATCATCAAGTTTAAGAAACTATGAAGAAGATGCAATTCTATTGCACAATTTAAATAGAACATCAATCAAACATGAATAGATTCCGTAAAAGAATAAAAGGCTGGTGAAGCCGGGTACTACCATACACCCCGAAAAAGAAAAAAAAAGTTGGGTAGCCGAGATTTACTCTTATACAACTCATATTACAAAATAATATTATAATTTAGAATTGAATACATGATATGGGGGTCTTCATTCTTCATTTCTTCTTCTTCCTTCTTTCCTTCTTTTAATTTGATTTGCTCCAACGTATCACAGGGCAACCCAGGACTAAGCCTTCTAGCCTATGCTCACCCTAATCTCCATAGCACTAATCCTAATTCCTATTGTAAAGTTACTTTTTTAAAAAAGTAAATCTAACTACACCTATAAAATAGAGATTAGCTAAACATACGAACAAGCCCAAGTAGTTATAGTTTATAATTTGGACTTAGCACCCTACACATGGGAAACCAAGCCCACCTATCCTAACATGGATTATGCTTAGGGGCATAAGCAACCTGCAAGCAAAACATTTTTTTTACAGCGGCCCCATTAGGACAATCCCCTACAGAAAATAATATTAGGCTAACAATGACCTAACATCCAATCTACAATCCACATTCCTAACATCTAGTATAGCACATTACATCATAAAACAAAATACAATATCATGCATAGATCATCCTAACCTATTGCTAGAAGTGGTGACTTAGCATCTTAATGTGTGTGTTTAGGCTTAATGTGGTATGTCTTAGCTAGGCTTTTAATTTGTAATTTTCTATGTTTGAAAAAGCTTAATTTAACATGATTGATGATTTCGTTTTAAATTGTTTAGAGGATTTGCAAATTTTAATTTGTATTTTTTTGTTTTGTTTCATTTGATATACACTTAATATCTAAGTGTTATAAAGAGAAGAAACAGGCTTAACCTCTTTCATACCTACCTTAAGTAATTTCTAAAGGGTGCATTTTTATGATTTTATTTTCTTTAATGAATGACTTATTAAATGTTTCATTAGTCTTAAGTTTAGGTTAATCTTAAAGAATCAAATTCAACATGAAAGGCGTCTTAAGGTTAATATCGTTGAATTACTATCACATAGAATATGTTGAATCATTCCTTTTCATCACTCATAACATGCATATGATTTAACACTTAGTATACCTATACATGCAATATATTTTGGCATACTTAAATGATTATGAATGCATATATTTTGATAAAAAAAGGGGACTTTCATTTCTCAGCCAAGTACACATATACATGTATTAAAGTTTTAAGCAAGTACATGATGTTGTTAAACCAGGGAAGTGAGATAATCAAATGACCTCCTTAGGGCTACTTAAATCCTCATATTCCCATGATGTCTATACTATATACTTACTTTCTTAAATACATATGAATATATAGACAACCATAGAAATTAATCATGCAAAAATTTTTTTTTGATTGAAATATTTACACATGTAAAGTAAAGCCCTATCCAAATTCTAGTACAAATACACATATGAATGAAATTAAATAAGTACGCACTTTTATTAACCATGGAAGTGAGATAATCAAAAGACCTCCTTTGAGCTACTTAAAGCCATATTCCCGTGATGTCTACTATACACTTATTATTCAAACACATGTAAATCCATACAATATATAGAGAGAGCCAAACTCAAATGCATGAACATATGCAAATTTTATATAATCATAACACTATCCAAATCTTATTATCAATTTATAACTTTTGGAAAATAATTTAAATTTATTAGTGATAATAGCCACACATATAATTAGATTAAGTCAACACATGCAATTTTATATAAGTACATTTCATTTGATTCATTTGATTCATTTGATTTTGAAAGCATGATATCATGTGTCATACAACATTTATAGTGATTGAAAAGAAATAGCCAAACATTTCTACATAATTCATTTAACCATATTAATTTCTAAGGATAATCACATTAAATAAAATCATTTAAAGGAAACCAAAGCTTCTTATTAAATTTAATTTTGGATCTTAATTGAAATTAAAGAAGAGGAAATATTTGTTGTTTTTTTTATCCCATCCCATGTTGGTGATTGTTTAAAGAGAAGTAATTAGATGAATTTTAAAAATTAATTAAGTTAAAATCATTAAACAATTCATTTAATTTTCTTCATGCTTCTTTAATTTAATTAACCATTTATCATGATAAATGATATTAAAATGAAAAATAAAATCATTTAATGAAATAAAGCTCATAATTAAATTATTAATTTTTAATTTTGGATCACTTATGGTCTAATAATAATTTCCTTAAGGGTATTTATGTTATTAAACACATAAAGAGGAACCCACAAATTGAATGTTAATTAGCTGAAATGATTACCATTTAATTTGATTTATTTTGATTAATGGTTACTTAATTAATCTCTTAATTAAATCATATATTAATTAACTTTCTTTAATGGAATGAATTTGGGAAAGATATTAGAAAAGTGGTCCTGATCACCCCCCTCATCATCACTATTAATTAGTAATTAATGAAGCTTCATTAACCACTTTTTATTGTTTGGAATTTTAAATAATCATTAAATTAATTAAGAGGGTAATTAAGGCTGAATTTTCAATTCCCCTAATCACATGGCCAATAAATCCTAATAAAATCATGGGAGGCAAATGTCATCCCATTAAACTAACATGTCAAGTTTGGGATTAATTACCCACATAATTAAGGCTTAATTAAGCTAATTAAGGAAACATTCAAACCATAATTAAGCTCTATTCACTTTTCAAAACTTAATGGAATTATTTTTATTAAATTCTCCTCTATTTATCCTTTCCAAAATAAGTTTATTTGTATTTTTTTCAATTTTTCTATAATTAGTTATGATTTTAGGAATTTTTAAAGAAATTAATCATAATTTAAACCATAATTAATCCATAATCTCATCGGCTCCACACAGGAGGCTGACATGACATGCACTTTCCACATGGTGCCATGGGATTGGCTACTTAAACGATCTGATATGGCGGCTGAGTCAGAAGACGTGCTTTCATCCCCATCATCTTATCTCGGATCTGATAGTAGGGATTAATCTTGTGGATCCTAAAAGAAATAAATTGGATTTCTAATCAGATTAATCATGGTTTTCCATTCCAATCACACAAAATGGCCGACGGATGATCCTTACCCCCGACAGATGGAAAACGGACACCGTCCGCCCTCCTCCGCTCGATCTGAGCTTGCCAGAGCTCATGAGGTATCAGGACCGACTCCAAAAGCTTCAAGAAGTGGATCTAGAGGGATCTAATGGTAGGAATCACACGAAATGACAAAATGTTTCACAAAAGAGCAACTCCTAAGGCTTTTTTATTTTTGTCAGAGTTTACCTCATCGGAGATCAGGACCAATGATTTATCGACTGAGGTAGCTTTGTCTTGAAGAGATGAAGCCTTGTTGAGAAGCTTGCACCTTGCCTCCTCGCCAGTAGCTCAGTGGACCAAGCGCTGCTAAAATCCTCGTCGAAGGTTGGTCTTAGGACGGACTTTGGTGCTTGAATCGATACGTTCTTAATCACTGAAGCTAGGGGAAGGTGTGGCTAAAGTAAATTTGGATTGGGTGATGTTAGAGAGGAGTGTGATGGAGTGGAGGCTCTGTTTCAACGTCGTCGATAATCGAGAGCTTAGAGGGAGTTTGGGAAAGCTTGGGGGAGTTCATTTTGACTCACTAAGGGTCTCTTTGTGCTTCAAATGTAATGGGGAGGGGTATACCCCCCCTCCCCGATTGTGACCCGATAGCTAGCTTCCCTATATTTTATCATCCATGCATACCAAGACATCGTGGAGTCAAGTGGCCTTTGAGTGGGTGAGGTCTAAGGTCGGCTGCCAAGGCTAAGGTGGAGTGTCCTTATTCGCCAAGGTGAACCAATGAGATGAAGTGGGTTAGCTCACCTCTTTTATCCCATGGCTGACCCAAACAGCTTTGAGTCAGGTTAGTTAGTGCTCCAAGGGTCCAATTTGAGCTTAGGGTGGTTGTCAAATGAAAAGGGTAGGTATGACCACCCAAAAGTGAGTTTTGTTCCATCTGGAGTGCTTTACCCAATGTAATTGGTCAATTTAGGTTTGGTTTAGGTTGGCTTTGATTTAGGCTGACCCAAGGATGAGTCATGTTAAGTTTGAATGGGTTTGGGCTTAGTTTGAGTGAGTTTGGCTCAATTTTACCCACGTAGGTCAAATTGGGCTAGGTTGGGTTAGATTGACCAATTGGTCAAATTAGGCCAAACCATGGGTTGAGACAAGTTCAAATGATGATTTGGGATGTTTGGGTTCAATTGGTTTCATTTGATTTTGATTGGATTTCAATTTGGCTCATATGTGTTGATATGGGTCAAATGGGCTAAGTTGCAAAATTTTATTAAATTGGCTTGGGTTAGGTGTTGGTTTAGGTTTAATTGATCATTTGAAGATGATTGTAAGTTTTTATTTCAATCAATTTGGATTTAGGAGTGATTTAGACTAATTTGACCTTCAGGTCAATTTGGGCTAAATGGGTCAATTGGGTTCAATTGATCAAATTAGGTTTAATGGAGGCTTTGATCATGTTAAATAATCAATTTGGGATGGATTTCAATCATAAGTTTCAATCAATTTGGATTAGATTGATATTTGGCCCAATTTGGTCTTTTCAGTCAAATTGGGTCAACTTGGGTCAAAGGGCCAATTGCACATGATTTGGCTCAATTGATGGTCAAGTCATACTCAAGGATTAAGTTGAATTTGGCATGAATCATTAGTTTCAATTAATTCAGTTTGGAATGAAGTTTGGTTCAATTTTGTTCATGTAGGCTATTTGGGTCAACTTGGGTCAAGTGATTAAATTAGCTTGGTTTTACCCAATTGATTGTAATTGGACAATCAAGGGTGATCAACAATCATTGTGGAAGAGATTGGAGAGATTGGTTCAACCCAAATAATTTTAATTAGACAATCAAGGGTGATCAATAATCATTGAGGATGAGATTGGAGAGATTGGTTCAATCCAGTTTAGGTTGGATTAGGTTTGGCTCAAATGGATCCTTTAGGTCACTTTGGGTCAAATAAACCAAATGGGTCAATTAAGTTGGTTTTGGGTTGAATAAAGTTGTTTTGAGTTTTATGATTGATTTAGGATTTATTGATGACTTTAATTGCAATTGATTTGGGTTTAATTGAATTTTGGCTCATTTGGACATTTTGGTTTTGAATAGGCTAACTTGGATTAATTGAATTGCTTTGGTTTGATTGGCTTGATTGTAGATTTTAGAAGAGTTTGAGATGATGATTTGAATGTTTGAAGTGCATTTATGAAAATCAATTGGATTTGTTTGATTGATGGAATTTTGGATTAGGTTCATAGGGTTGAATGATTGTAGTATTGGTTTAGGTTATGGACTTAAATCATTTGGCTTGGAGTTTAGATAATAATTAAAATTCAATTGGGAATGGTTGGAGTGGTTTGAGATTTGGTTTTGCATGATTAGGTAGTCATAAGTCTTGGGTTGGGCCATATGATAGGTAGGTTCCCTTATTCCTAGGGTTTAGCCTAAACCTATGGTAAACCACCCTAAGTCTCTAAGCTTAGGTTTAGTGTTTGCTTAACCAGTAGAAATGTCATATGGCTGAGGAAGTCCTAGTGTCTAGAAGACTCCTAGATCTAAGATAGGATGAGTCAATCCTCACTCCAAAAGTGAGGTCAACACCGATCTTAGTATTAGGTTATGCCGATGATTATTATGGTGATGTGTTTTATTTTGTGATGTAATATTTTAGATTGAATATTAAGATTTTTTGTACATTAGTCTGGATGGTAGGGCATTATTTGTTAGACTAATCATGCTTTCTACAGGGGATCCCACTTAGGGGATTACTATAATAATAAAATTATAAATGCCCTTTTTTCTTGCAGGGGCTACCTAAAGACTTTAAGCATGATCCACTAAGATAGACGGGCTAGGTTACCACAGGGTGCTAAGTCCAAATGTATGAAATATAAATGTTTGGTTTGCATGCTTGTTAAGCTAATATTTATTTTGCAAGTGAAGTTAGATTTTCTTTTTTACAAAAATATAATTTTTCAATAGAATTATGATTAGTGTTATAGGGTTTATGATGAGTAGTGGGATGAGCAGCGACTAAAAGGCATAGACCTGGGAGGCCTTGTAAAAGCCTAAAGTACTCCAACTAAGAAGTGAAGATTAAAAAAAAAGAACTGAATACCCATATAGCTTTATTTTTATTATAAATTATAATCCAGGTTGTATAAGGGTAAAGCTCGGCTACCCAATTTCTTTTCTTTTTCGAAGTGTATGGTGGTACCCAGTTGCACCGGCATTTTATTCTTTTATATGATTAATGTTTGATTATTATGTTTACATTGATTATGCAATAGAAATGGTATGCTTTTTTATAAGTTTCTTAAAGAGTGATATTTTGCTATGTGGCTTGTATACGATAGGCTCTTTAGAAAAAAAATTAAAATTTTCTATTTCAATTTAACAACTATGACTAAAAAAATTTTAGGAAACTCATAACATCATCTTAAAGTTTAGGAAGATAATCAAAAGAATAAAAGATTTAGTAACCCCTTGATTGTATGATCATATGTTATAAAAACATGCATGCATATTGTTTCACTTTTGCAAATAAGGGATCTCCACTTTCACATGATAGGGGACAAGCTTGACCTGTGAGAGAAGTTCCTTATAGTGGAGAACACTCTTTCTCTTTGATTTAGCCTATAACCAGTTTTCATCATGCATATAAACATAAACTCTCCCAAGCCTAAGTCCAAAATGACAAGTCAAAAAAAGAAATAAAAATATGTAAATCTTATTGCATTAGTTTAGGTCATAACTTACACATCCATCATGATCTAGTTTCTTATGGAGTGAGTTTAAGACTCTAGATTATTTTTTTAATATGGTGTTTATTTTGGATGGGGAGACACCACAAGATCGGGTACTTATTGAAGTTATCAGGTATGACATCGAGGTATGATGTACTATCTCAAAAGATAGAGGCATCACCCTACAATGGACCTAATCACCTAATAAAGACTCCTAAGGCATGATGAGTCTTCGAATATACTAAAGATTTTTCTCCTGCTTTACATGGATGAATAAAGCAGTGTTTATATTGAACCAGGTTCTTAAGTTCCTTATGGAGGCAAGCCTCCATAGTTAATTACATCTAAAAAAATTAAATTTTTTAAGAATACTCTTAATTAAAGTAGACAATTATCATCTCTAAAGACTTCAAGGTTTGACTATCAAAGGATTGGTTATGTTTGGAAAATCAAATGGAAAAGTTCAAGAGAAGACTTATTTTGGAATCCAAAGGTAATGAGTAGAATGCTCATGATACTAGGAAGCCTAGTGAGCATTCTAATCTATTATATGGTTTGACTTTATATATTTGAAAGTGAAGAGACTTATTTATTTGAGTTGAATTTTTATTAGATTGCTAGGGCTTATAGTCCACCAACATAAGATTGTGGAAATGCTTAAGTGGTAAGGATTTATGATTGTAGCCTGAAGGAAACAGCTACCTATGATCCTATATCTAGGGAGCTTTAGTATGAGCTAAAGCATGACCAAAATCTAAGTGATAGGTGGATGTAAGGGTTTACCTGCACAAGGGAGGATAAACTGTCCGACTTATGGACTTACAATCTCTTAGAGTGGCTGTCAGCTAACTCCTCCTATGATTTTTTTAAAACCATATAGTCCAGTCTTATGAATTGCAAGATAGCTAGGGTAGTTATTTAAATGGAAAAAGATGAAAGTCCTAAACCCACTCCCTAAGAGACTAGAACATGAGTGGTATGAGTATATGACTTAATCTATAATTGAAAATCTTTTCAAATATTTATTCCATTTTTGACACATCATTTTGACAAAGACTTTGCGATTTTTATATGCCTAAATGCATGATGAAGTAGATTATTAGCCAAATCAAAAGAGAGAGGGTGAAGCTCCATCAGTAGGGGTTTCTCTCATGGGTCAAGCGGTCCCTATGCATGTAAGGATGGAGGCCCTCATTTTTGCAAAAGTGGCTAAAGATGACATGCATGATGTGAGACTATTGACCTCACTTTTTGAGAGAGTTCTCAACTTCCTCATCATAGATCTAGGACTTTTATAAACACTAAGAGCCCCTTAATCTTAAGACACTTCTAGTGATTAGGTGAACACTTAACCTAAGCCTAGAGACTTAGAAGGGTTAGCCATAGGAATAGGTTATGCCTTAGGGACTTAGGAAAACTTGCCAACCCTATGGCCAAAACCCAATACATATTTTCCTTCTAAAACTAACTCAATTGACCTTCTCAAATATAAATTTAATCTTTCAATCAAACTATCAAAATTGAATTCAAACCCAACTTCAAATGATTTGATCTCATGATCAAATCCAAATGTCAAGACCCTTCCTAAGCCTTTTGATTTTATCTTATGGACTTAGTCTTAACCAAATTCAAATCAACCCTAATTCAATTGATTTTCTTAAATATCAATTCAATATTGAATCAAATTCTAAATCATAAATCAATTCCAAATCAAAAAGATCAATCTCAAATCAAATCCTAGACCAAATTTCTCTCCTAAGTCATATGAACCACTCTTATAAGTTTAGCCAAATATCAATCAAAACTATCCCAAACTCAATTGATTTCTTTATAAATCAATTGTTCCTTCATTTATATTCACAAATATAAATGGATCCCACCCTCCAATGACCAAAATCAAATCAAACATGAAATAAAAAATGGCTTTAAAAAACTTTGGTTTACTTTAAATAATGTGATGAATTTGATTTGAATGAAATTACATTTCCAATCATAATTAAAATTTGTATTTGTAATCATGAATTCATTCCTCAAATTAATTAAGTAAAAAATAATTTTCTTTATGTCAAACTTGCATGTGTTGACTTAATTAAGAATAAGTGTGGCTATTATCACAATTAAATTCCAAACATATTTTCAAAAGCTTATTAATGAATAATATTATATGTTGTGACTTTAGTTACATATACATAGGAGATGCATGTGAATATAAGCTTAGTGTATGAAGTGAAGCCTCTTTCTTTCATTCATGTGTTGATTTGCATAAGTAAGAATGTTAGTGGGTATATTAGTCTGGACACTCCAAGGATGCATGGCTTTAAGTAACCCCGAGGAGTTTCTTACCTCACTCCCTTGGTGTAGACCAATGGTGACATACCTGCCTAATTTCATTCTTATGCATTTTTGACATTATAATTTAGATAGAGCTTTTATTCATTCACACAAATAAATTAATCAAATTGAATCCAATGTTTATATAGTTTCCATTTTTATAATTTCTTAAACATTCATAAATATATAAGAGTAGTAGGTATATTAGTTTGGACATCCTAGGGACACATGGCTTTAAGTAGCCCTAAGGAGGTTCCTACCTCACTCCCTTGCTGCGAAACAATGGCACCGTACCTACTTAAAGTTTTATATATGTGAATGTGTGATACAACTAGTGGATGAAAACCATGGTTTAATTAAACTAATTCTACTTTTGCATGATTTCTATTCTTATAGTTTCTTATACATCCATATTTATTTGAGGATAGCAGGTATATTAGTACGACATCCCAGGGACACACGGCTTTAAGTAGCCCTAAGGAGGTTCCTACCTCATTCCCTTGGTGCAGAACATTGATGACATACTTGCTTAAAACCTTTATACATTTGAATTTGTATTTGGCTAGTGAATGAAAATCCCATTTTTTTTATTAATAAGAAATGCATTCATATTTTGCTCAAGTGGTGCATAGTTTTCTATTCTTACAGTTGCTTATACATCCATATGTATTCAAGAATAGCATATATATTAGTCTGGACATCCCAGAGATGCACGACTTTAAGTAGCCCTAAGGAGGTTCCTACCTCACTCTCTTGGTGCAGAACAATGTCAACGTATTTGCTTAAAACTTTTATACATTTGAATGTGTATTTAGCTAATGAAAGAAAATCCCATTTTTCTATTAAAAGGATGTGCATTCATATTTTGTTCAAGTGGTTGGGTTAATTGGTCATATGATTTAGAGTTCTTTTCTTATACCTTTGTATAATAATTTAGATAGAGCTTTAAATTAATATGACAAAATAATTCAACTAAATGAAACCTCAATTCCAAATACATTTGCTTACATTCATCATTCAAGTGTGCTAAAATATAACTTGCATGTATAGGTATGTTTAGGACTTAATCATATGCATGCTATATATGATGGAAAGAAATAAACAAACATGTGTCATGTGATGGTAGTTCATTTCAATTATTCTTGAGATGCCTTTAATATTGAATGAATTCATTTAAAGTGAACCTAAACTTAGGACTAATTAAAATATATAATAAGTCATTCACTAAATAGAATTGATTAATTAATTGGCTTTAGAAATGACTTAAGGTAGGGATAAAAGAGAGTGATCCTCTCTTTTCTTCTTTATAACATTTAGTTGCTAAGTGTAAATCAAGTGAGATAAAAGAAAATATTAAGTAAAATTTACAAATCAATTATATAGCTTAAAGTGAAATCACCCTCTAAATTGAATCTTTCTACACTTAGAAAACTTTAACTCTAAAGAATAGTTAGGACACACAAGCTTTAATACACACACATTAGATTAAGTCATCACTTCTAACTTTATGTTAGGGCGGTGCATGGTTGGATGTTTATTTTATTTTATAATGTATTATTTTAGACTGAATGTTAGAGTGAATATTTTGTAGACTAGATGTTAGGTCATTATTAGCCTAATTATATCTTTTGCAGGAGATTGTGCTTAAGGGGATGCTTAAAAATAAATATAAATGCTCTCTTTGTATGTTGCTTAATCCCCTAAGCATAATCCAAGTTAGGATATGTGGGCTTGGAGACCCATGTGTAGGGTGCTAACCCCAAATTATAAATATAATTGCTTGGATGGAATTTATGATTAACTAACTTCTATTTTACAGGTGTAGTTAGATTTACTTTTTCATTTAAATATAATTTTGCAATTAAAAATTAGGGTTAGTGTTATGGTGGATTATGATGAGTAACTAGAAGGTTTTATCTTCGGAGGCCCTATGATGCCTTTAAAGTAAGCACATCCAAATCAAATCAAAGAAGGAAAGAAGTAAAGAATGAAGAATGAAGAATGAAGACCCCATAACATTTATCATTTATAATTGTAATTATTCTTCTATAATCTGGGTTGTATAAGTGTAGAGCTCGGCTACCCATTTTTCTTTTCAATTTTTATGACGGCACCCGATCGCACCGACCTTTTATTCTTTTATGGTAGCTATAAAATGTTTGATGTTAAGTTTATCTTGTGCATTAGAAATGGCATGCCTCTTCATAGTTTCTTTATGATTGGTGTTTGTTGTATGGCCTGGATGCGATTAGGCTCTTAGGAAAAAATAAATTTTCTATCTAACTACAACTCATAATTAAATTTCTAAGTAACTCATAACCTCACATAAAGCCTAGGACATAATCAAGATAATTAAAATATTTAGCAACCCCTTAGTTGAATGGTTGAATGCTTCACAACATGCATATCATATTATTTCACTCTTGAAAATAAGAGATTTTCATCCTTGCATGATAGGGGAAGGCTTGACCTTCGAGGGCCTCCTCTGTGTTTGAAAATACTCTTTTCTTGTTGATTTAGCCCAAAATCTACCTTCATCATGCATGTAAGAATCAATGTCCTAAAGCCTTTGTTAAAGTGAAGTGTCAAAAATGAACTAAAATTTGAAAAGATTTGCATTAGACTAAGTCATAAACTCATACCACTCATGCTCTTATCTCTTAGGGAGTGGGTTTAGGACTTTAGTTTCTTTCTAAATAAATAACTATCCTAGCCATCTTGTAATACATAAGACTTGGCCACATGGATTTAAAATCGTAGAAGGAGTTAGCTGGCTGCCACTCTGGGTGGTTGTAAATCTAGCAGTCGGGTGGTTTATCCTCTCTTGTGGAGGTGAACAATATAGCCATTTTTTGCCTTAGATTTATGACATGCTTTGGCCCTCGCTAAAGCTCCCTAGATTTAGGATTCGAGGTAGCTGTTTCCTTTGGGCTACTAGCATAAATTCTCACCTCTTAGGCATTTCCATAATCTTGTATTGTGGGATTATAAGTCCAAGCTTTCTAGTAAATTTCAATTCAAATACATAATTCTCCTCAATTTTAAACATATAAAGCTCAACCATATGATAGATTGGAATTCTCACTAGGTTGTTTTAGTATCTTGAGCATCCCCTACTCATCTTCCTTTGGCTTTGATAGTTAATCTCTCCTTTGATCTATCCTATTTGATCTTCTAAACATAACCAATTTATTGATAGTCCTGTCATTGAAATCTTTGAAGACAATAGTTGCCTACTTTAATTGAGAGTATTCTTAAGGGACTCACCTCTCTTAAAATATAATTAACTATGGGGGCTTGCCCCCATAAAGAACTTTAGAACCTAGTTTAAATAAACTCTACTTTATTTATCCATGTAAAGTAGGGGAAAATCTTTGGTATATTCGAACACCCATCATGCCTTAAGAGTCTTTATTAGGTGATTAGGTCTATTGTAGGGTGGTGATTTCTATCTTTCGAGATAGTGCACCATTCCTCAATGTCATACCCGATCACCTCAATAAGTACCCCCTAAGATTGTCCCACCATTCCAAAAATAAATACCACAGATTTTTCTGGCAACTCCGCTGGGGATGGTTCCTCTCTCCATCTCAAGTAGAAAATTATTATCTATCGATGCTTGGAGACAATAATCTCCAAAAATCTCCAATATTTGAACCCCGCCCAACCTACTTAAATTGGTTGAGTATGGGTTCTAAATCAAAATTATATGGCAAAGACTCTCCTCACATATTAAAATCTCTCCAATGAGCCCCACATAACATAACTAAATTTGTTGAGTGTGGGTTCAAATTTTCAAATCAAGTCTAGAATTTATTTCTGAAGGTGAATATCAAAGTGGGGACTGATTCAGTTATGCTTTCAACAAACGCAGAGTTTCAGTTCAGTCAATTTCTGTTTAGCTCAGTTCAGTACACATGGCTCCTAGCAAGTTCATGTTCTCCTTCCTGTCCGATCTTGACTTGGCCTTGGATCAAGCCAAGCTCACCTCGCCCATTGTGCATCTAATTCAATTTAGTTGCAGATTCGAAGTTGTGCAAGTTACCTGTGAGGGGACAGTCCTCACAATAGTCAGTAGGGAGGAGGTGGCGGAGCAGACGCCACTTATTCGCCTTTACATGCCTTCTGACTCTGAGTTTCCTCCACTAAAGAGGAAGGCAGTAGAGGTCCCCATAGTGAGAGTAGCAACTTCAACATAATCAATTCTAGTGGTAGCACCAGCAGTGTCAGTGGCTCCCCTATCTATTCCATCAATTTTTCATCCTATTGCCCCAACGAGGGCTGACACCTTCTCATTTGTCCCCTCAAAGGGGAAAGCTATCTTGGCCTCTGAGATAGTCTCCCCTACCTTCAAGATAGGTTTCATCTCTCACCCCGACTCGATCACCCATACTCAGCATCGCAATAAGAGCCGGAAGGTTAAGCGGCATCATGAGCAAACAACTGTAGAGGCAGAGGTAGCATCCCATGTTATAGAGAAGGGTTCACCCCGAGAGGTCTCTCATAAACTTAGCAGTAGTAGATTCCATCCTCTCTCAGGCTCAGATGGAGAGGATGATTATAGGAGGATAGCAGCATCACCTCCACCACCAGCATATTATGAGATACTAGCTAGGGAGAGGAAGAGGCCCTATGCTGGATTACATTTAGTTATTCACCAGATATGCAGAGCCCACGGATGCTTGGAGTCCAGTGCATTATTCGACTTGAGGTCCTCGATCCCTAGGAGTGTCAAGGATCATATACACTAAGCTAGATACACAGAGGCCCAAGTGGTAGTGCAGGCAGATAAGAGAGAGAGGAGGAGGTATGTCCGATAGTCGACAGCCTCTGCTCTTGTGAATTTCTCAGGTCTAGAGGCTACCAGAGCCGACCATACTGATAGTATAGTACTCACGGGCATAGTTAGTCATAGGAAGAGAGCTCTTGCTGAGCGACAGTCAATGTCTCCACCACACTGCACTGCTCATCGTCCGCCTTCACCAGTACATATTTCAGCATCCCCTGTGCCGACTAAGGCACATGAGATAGTATCGGGGGAGAAGAAAGCTCAATTGGTGACCTGGCTATAGCCTTAAGTTCCCATTCCATCTACTCCACCCATTGAGGTGAGGTCGAGCTCTCCTTCTCGACCTTCCACTTCAACTATGACGAAGAAGGAATGGCGACCCAAGAGCGTCATAGTCATTCCACCACCTTCATCATAGTTGGCAGTAACAGCAATAGCAGAGGGGGAAGGAGACAGTTCTATAGTTCCTATAGTAGTAGATCCCCATAGAGATATCACTCCATTGGTAGTCAGTCATGAGCATGTATCTTCTAATAGCATCAGAGTGTAGCAAAGGTGGGCGTGAAATGCATTTCTATAAGGGGAGCATAGCCTACTACTGGCCATGAGTGTTCATACCAAAGACGCTTAGATCGTTCCTTGGATTATATTCTTGCACTCTATTTTACAGAGAAAAGAGAAATCCTATGAAGTGATCGGTCAGATTATGAGGAGGGAAAGGTCTACTTTGACCCCTAATGAGGATGATTTGCTAGAAGACTCGATCGAGGTCCACATGGTTGATACTATGAGCTCCCTCCTTAAAGATCAGCAGAGTCAGGAAGGTATTGTGGTTGAGGAAGATGATGCAGTCCATTCAACCCAGCACCTCCTCTAACAGCTTAGATAGAGAGATGACCACATTGAGAAGATGGGGAAGAGAATTGAGGAGTTGATGGCAGTAGTTTCAACATTGCAAAATTTAGCCCCGCCACCTTCTCCCATAAATTGCACAGAGCACATACCTCAAATCATCCTAGATGCATTCCCATAAAGGAAGATAGTGGTAGCTTGCATAAGAAGGTGGTGGATAGTACCTCCATGCATAAGAAGGATATCAAGCACATGGTAGAGCAGCAGGTGAGGGATGCATTGGCGCAAGCCCGAGGCAGCTCATATGTTCAAAAGGGTAGACCACACCTAGAGGAATTTGATGTTGTCTAGTATCCTAAAGATTATGTGCCTCCTTCCTTCAAGATCTTTGATGACAATGGGAACCCTTGCCAACACATTGCACATTTTAGGGCCAATTATTGCAACACTAGAGGTAGCGATGCTCTTCTTTTTAGATTGTTTGTTAGCAGTCTAATAAGTGTTGCATTTGACTGGTATGCCAAATTTTCCAATGGTTCGGTAAAGACATTTGCTGAGTTGGAGCACCTCTTCATCAAGAGGTTTGCTGGAGCTCATCAAAGGGTTATTGTAGGTGATTTATTATAGTGACACAAATTCCTAATGAGTCCCTTATTGATTATATTCTCAGGTGGCAAACTTAAGCATGAAATATGAACCATAGCTATCTAAACAGCATGCCATAGAGATTCTCATGAAGAACATCCATGGCCCAATCGCTTTCATGCTCAAGGTTTTTATAATCAAAACCTTCAAGAAATTTATCAACAAGGTGGTTAGTCTACAAGAGGAAGCCAAACAATTAACTTTCCAGGACCAGTCAGCCAAGCCCAAACCTTAGAGGGAATTTTAGAAGAAGGGATAGTCGTGAGTTGATAAAGGGACGGTTAGGGTTCAATGATAGTTCTTGAGCTCGGCCTCCTCACCTCTTTTACCACCTCATCATATCACCACCTCGGTTGCCATGGCCACCATCCGCCTCCTTATCATCGCCGGTATTCCTACCGGCCACCAGGTAGCTATTACTTACATACTCTTATCAATAGATTGAATAAACCTTATCCATTCAAGAGGGAGATAGTCAAGAAGATCTTTAAGAATCTCTTAAAGAAGCCTGATTTCTAGCTATCAAAGCCTAAGAGGCTTGAGGAAGTGGGCAAGGGTCATGATTCAAACTATTTCCCCTACCACCGCATGTTAGGCCATGTCTAAGAAGATTGCATTACCTTTAAGGACTGTCTTGAGCGTAGCTACAAGTCGGGTGCCATTGTCATCCCCAAAGAATACCTATTAGAATAACCTTCTAGTTCTGTTAGAGTAATCCTTGGAGATACATGCGATCCTCTTAAGACAAAGGAAGGTTGGGATATCTCCCTATCCTGAACCTCGAAGAAAATCATTTCTAAGATCAGGAAACTACCATTGTAGATGCCTAAGGTAGCTCAAACCTCCAACTCCAAGGAAGGTTTACGAGTTGCTAAGGATAACTCAAGGGAGGTAGCCCGGCGGCGGTGATAGCCTCCACTTGCCGGGATAAGTGAAGCACAACCAAGCTCCGCACTCTTTCCACAGTTATAGCTATAGTTCCACCAGTCAGCTCTTCTTCTAGAAGCCATATAGTATCAATGGAGGGGGGTGCCAAACCCCTTACTCCGCTTACTTTGTTTGATTTCAACTTTGTACCTCCATCCAAATCTAAGAAATCAATGAAGAAAATTGATTCCACTTATATCTATGTCACTTCTGATGATCTGCTTGATTTTATTCCTATAGAAAACTCTCTAAGTCTAATTAATAATAATAAGTCTAGTTCCGATCATTCCTTTTCTGATTTAGAAATGGATTACCCATTCTTGAATCATTCAGGTTCGCCCATTGAGATTGATTGAGTCATCCGACTTCGATGATCCCATATGAGAAGCTGTAGGTGAACTTGATAAGGTAGTAGAACTTTCCACTAAACCATCTCATGAAGTCACTGAAGTCAATCTTTGCAGTGGCAAAGTTTTACCTCCTAGGGTAGCACCTCATGATAAGGGTAAGCAAGTCATTGGTTCTAGCGATCAAGTAACCCCTCCACAGGATGCTTCGCCCATGGATATGCTTATGGAGGACCAACCCAGAGTTGACTATAATATTCTCACTCACCTGAGAAAGTTGTCAGCTAAGCTAAGCATATATGATGCCCTTGTCTTATCCAAAGAGATGAGGGAGTCAATGATAAAAGCACTTCTGATCTGAAAATATGCTTAGCTCAGCTGACCGCTATTGGAGAGGAGGCATGTCATTCAAGAGAAGATAGTAGAGTTACATTCACCGATAAAGACCTTCTTTTGAGAAAGATCGATCACAGCCAACCCCTCTACATCACAGTGAATATAGGCAGATTCAAACTCTCTAGGGTGTTAGTTGATCTAGGTGCATCAGTGAACTTTATGAGTCTAAAGACCTTTGCCTACTTGAGGAATGATATCTCTAAACTTTGTGGAGATTGAATAATGTTGAGAGGATTCAATGAGCAAGGCGAGAGGCCTTTAGGCTCCATAGTGTTGCCATTAGAGATAGATGACTGAAAGACAGAGGCCAAGTTCTACATAATTGATTCGGATACATCCTTCACTGCTTTGCTCGGTAGTCCTTGGATACACGAGAATAAGATGGTTTCATCCTCTCTACATCAAATTTTAATTTTAGAGGTGGAATCAATCGTGTCAAAGGAGACTTGAAGCCATTTTAGAGAGGGAGATATAAGACGCAATACTACTATCTTTCTCAAAATTAGAATGTTTATTCTCATGAACTTGGTCAATGTTCAAAAATAAAAGAAAAAAGTAAAAGAAAAGGAAGAAGAAAAAGAAAAGAAAAATGAAAAAGAAAAAGAAAATGAAAATGCAAGTGAGCGAGAGTCATACACTAAGGAAGAGGTAGAGCCTGAAGTTAGATTCCACCCACAGTTCATTCCTCCATACGAACACATGGGTAGGATGACTCGACCTCCACTAGGTAGAGAAAGAGGTAGATCTAGAGGCAGTTCCAAAAGTGGAAGACCTCCTTGCTAGTGGCCAGCCAGAGGAGCTATGTTCCAGCTCACAAGAGTACTGCCGCTATCCATATATACTTAGAGTCTAGTTTGGAGGATGAGCCTCATGTGGTTAGCACACCGATCAACCCCTCTCATCGAGTCCCTTTGGATGTGGCATTCAAGCTAGACAGCAATGAAGACCAGGAAGTTGATGTAGAACTTGAAGATGATTCATATAAAGATTCAAATATAATTTCCTTTTGATTAGTATTCACCTTGTGTTCTTAATTTAGAAAAGAAGGGATTAATCCCACATACTTGGTCTAAACATAGGTTGGATTACTTTAAAAGGTTATGGGACAACCAAAGCAGACATTTTCAATCAAGACCATAACTACAATTCGGTACAGGGGGCCTAGTTAATGATGACAATCATTGCCTAGTCATCACCAATCATTTAGAATCTGATAGGTTCTTTTCAAATCATATTAACTCATATAAGGAGGTGTGTTTAGAAACTTCAAATGATCCAAATGATTTTGAAGTTAAGGATGCATCGCTAGAGTTTGAAGAAGAGATCAAGTCAACCATTGATGAACTTAAAGAGATCAACTTAGGGATAAAAGAAAATCCACGTCCAACATATATCAATTCCTTTTTGAATGAAGAAGAAACCAATGATTTAGCTAGGCTATTGACTTAGTTTAAGGACTGCTATGGATGGAGTTATGAAGAAATGTCAGATTTATCTCATGATATAGTAGTCCATAAACTAGCAATAGAACCTAATGCTAACCCTATCAAGAAAGCTCCTGGATGCATGTGATTAGACATTGAATAGCAGGTCATTTTTGAAGTCAAGAAATTGGTCGATGTTAGTTTTATCATGGAAGAAAAATATCCTACCTAGTTGGAAAATGTCATTCCAGTTAAGAAAAAGAATGACCAAATTCGCATGTGAGTCAAGTTTAGGGATCTAAATAAGGCATGTCTTAAGGATGAATTTACACTTCCTATACCATAATTGATGGTGGACATTGCCTCATCTCATACAGTCTTTTCTTTCATGGATGGATCATCTGGTTATAACCAAATTAAGATGGCCCCCGAGGATAAGAAAAATACTACTTTTCGAACCCCGATCAAAAACTTTTGCTATAGGGTCAAGCCTTTTGCCTTAAAAATATCGGTGCTACCTACCAGTGGGCCATGACTCAAATCTTCGATGAACTCATTCATCATCAAGTTGAATGTTACATTGATGATCTCATAGTCAAAAGTAAAGAAAAGGAAGACCATCCCTTTGACTTGAGAGTACTTTTTTAATGGTTAAGATAATTTAACCTTAAATGAATCCCCTTAAGTGTGCATTCAGAGTAGCTTCAGAGAAATTCCTTGGGTTTGTTGTCTGGTACCGTAGAATAGAAATTGATTCGGAGAATATCAAGGCGATATTAGAAATGCCACCCCCTAAAAGTCTTACTCAACTCAGACCATTTTAATAGAAGTTGGCGTATCTAAGATGCTTCATTTCCAACCTATTAAGAAGATGTCAGCTATTCTCAGTACTTGTTAAAAAGAATGTCAAGTTCAAGTAAGATGACAAGTGTCAACATGCCTTCGAAGACATCAAGCACTATTTGATGACCGCCAATTCTTGCAGCCCCTATCCAAGCCGCTCATACAATATACTATCTCATTAGATGACTCTCTTGGCACATTATTTGCCCAAACTAATGATGAAGGGAAAGTTAATGCACTCTACTATCTCAGTCATCATCTAATCCCTACTGAGATAAATTATCCACCTATTGAAAAGCAATGCCTAGCTTTAATCTTTTCATTCTAGAAGCTACAATACTACATGCTTTCTCATAAAGTGAACTTGATCTCTAGGATCAATCCATCGTAATGACCTCATGACATCCATATAAAGTGTTGGTCCATGATTTTATCACGCTTGACATCACTTTCATCTCCTGCAAGTGAGGACAAGCACTAGCAGATTTCTTAATAGCACACCCACTTCCTACTGACTCTCCGCTTAGTGATGACTTCCTCGATGAACAAATCATGAACTTAAGGGACACTAGCATTCACCCTGGGAGATCTATTTTGATGGTGCTGCTTCCTTTCAAAAGGGAGAAGAATCACGATCTACTCTTCCAGGAAATGAAAGGGTAGAAGTAGTTCTCCTAACTCTGGACAATGATGTGATGAGATTCTCCTATCATCTATCCAATCCATGCACAAATAATGAAGTCAATATATGGCTCTAGTTATTAGTATGGAGTTAGCTATTACACTATGCATCTAGAATATCAACATCTTCGAAGATTCTCAATTAGTTATCAACCAAATTATTGGGTCTTACAAGGTTATGAAGCCTAAGCTCTATCATTATCAGAAGTACACTATAGAGTTATTGGCCCAAATCCCAGAGGTTACTATTTATAAGATTCCTCAAGGAGAGAATGCAGTAGTAGATGCATTAGCCAAGCTTTCCAAAGAGTTGGCATGCCCGAAAGATGAGTCCATACCAATAAAGGTCCAAAATAGGAAAGTCTTATCCCTTATTAATGTTAAACTCATCAAGAGACTCTCTCTTGAAGGGAAGGTTGTTGTTGCCAAAAAGGATGAGGAGTTGGATTGGAGGCAACCATTCATGGATTATCTAAATATAGGCAAACTACCTCAAGAGAAGTCATCAGGTGAAGCAGAGAGCCCTTTCTTATGCTCTCGTAAATGGTACCTTGTATTGGTGGTCCTTCGATCATATATAGTTACATTATCTGGACAAACATGAAGCCTGTAAGATTGAGACTGGGGTGCATTTAGGTTTATACATAGCGCATCAATCTGATCTGAAGATGAAAGCTAAGATCAAGAGACTAGGATACTACTGGCCTTCGATGATCACAAACTACATGGACGTATCTAGAGATGCCACCAATATCAGGTAAATGGTGTGGTCTTACACCAACCACCCAACATTCTACATCCTACAATGGCCTCATAGCCATTTGAGTGTTGAGGTACTGACATAGCAAGTCCGATCAATCCTCCTTTTTCCAAGGGTCATTGGTTCATCCTAACTGCCACCAACTACTTTTCCAAGTGGGCAGAGGCAATCCCACTCAGAGAGGTTACAACTTAGTATGTGCTCCAATTTTTCAGGAACTATATCGTATATAGGTTTGGGGTGCCTCAATGAATTATATCCGATAATGGCACTGCATTCAAGAGAACTAAAATCAACAGCTTCGCCCAAAGACACAGCATAGATTGGAGATATTCTACCATCTATTACCCAATGGAAAATGGCTTAGCAGAAGCCTTCAACAAAACTCTCACTCATATATTAAAGAAGATACTCGACGACAACAAATGACAGTGGCATGAGCAGTTAGTTGAAGCCTTGTGGCTTACCACACCATATACAGAACTCCAACTCAATCTAGCCCTTTCTCCTTAGTGTATGGGTCCAAAGCAGTTCTACCATTAGAAGTCTAACTCCCATCATTAAGGATAGCTGTGGGTAGCAAGATTACCATGGAGCAGAATGCCAAGTTGCGATTAAAAGTGCTCGAAGGTTTGGAGGAGAGATGTCTCCGGGCATGCTAGAACCTCGAATTGTACAAAGCCAAAATGAATCAAGCTCATAACAAGTTGGTCTGTCCTAGATTTTTTCAAGTAGGATAGCTTGTTTTAGTTCTAAGGAGAGCAATTCTTGCCCATCAAAAGATGGGAGGCAAGTTTTAACTCACTTGGGAAGGCCCTTTTGCCATAGAGAAGGCCTACCAAGGAGGATCCTATCAGCTTATAAATTATAAGAGAGAGTGTCCAATGCTTCCAATCAACAGGCTCTACCTAAAGAAATATTATTCACAAATTTTATTTCAAATCAATCATCAATAAAACTTCTTTCATCTCAAATTCCATCTCTTCATATTGGTGAGAAACATCTTTGCTTGCGAATCTACCACAATGTGTTTAAGGTAGGTGTAAGGAACCCAAGCGGCATCCTATCATGTGTCATCACAACACCAACACAAACTATACAAAATCACATAAAACAAACATATATCTTTTATCTCGCTATTTTGATGTGGGATAAAACCCCCTGTGGCAATCACTCTTTAGTCGCTTTAGGTTGGGCTGACATGCTACCTTGCTAGCGCATCACCCAAATGGTTACTTATCTGGCAGATGTAAGTCTACAAGCTTTCTTCCTAATTTGACCATTGCAAACCAACGAGTGTCTTGTTAGTTTGGTAGGCCTTATTATGCAATCAATAAACTATCCCATGTTGACTTTATTTAAGAAGATGTAAGTCTATGTGCTTTCTTCTTGGACTAGCCATCATGATTTGATTGGGTTGAGTATATTTGAGGCTTAGGAAAAGTCCCCCAATGGCTCTTTTCCTCTTGACTACTTCAAGTTTGAGTCTAGTCCTTATAACGGGACTCTCCGCTTAGTGGTCGCCCTAGGTTGGATAGCATCTGCCCCGTCGATGATAGACTATCCCAATGATCATTTATGTCTGTGAAGATGTAACTCAACAAGCCTTCCTCTCATATTGATGGTCGCAAACTGACAGGCACCTTAGGTTGGTTGGTCATCGCCATGCTGATGACAACCCACCTAGTGGATACACCACTCATGGCAGATGTAAGTCTACAAGCTTTCTCCCGGAGTTGGCCACCGTATACCAATAGGCTTTCATTTACAAGGTCCTATATAAAGCCACTAGCAGCACCTCTCTTGTGGGCACTCTATTTGGATCACTTCTTTAGCAACCCCATCTAGACACTACCCTGGTTACTCTTAGATTGGACAGTCCCCCTTTCCTAGTGGCCACCCCTGTGGTTGGAGAATTTGTCTTATGGATATGCAGATTCTCCCTTGGTTCAGTAAGTCTGAGATAAGATGAGGCTGATGTAAGCTTCTTCTTAGTGTGATCGCTCGCACACCAATAGGGTCCACACAAACATATAAAAAAATAAATATATCTTTTTGCTTGTGGATTAGGAGGACACCCCCACTGAAACTTTTTCCAAGCAAGCATTTTATCTTTAGGGCAGTGTCAACAAAACTCCCTATAGGAATCGCCTGACTACTTTTGAGTTGAAATAAGTCATCGGGTCGGCACTCTCTCAATAGTCACCCTTAGGTCATATTCAACTTGTTATACCACCAACATGTCACCCCAATGATCGTCCTTTCTTTGGGAGATATAAGTCTATTACTCATTCTCTCCAGCATGATTGTTGCACACCGACGGGCAACCTTAGGTCGGGTTTGATTTGTTGTGTTATCAACTTATCACCCCAGTAGTTCCTTATTTAGGAAGGTGTAAGTCTACAAGCTTTCTTCCTGACTTAACCATTGCACACTGAAAGGCACCCCTTAGGTTGGTTAGCTCTGCCTCTTGGCCGATAGACTATCCCTTTGGATTTGTAAATCCAAGATAAGTCTAGGCTAATATTAGCTCATTCTTAGTATATCCATCGTACACTGACAAGATCCATCTAAAATTTAATTGATTATAACTATTCTTGAGTTGATATGAGTCCACAGTGGCATTCGCTTAAATAGTCACCTTAGGTTGAGTTTGATTGTTGTGCTATAAGCAGATCACCCCAGTGGTTTCTTGTTCAAGAAGTTGTAAGTCTACAAGCTTTCTTCTTAACTTGACCACTGTACAGTGAAAGGAACCCTTTAGGTTGGTTAGCTCTACCCCACGGCCGGTAGAATATCCATTTGGATTTATAAATCTAAGATAGGTCTAAGTTGATATTAGCCCATTCTTAGTATATCCATTGCACACCGACAGAGTCCATCTAAAATTAAATTGATTCTGACTATTCTTGAGTCGATATGAGTCCACATGGCATTTTCTCAAATATTCACCTTAGGTCGGGTTTGATCCATTGTGCTATCAACATATTACCCTAGTGGTTCCTTGTTTAGGAGGATGTAAGTCTACAAGCTTTCTCCCTAACTTGGCCATTGCACACTGAAAGGCACCCCTTAGGTTGGTTAGCTCTACCTCATGGCCGGTAGACTATCCCTTTGGATTTGTAAATTTAAGACAGGTCTAAGCTGATATTAGCTCCTTCTTAGTAAATCTAGTGCACACTGATAGTGTCCATCTAAAATTATATTGATCCCAACTATTTTTGAGTTGATATGAGTCCACAGTGACATTCGCTCAAATAATCACCTTAGATTTGGTTGGATTCATTATGCTATCAACTGATCACCCCAGTGGTTTCCTTGTTTCGAAAGTTGTAAGTCTATAAGCTTTCTTTCTAACTTGACCATTGCACACCAAAAGGCACCCTTTAGGCTGGTTTGCTCTACCTCACGGCAGATAGACTATCCCTTTGGATATATAAACCTAAGATAGGTCTAGGTTGATATTAGCTCATTCTTAGTAGATCCATCACACACTAACAGGGTTCATCGAAAATTAAATTGATCCTGACTATTTTTGAGTTGATACGAGTCCATAATAGCATTCACTCATATAGTCGCCTTAGGTCGTTGATCTATTGTGCTATCAATAGATCACCCCATTGGTTCCTTGTTTATGAGGATGTAAGTCTACAAGCTTTCTTCCTGGCTTGACCATTGCACACTGAAAGGCCCCTTAGATTGGTTAGTTCTACCTCGTGGCTGGTAGACTATCCCTTTGGATTTGTAAATCTAAGACAGGTCTAGGTTGATATTAGCTCCTTCTTAGTAGATCCATCGCACACCGTCAAAAATTAAATTGATTCTGACTATTCTTGAGTCAATATGAGTCCATAGTGGCATTTTCTTAAATAGTCACCATAGGTCGGGTTTGATCCATTGTGCTATCAACTAATCACCCTAGTGGTTCCTTGCTCAGAAAGTTATAAGTCTACAAGCTTTCTTCCTAACTTAGCTATTGCACACTGAAAGGCAACCCTTAGGTTGGTTAGTCCTACCTCGTAGCTGGTAGACTTTTCCTTTGGATTTGTATATCTAAGATAGGTCTAGCCAGATATTATCTCCATTTTAGTAGATCCATCATGCACCAACAGGGTCCATCCCAAATTAAATTGATTTTGACTATTATTGAGTCGATATGAGTCCACAATGGCATTCGCTCAAATAGTTGCCTTAGGTCAGGTTCAATCCATTATGCTATCATCCCAGTGGTTCCTTGTTTAAGAAGTAGTAAGTCTACAAGATTTCTTCCTAGCTTAACCATTGCACATCGAAAGGCACCCCTTAGGTTGGTTAGCTCTAACTCGTAGCCGGTGGACTATCCCTTTAGATTTGTAAATCTAAGGCAGGTCTAGGCTGATATTAGCTCCTTAGTAGATCCATCGCACACCGATAGGGTCCATTTCATTAAATTTATCATCCTCCCTCTAGTGGAGTCCAAATTAAATCCATCTTATTCCTAGCTGATCCGAGTTCATATCTCCAGTAGATGTGTGCTCAAAACCAAATCATATCCTCTCCCCAGTGGAGCCTCAAATCTTAAGCCAACAAATCAAATTCTCATCCCCAGTAGATTTCCATCAATTAAATCAAATCAAATTTCTCCCCAACGAGATGCAAATCATATCCTCTCCCCAGTAGAGCCCTCATAAAATCAAACCAAATCAAATCCCTATCCCTAGTGGACAACCTAAACCTGCTTCCCTAGTGGAAGGTTCATGCACTCATCCCCAGCGGATCTTTTCTCCCCAAATTATATCAAACCAACTCAAACTCTTATCCTTTATGGATAATTTGAACCTGCTTCCGTAGTGGAAGGTTCACATGCTTGATCCCTCAGTGGAACCCTTCTTCCTCTCTTATGCCCTTGGCATAAGTTGAGTTGCATCGCACTAAGATCTTGATTTTGTCTACATCTTGGGTTTAGGAGTAGATCATTTATGTTACCTCTTGCAATCCTTCTGATGTTGTTGATCATCTCGGTCAACACCAATATGTGCAGTGTGCCTTGTCGGTTACACCACACCTATTGGGGTTCTTTTGTTGATCTCACTTTTAGAGTGAGTTCTCAACTTCCTCATCATAGATCTAGGACTTTTATAGACACTAAGAGCCCCTTAGTCTTAAGACACTTCTAGTGATTAGGTGAACACTTAACCTATGCCTAAATACTTAGAAGGGTTAGCCATAGGAATAGGTTATGCCTTAGGGACTTAAGAAAACTTGTCTACCCTATGGCCTTCTCAAACTAACTCAATTGACCTTCTCAAATATCAATTTAATATTTCAATCAAATAAAAAAATTCAATTCAAACCCAACTTCAAATGATTCGATCACATGATCAAATCCAAATGTCAAACCCTTTTTAAGCCCTTTGATTTCATCTTATGGACTTAGCCTTAACCAAATTCAAATCATCCCTAATTCAATTTATTTTCTCAAATATCAATTCAATATCAAATCAAATTCCAAATTATAAATCAATTCCAAACCAAACAAATCAATCTCAAATCAAATCCAAGACGAAATTTTCCTCCTAAGTCTTATAAACCACTCTCATAAGCTTTGCCAAATATTCCAAACTATCCCAAACTCAGTTGATTTCTTTTTAAATCAATTATTCCTTCATTTATATTCATAAATATAAATGGAGCCCACCCTCCAATGACCAAAATCAAATCAAAAATGGCTTTAAGAAACTTTGGTTTACTTCAAATAAGATTGTTTAATGTAATTGTCTTTACAAATTAGTTGGTTTGAATGAAATTACATGCTTGTGTTGTTTCATTTCTTTCCAATCATAATTAAAATGTTGTATGTCACTTGTAGTCATGCATTCATTCCTTTCAAATTAATTAAGTATAAAATGATTTTCTTTATGTCAAACTTGCATGTGTTGACTTAATTAAGAATAAGTGTGGCTATTATCACTATTAAATTGCAAACATATTTTCAAAAGCTTATTAATGAATAATATTATATGTTGTGACTTTAGTTACATATACATAAAAGATGCATGTGAATATAAGCTTATTGTATGAAGTGAAACCTCTTTCTTTCATTCATGTGTTGATTTGCATAAGTAAGAATGTTAGTGGGTATATTAGTCCGGATATCACAGGGATGCACGGCTTTAAGTAGCCCCAAGGAGATTCCTACCTCACTCTTTTTGTGTAAAATAATGGCGACGTACCTTGCTTGATTTCACTCTTATGCATTTTTTATATTAGAATTTAGATAGATCTTTAATTCATTTACACAAATAAATCAATCAAATTGAATCCAATATTTGTATAGTTTTTATTTCTAGTTACTTATATTATGATATATATATATATATATATATATATATATATATATATATATATATATATATATATATATATATATATATATATATATATATATATATATATATATATATATATATATATATATATATATATATATATATATATATATATATATATATATACATATATATATATATATAAGAGTAGTTAGTATTAGTCCGATATCCCGGATGCCTGCTTTAAGTAGCAAGGAGGTTCTACCCTCACCCCTTAGTGAAAACAATGGTGTCATACTTACTTAAATTTTTATATATGTGAATGTGTGATACAACTAATGGATGAAAACCATGGTTTAATTAAATTAATTCTACTTTTGCATGATTTTCATTCTTATAGTAGCTTATACATCTATATGTATTTGAGGATAGCGAGTATATTATTTTGGACATCCTAGGGACGCACGACTTTAAGTAGCCCTAACGAGGTTCCTACCTCACTCCCTTGGTGCAGAATAATGGTGACATACTTGCTACATTTGAATGTGTATTTGGCTAATGAATGAAAATCTCATTTTTCTATTAAAATGAATGCATTCATATTTTGCTCAAGTGGTGCATGGTTTTCTAATCTTATAGTTTCTTATACATCCATATGTATTCAAGATTAGCGGGTATATTAGCCTGGACATCTTAGGGATGCGATTTAAATAGCCCTAAGGAGGTTCCTACCTCACTCGCTTAGTGCAGAACAATGGCGACATACTTGCTTAAAACTTTTATACATTTGAATATGTATTTAGCTAATGAATGAAAACCTCAATTTTCTATTAAAATGATGTCCATTCATATTTTGTTCAAGTAGTTCAGTTGATTGGTCATATGATTTAGAGTTCTTTTCTTATGTCTTTGTATAAGAATTTAGATAGAGCTTTAAATTAATATGATAGAATAATTTAGCTAAATGAAATCTCAATTCTAAATTCATTTGCTTACATTCATCATTCAAGTGTACTAAAATATAAATTGCATGTATAGGTATGTTTAGGACTTAACCATATGCATGCTATATATGATGGAAAGAAATTAACAAACATGTGTCATGTGTTGTAGTTCATTTCAATTAATCTTGAGATGCCTTTCTTATTGAATGAGTTCAACCTAAACTTAAGACTAATTAAATATATAATAAGCCATTCACTAAAGAGAATTAATTAATTAATTGGCTTTAGAAATGACTTAAGGTAGGGCTAAAAGATAGTGATCCTCTCTTTTCTTCTCTTCATAACATTTAGTTGCTAAGTGTAAATCAAGTGAAATAAAAGAAAATATTAAGTAAAACTTACAAATCAATTAAACAACTTAAAGTAAAACCACCCTTTAAATTGAATCTTTCTACACTTAAAAAAGTTTAATACAAGCTTTAATACAAGCCTAGTTAGGACATACCGTACAAGCTTTAATACACACACATTTGATTAAGTCACCACTTCTAGCATTATGTTAGGGAGGTGCATGGTTTGATGTATATTTTGTTTTATGATGTATTATTTTATACTGGATGTTAAGATGTATCTTTTGTAGACTAGATGTTAGGCTATTATTAGTCTAATTATATCTTTTGCAAGGGATTGTGCTTAAGGGGCAGCTCAAAAATAAATATAAATGCTCTCTTTGCAGGTTGCTTAATCCCTTAAGCATAATCCAAGTTAAGACAGGTTGGCTTGGCTACCCATGTGCAGGGTGCTAAGCCGAAATTATAAATATAATTACTTGAGTGGAATATATGTTTAGCAAACTTATGTTTTGCAGGTGTAGTTAGATTTACTTTTCAATTTTAATGTAATTTTACAGTTAAGAATTAGGATTAGTGTTATGGGATAATAGGATGAGTAGTGGCTAGAAGGTTTTTTCCTGGGAGGCCTTGTGATGCCTTTGAAGCAAGCACATCCAAATCAAATCAAAGGAGAAAAAAGCAAAGAATGAAGAATGAAGACCATCATAACATTTATCATTTAAAGTTATAATTAATCTTTTGTAATCTGGGTTGTATAAGCGTAAAGCTCGGCTACCCATTTTTTTTTCGGGTTGTACAATGGCACCCAACCGCAGCCTTTTATTATTTTATGATAGTTATAAAATGTTTGATGTTATGTTTAGCTTGTGCATTAGAAATGGCATACCTCTTCATAGTTTCTTTATGATTGGTGTTTGTTGTATGGCTTGGATGCGATTAGGCTCTTAGGAAAAAAATAAATTTTCTACCCAACTACAACTCATAATTAAATTTTTTAATAACTCATAACCTCACATAAAGCCTAAAACATAATCAAGATAATTAAAAGATTTAGCAACCCTTAGTTGAATGGTTGAATTCTTCACAACATGCATATCATATTATTTCGCTCTTGAAAATAGGGGATTTGGATCCTTGCACGATAGGGGAAGGCTTGACCTTTGAGGGCCTCCTCTATGTTAGAAAACACCCATTTCTCTCTAATTTAGCCCAAAATCTACCTTCATCATGCATGTAAGCATCAATGTCCTAAGCTTTTGTCAAAGTGAAGTGTCAAAAATGAACCAAAATTTGAAAAGATTTGCATTAGACTAAGTCATAAACTCATATCACTCATACTCTAGTCTCTTAGGGAGGTTTAGGACTTTAGTTTCTTTCTTAATAAATACTATCCTAGTCATCTTGCAATACATAAGATATGGCCACATGGATTTAAAATTATAGGAGGAGTTATCCGGCTGCCACTCCAGGCAGTTGTAAGTCCAGCAGCCGGTGATTTACCCTCTCTTGTGGAGGTAAGCAATATACTCATTTTTTGCCTTAGATTTAGGACGCTCTTGGCCCACACTAAAACTCCCTAAATTTAGGATATGAGGTATCTGTTTCCTTCAGGCTACTGGCATAAATCCTCACCTCTTATGTATTTTCACAATCTTGTATTATGGGATTATAAGTCGTAGCTTTCTAATAAATTTCAACCCAAATACATAATTCTCCTCAATTTCAAATATATAAAGCCCAACCATAAGATAGATTAGAATGCTCACTAGATTGTTCTAGTATCATGAGCATCCCTTACTCATCTTCCTTTGGCTTTGATAATAAGTCTCTCCTTTTGATCTATCCCATTTGATCTTCTAAACATAACCAATTTATTGATAGTTCTATCTTTAAAATCTTTGGAGATAATAGTTGCCTACTTTAATCGAGAGTATTCCTAAGGGACTCACCTCCCTTAGGATGTAGTTAACTATGGGGGCGTGTCCCCATAGGGAACTTTAGAACTCAGTTTAAATAAACCCTACTTTATTCATCCATATAAAGTAGGGGAAAAACCTCTGGTATATTTGAGAACACATCATGCATTAGGAGTCATATTAAGTGATTAGGTCCATTGTAGGGTGGTGATTTCTATCTTTTGAGATAGTGCATCATTCCTCAATGTCATACCTAATTACCTCAATAAGTTCCCCCTAAGATCTACGTGGTGTCCCATAATTCCAAAAATAAACACCATAGAGACATACAACCATACAGCTAAGGGGTTGCTAAATCTTTTAATTATCTTGATCATAGCCTAATCTTTATGGTGAGGCTATGAGTTGTTTCAAATTTAGTTATGAGTGATTAGTTGGGTAGAAAATTTATTTTTAACTTAAGAGCCTATCGCATCCAGACTACATATTAAAGCATCAATCATAAAAAACTATGAAAAGCATGCCATTGCTTCTACATAATTTAAACAAATCATCAAACAATTTTTTAACTGACGCAAAAGAATAAGAGGTCGGTGTGGTCGGGTTCCATCGTACAACCCAAAAAGTGAAAAGATGGGTAGCCAAGCTCTACTCTTAGACAACCTGAAATATGAAATAATAATTACAATTAGAATGAATGCATGTCATGTGGGTCTTCATTCTTCACTCTTCCATCTTCCTCATTCTTTCTTTTGATTTGGTTCTCTCCTTGGATCTGGATGGTGTTTGCTTCAATGGAATCACAGGGCACCCTAAGATAAAGCCTTCTAGCCACTGCTCATCCTAATCCCTCATAGTACTAATCCTAATTCTTATTACAAAATTACATTCATATAGAAAACTAAATCTAACTACACCTATAAAATAGAGGTTAGCTAAACTTACATATAATCCCAAGTAGTTATACATATAATTTAGGCTTAGCACCCTACACATGGGTAACCAAGCCCTCCTGTCCTAACTCAGATTATGCTTTTGGGGTTTAAGCAACCTGCAAAGAGTGAATTTATATTTATTTTTATAGATCCCCTTAAGCACAATCCTGTGTAGAAAATATGATTAGGTTAAGAGTGGCTTAACATCTAGTCTACAAAGCATACACCTTAATATCCAATCTAAAATAATACATCATAAAATAAAATATACATCACATCATACACCGCCCTAACATAGAGCTAGAAGTGGTGACTTAATTCTAATGTGTGTGTTAAGGCTTTGTGTGGTATGTCTTAACTAAGCATTAGAGTTATGTTTTCCTAAGTTTGGGAATGTTTAATTTAATCTTGAAGGTTAATTTTATTTTAAGTTGTTTAAGTGGTTTGCAAATTTTAGTTTGTATTTTATTTTGTTTCATATGATTTACACTTAGTAACTAAGTGTTATAAAGAGAAGGAAAAAGATTACCCTCTTTCATCCCTACCTTAAGCCACTTTTTAAAGCATATTAATTTGATTTAGTTCTCTTTAGTGAATGGCTTATTAAATAATTTTTAATTAATCCTAAGTTTTGGTTAACTTTAAATGACCTTTTTCAATATGAAAGGCTTCTTAAGATTAATCTAATTGAATTATTACCACATGATATATATTGAATCATTCCTTTCCATCACATGTAATATGCATATGAATTAATACTTAGCATATCTATAGACACATTATGTTTTGGCACACTTAAATGATGAATGTAAGTGTATGTTTGGAATTTATTTTTCATTGAATTATATGAACATCTAAATTAAAGCTTTATCCAAATTCTAATACCAAAATACATAAGGATGGAATCACATAACTATGTGTCGTTGTTAACCAGGGAAGTAAGGTAATCAAATGACCTCCTTAGGGCTAACTAAAGCCTCATATTCCTGGGATGTACAAACTACATATTTATTAACATTCAATCACATTTGAATTTATATATGAATAAAGAAAAGGGAGCATTAATTTATATATAATCTACTAATGGCTTAGGTGAATATGAATGCATGCATTTTTAGTGGAATAGGAGGATCCTAATTCCTTAATTAAATGTACATTTTTTTTGTATAAAAGATATAAACAAGTACGCACCATTGTTAACCAGGGAAGTGAGGTAATCAAATGACCTTCTTTGGGGATAACTAAAGCCTCATATTCCCAGGATGTCCATACTATATACTTGCTTTCTTAGATACATATAAATGTATAAATAACTAAAGGAAAGGGGATCATGCAAAGTTGTACTTTTATTTATGTGATTAAATTATTTATTCATATGATTTAAAGCTCTATCCAAATTTTAATACAAAAATTTATAATAATGAAACTAAATAAGTGCATGCCTTTGTTAACCATGGAAGTGAGGTAATCAAATGACCTCCTTGGGGTTCGTATTCCCGGGATGTCTAGACTATATACTTATTAGCATTCAATCTCATGTGAATTTATATAAAGATTTAGTAAAAAAGAGCTTACTATTACATGACTAAGTTATATAGACATGTAAATCCCATGTATATTCATAACTATCAACACTCTAAGTATTATAATTGATTTGTAAACTTTGAAAAATAGTTTTGAATTTATTAGTGATAATAGTCATTCATATATTTAATTAAGCCAACACATGCAAGCTTACATAAAGAAAATGCATTTGATTTATTTAAATTTGAAAGCATGAATGCATGAAATCAAATGACATACAACATTTAGTGTGCTTGGAAAAAAATAATTAAATATAAATGCATGATTCATTCAATTAAACTAATTCCTAAAGACAATCACATTAAATAAACCCATTTAAAGATAACCAAAATTCCTTTATTAATTTATGATTTGAGATTTTGATTTAAATTTAAAGAGGAGAACTATTGTTTTAATGCCATTCCCATATTGGTAATTTGATTTAATTTAAGAAAAGGTAATTAAGTGAATTTTATGAATTAACTAAGTTGGATCTTTAATTAAATCAATTAATTACCCTTACCTAAGCTTCTTTAATTTGATTAAACACTTAATTATGAACCACAAATGACATGAATATGTGAGGAAATAAAATTTCAATGCTCCTACAAGGACCTAATTCAAATGGCTCATAATTAAGTGTTAATTAAATTAAAGAACCTAATTAAGTACTCTTATGATTTTCCCATACTTATGGGATAATCATAATTTTCTTAAGGGTCTTTATGTTATTAAACACAATAACAACCCTTAATTGATTGTTAATTATCAGATGTAATCATAATTTTAATTTGATTAATTAAGTCGCTTAGTTAATTAATTAAACTCTTAAAATTAATCCCACTTTTAATTAATTTTCCATTAAAGAGAAATAGACTTAGGAAAAGAGGTTAAGAAGGAGGTCTTAACCCCAATCCCCTTGCTCATTCAATGTTTAATAGTGATTAGTGCACTTAATAAATTAATTTTTACTGTTTGGGAGGTAAATTAATCAATTAAATTAATTAAGAGAGTGATTACGGCTTAAAAGTTAATTCCCTTAATTAACCAAGCAATAAATCCCAAGAAAATTATGGGAGGTAGAGGTCATCCCATGATATCAATACACAAAGTTTGGGATCAATTACTCAAGTAATTAAGGAGTAATTAAGCTAATTAAGTTTACAATTAAATCTTAATTAAGCTTTAGTTACTATTCAAAGTCAATTGAAATTAATTTTTCAATAAATCTCCTCTATTTTCCTTTTAAAATGAGTGTTTATTTGTAATTTTTAATTTCTTTTACAATTTGTTATAAATTTTTGAAATTTCAGCCATTAAATCAAGTAGTTAAGCCTAATCTCATCAGTGCCACATGGGCCGCTGATGTGGTGTGCTTTTCACGTGGCACCGTGAGATTGGCTACTTAACAGTGTCTGACTCAGTGCCTATGTGGCTAGCGGTGAATGAGCTTTCTTATCCGCCCTCTAATCTAAAATCAGACGGCCAGGATCAACCCCATGGTCCTTAAGGAATTAAATCAGATTTTATTTTATGAATAATCACGATCATCCATTCTGATCATGCAGAACAAACTGTGAATAAACCATCGTCTCCTAAACAACAAGAGACGGACACCGTCTGCCTTCCATCACTCAATTCGAGCTCTTCCAAGTTTGGATCGAGTCGGGATTCAATCCACACCATCATGAGGTAGATCTAAAGGGATCTACCAGTCGGATTTCCGTGACATAATAATTTTCTTCAAAAACCTCCAAACAATTTTCACCAAAAGCTCAGTTTGAAGGAATTACCTCGCCGGAGCTCAAGACCGGTGGCAAAAATGATTGAGGAAGCTTCATCTAGTGGAGATGAAGCCATGCTGATCAGCACGCATCATGATTCCTTGTTGTTCACTCGGAGGGCCACGAACCATCACTGTGCAAGCCAACGTTGATCAAACTCAAACTTTCAATGGTCGAAGGGCTCGAAAGGTGATTTATTCTTACTCAACGATGTGTATGGAAGGTGTGGGCAAAATTAATTTGAGTTTGGTGGAGGTTTGAGGGAGTTGGGTCGGAAATGAGGTTGCCTTATTTCAATTTGGAGTTTTTCAAAATTGGAAAGCTTGGGGGTGCTTGAGAAGAGCTCAGGGGATTTTGAAACAGCCTCTAGGAGCTCTCTGAGAGTGAATGTGATGGTTTTGGATTAAAATGACGGGGTTATATCCCCCCTCCCTTGGATCAAATGGATAGGATTCAACCCTTGATTTCGGTCGATCAGCCACCGTCCAAGCACCGGGGTGGTCAGTGTCAAGTCCACTTAGCTCGGTTTGGTTGGTGGCTCAAAGTGGCAACCCTCTTCTTTGGGTCCAATGGTTTTGGATAGTGTGGGGAGGTGAGTTAACTCACCTCACCTCCCCTTGGTCCATGGCCAACCTAGCCCACTTGGGTTGGGCTAGGTGGGTAGGTCAGGTCTCCATTTGGTTCTTGGATGGCTGCCAAGGAGAGAGGGGAAGAGTTGACTTGCCATTTTTGGGAAAAATCCCATGTGGGGAAGAAAATCATATGTACAAGGCCTTGGATTGGACCAAATTTTGGTTGGGTTGATTAGGGCTGACCCAAGGTTAGTTTATGATGGGTTGGGTCAGCTCTCATTGGGTATTGGCTTGGTTTAAGTGGGTTTGGCTCAATTTGACCCTTATAGATCAAATTGGGTTAGGTTGGGTTAGGTTGACCAATTGCTTAAATTGGGTCAAACTAAAACTTGAGTCATGTTAAAATGAGTATTTCAGGTGTTTTGGTTCAATTGGTTTGAGTCAATTTGGCTTGGATTTAGCTTTGGCTCATTTGAAGTCATGTAGGTCAAATGGGTCAAGTTGACCAAATTGGCCAAATTTGTCAAATTGGCTTGGGTTATGGGTTGATTCATGTTTGATTGGTTAATTTAAGATGATTGTAGGCTTTGTCTTGAATTAATTTGGGTTTGATTTGGATTTAGGCCAATTTGACCCTTTAGGTCAATTTAGGCTAAATGTGTCAATTGGGTTCAATTGGCCAAATTGTGTTCAATTATGGCTTTGGTCAAGTTCAACAATCAATTTGGAATAAACTTGAGCCATTGGTTGCAATCAATTTGGGTTATATCATGATTTGACCCAATTTGATCTTTTAGGTCAAATTGGGTCAACTTGGGTCAGTTGGGTTAGGTTTGGCTCAATTGATGGTCAAGTCATGTCCAATCATTGATCATAGATTGATGTGAATCAATGGTTTCAATTAATTTGACTTGGGTTGAGATTTAGCTAGTTTGACTTATGTAGGTTATGAGTGTTGACTTGATCAAATGAGCAAGTTGACTTGGTTTGACTCAGTTGATAACAATTGATCAACTTTGGGTGATCAACAATGTTGATGAGAGATTTTGGTAGGCTTGGTTCAATCCAATTTAGGTAGGATTGGAATTTGGTTCAAATAGGTCAAATTGGTCACTTTGGGTCAAGTAGACCAATTGGGTTTAATTGAATCAATTTTGGGTTGAATTGAATTTAGTTGGATTTATATATGGATTTAGGATTGATTTATAGCTTTGATTGTAATTGATTTGGAATCAAATGGGTTTTGGCTCATTTGAATATTTCAAGTTAAATGGGTTAGGTTGGGTTTGATTTGGTTGAATTAATTTTGGTTTGATGATTGTAGATTTTATTTATATTTGTGGTGATGATTGAAGGAATAATTGATTCATGAGAAAATCAATTAATTTTGGTTTGAATTGAAGGAGATTTGGCTAAGTCCATAGAATTGAATTAAAGAACTTAGGTTTGGATTTAATTTGATTTTGGTTTAGCTAATTTGATTATAAGTTTTGGTAAATTGATTGAAGGGTTGAATTGATCTTTGAGAAAATCAATTGAATTTAGATAAGTTTGAATTTGTTTAAGACTAAGTCCATAGAATAAAATCACAGGGTTTAGGAAGGGTTGATTTGATTGGATTTAGTTTTGGCTTGGTTATAGGTTTTAATCATTTGATTTGGATTTGGATTTGAGATTTGGTTTAGGCCAAAGAGATAGGCATGGATTGGGTTCAGGCTATAGGATAGGTAAATCTCCCTATGTCTTAAGGCATAGCTTAATCCTATGATTAACCCCTCTAAGTTTCTAGGCTTAGGTTAAGTGTTCACTTAATTGCAAGAAGTGTCTTATGACTAAGAAAGTCTTGTCTAAAAACTCCTAAGCCTAAGAAGAGGAGATTGAATCCTCACTCCAAAAGTGAGGCCAGCGCCTAATTAATAACAATATAACCATCTTGCACTTACATAGGATTGGACCACATGGTTTTGAATCATAAGAAGAGTTAGCTGATAGCCACTCCAGGCAGTTGTAAGTCCAAAAGAGTAAGGATTGGTCTACTCTCTCTAGTGGAAGTAAACCAATTTATCCCATTCCCCTGAGTAGAATTAGATCGAGCTCTAAGCTTGTGCTAGAGTACTCTAGATATAGGTTCAAAGGTTTCTTATTTTCTCTTTTACTATGAGTATAGTCATCACCTCTTAGGTATTTCTACAATCTTGTGTTGTTGGAATCTAAGTTTTAACATTTTAATCAAATTTCAACTTAAATAAATAATTTTCTCTCTTTCAAAAATTTAAAGTCTTACTGTATGGTAGATTGAAGCACTCATCACGCTTCCTAATATCATGTGTGCTTCCTACTTATTCTCCTTCGGAATCCTCTGAGAACTATTCCTATTTGAGCTCTACCCGATAGCTTTCCAAAATGACCAATTCTTTGATTATCTACCTTCAAAATCTTTGGAGACATCAGTTGACTACTTTAATCGAGAGTGTTATTAGGAAATTTATATTTTTTAAGATGTAATTAACTATGGAGCTTGCTTTCATAGGGAACTAAAGAACTCAGCATAAAATAAACTCTACTTTACTTATTCATGTAAAGTAGAGGAAAGATCTCTAGTATATATATAGAGATCAATTTGCCTTATGGATCTTGATTAGGTGAATGAGTCCATTGTAGGGTGGTATTTTTATCTTTCGAGATAGTACATTATCCCTTAGACATTATCTCTTAGATGTCGTACTCAACAATTTCAATAAGTATCCCATAAGATCTGTGTGGTATACAACCCAGATAATATCTAGATCTATTAAGTGTAACTAATACTTATTTGACAAAAAAAAATTAAGTTTTAGTTCCTTATTAGTTAGATAAAAAAGTGATGCCAACAATCATCACCTAATGGCTACCAAAAACTAATGTCCAACAACCTTCAACAATTAATATATAATGCACATTATAGTGATCATCCAATCTCTCCACCAACAGAATAATGATAAGTCTAATAGTTAACCATCATCTAACTTTCATTATTTTTGTCAAATATTACATAGTGTTGGCTAATGATCAATCTTTAACTCATGTTAGCTAATAATATTTGACACACATCTTCCTAATCCCCTTATTATCTCTCCTATTAGAAGAATAACCTAGCAAATTATAAATCATAGCCCCACTGTTTACCATTCATTAGCAATTATCATGAGATGCTTGCCAACAACCAACATTCATTAGCCATATACATCTTTGGTCACTTGGTCTCCCTGTTTATAAGGAAAGTGGCCAAGCAGATTATTCGATATTGCTCGACCTATGTTGTTCCTCATGATGCAAATTAATGACCAATTGTTTAAAGCTCATATTCTTAGTTACACAATCTCCCTCTCAATAGAGCAATTGAGCCAACCATGAACTATCACCCAATTTTCATTATTTCTCATCCCACATCAATTAATGTTTACCAACATCTATCATCTAGCATCCACTATCATCCAAATATACATATTACCAATTGTTCAACTTCTCATACTAACGAGAACATTTAAATTGATTGCCACAAATCGCTTGCCTACTTAGACACCTTGCCTTATTGTCCTAAGAGATATCTTCAATAGTTATTGTAAATTACATTATATTAATTATGATTTTAAATGTTGAATTGAATTGTTGGTCCAATTGATTCAATCATGAATCAATTCTCCATCCAATTAAATCAAATTATTAAACTACTTTATCATAGAACAAATCAAAACTTATAGGCAATTCAATCAAGGAACCTGTGAACAAGTTTGATTTTTTATGAACCGCCTAGCTCTAAAAGTTATCAATTTATGGATTTTGTTATTTAATCAAATGGCTAAAAACAATAGAATGAACTGCTTAAAATATCATTATTATATTATTTTAATTATATTAAATAATTTTAATATTTTTTTTAAATTATTCTATTTGATGCTAGCTGAATTTTTGAATTTTAAACTTTTTATCTTTAAGTTCAATATTTTATTTGATTTTTAAAATATCGTGTGAATACCTTCTTCAACTCTAGATGGTGGTGACTTTTATAATTAATGACTTATGATCATTGATTTTATGCAAATCATTTTAGCTTAATAATTGAGAGTTTAGACTTTTAATTCAAAAATTTTGGATTCAAGACTTGCATATATATATATATATATATATGCTTAATTTTCAAATTAGGCCTCATTAATAAATTAATTAGCTAATTAGGTCGTAAAATAAAAATTTAAAAATAGTCTCATTCAGTCGTTGTCCAACGATTAGCGACGGCCCCAAGGCTACTAATTAATCGGGCGACTAGCCATAAATTATTTTAAAAAAAAAATTTAAGTAGACAGCCCCATTTTTGGCCATATCATGCTCATCAGGTGTTGGATTTTAGCTTGCTTAGTATCGTTGGAAAGGTAATGAAAAACTAAACATCTTTCATGTTGATAACTTTTGACGAATCTTGCCCGGGTAGTCGCAGTTTTTGCGAATGTATGAATTTTGAAATTTCGAAAGTTAAAGTTATTATGACAAACTCCCATATATAGGATTGTTGAATATATATGATTCTTTGGTAATATCAAACACTCTCAATATATATCTATATATAAATTGAGTTTTAATGGGTTTACTCATTCTTAAAAAATAATCAGCTCTTTTCTTATATTTGACGATATTATCTAGCACTTGCTAACATTTATTTCTCCAAAACACATTAAAACTAATAATATGAATTTTGACTCGAGATATACCTCTATTTGACTCTTTACCATAATAAATACATATATGACAAAAAGTTCTTAAATTAGATTTGAACTATAAGTAATTCCACAGTGAATCTTCCCTCCTCGCATGTGAATTAACCAAAATAAATAAACAGTAAACAACACTAAGATTATACAATGAGGAGTAATTAAATGAGTAAATATAACAAGCATAAAAAATAGTCACAAGTACATGCAATCAATCGTATAAAAAAGATAATACATCTATCGTCATCGATGCCTGCGTGGTGGAATCGCATCGCTACTAGGAGTGTAATGGGATGGTGGTCGCCGCGGCCGATCACGCAGATGATGTTGTCGATAGTCCTCCTCCTCTGCCACCTGCTCCACGGGGTGTTGCGAACATCCTAAGTCTCAGAATATGAGGTAATCGAACAAAGCTTAGGCAACGAATACCCGTGGTACACTCAGATAATATGAAATGATGGTGAACCATATGCCAGCGGGACAGCTGCGTGCCATGGGTGCATCTGAGACCACATTGCTTCCTGATATGAATACTGGGGTGGTTGTGTAAATGTATAGGTAGACTGTCCCACCACTAGCTTAGAGGATGGCCCCACATCCATCGATGGAACATTTGCCTACGCTGATGCAGAAGTGCCTGGAATGTCAGTATCCATGAATTTTTCCAATGATCTGTAATATTCCTCCCAACTGCCAAATATAACCTTAACTGCCTTTCGACGTGCATCCCAGGCCTTCATGTAGGACACTCTTATATTGAACTTGGACTCAATACGGCTTACAATTTCCCTGGGCTTTAAATCTAGTTGACGTCTTACTACGGGTTGGATGAAATCACTAATGAATTGTGACGTACATTACCTGTGTCCAGCATTAAGCATTGAATGACTACAGGTATGAGGTGAGCCCATTGAACTAATCTGACAAGCACCACCCAACCTCTTAATTGATCTCGCATGTAAGCTCCACAAACATGGTCTACTTGGGTCAGAATGGTGGGTGCATAGTACAGTGAATATTAATTGATTTGAAGACATGACATACTCAACATTGTTCATGATATCAACCTCAATAAAAGAAATCAGAATCGCTTCTTGAATTGAAAACACATATCTTCAAATAATTCATCACTCCTCCTCAAAGCCGAGTCATCCGATGGGCCATCAAATGTAAGGTCCTCATCCCATTCTCTTCTACGATTTGCTACGTAAATATTCATTATTCAGACGTGCTTCTCGTATGACTTGTCCTAATTGAGTAATCGACAATCAAGTCTCTGACCTTAAGGGATGGTTTTGTGGCCCGTAAGTCAGCCCGCTCTGCATCATTATCATCCTCCTCAGCATAAAAAATAATGTATTCTTTGATGCAGCATGTATCAAGTAGCCTATGCAGAAGAAATGGTAAAATCATGAATCCACAATGAAAAATTCAAAATTGCACCACGATGGTAAAAACATGATTTCAATCAGTTTAAAATGAATTTCTTTAAACTAACTATTAAAAAGATTGAAGAATATTTAAATTATAGATATGAATTTGTTGAAGAGAAAAAATAGATGTGTCACACATGTGTCCGTGAAGAAAAATAAATGCAAAATATTTGCGACCCTCGCCACATGTCTGAATTCAAGTACTCATAAAAAAAATTGTACCAACTTAAAATAACATTGCAGGAAATGAGAAAGCAAATTTTGTTTAACCTAGGCATCTCATATTCCAATATATACTTTTCTAACCTTAATTTTTTTTTTCATTTATAATTTGATGAAATGGTAGTTTAACACTTTAAATATTTTCTCTTCTCTCTACTTATCTGTCTTATTTTAATTTCATTGTCATTTAACCAACATCAAAAATGAATTTCTCCAAACATAGCCTTCAAATATCTGTCTTGATTATCTTTCCACATATATAACAAAAAATATGCGCACAAATTAACAATTACTAAAAAAATAACAACACCACATACAAAATGAGATGTAATACAAATTTATCATGAAAATCAAACTAAATAGCTTAAACATACCAACTATACTCATAAAAATAAAAATCTAATAATTTTTTTTGATTTAGGATTAAAAATACCTAAATCGGCGAAAAAAAGCAACAAAAACCCTTCTTAGCTTCTCCTTCACCGGCGGCGAGCTTCCTTGGACGGTATGAGGCCTTGACCCGACGGCACGGCAAGCGATCTGATGGGGATGGAAAACAAAACCGAGAGAGAAGCTCTCGATTTTCGCTTCGCCCTGGGTAAAGCAGCCCAAATGTGATCTGACGTTACCACAATAACCTGCATTAAGCTATTTTAAATTTTTTTTGACAGTCTAATTTGAAAACTAAGCCTATATATATATATATATTCAAATTTCTCTTAAATGTATTTTTTTATACTTTTCATATAAATTTTTCTCTCTGAATTAATGCATTTATGTATCAAATTAATTCGATAAAATCTCCACATCGCCATGAACACCCAAACGCACAATCAAATTTTTTTTATTACTTCAGGTAAATTCAAGCATTATTAGTAATTAGGCTATTAAGACATGTCGAGATCTCCCACCACTATTTCGACGATCACTGTTAGCAGAAAACGATGGATGTAAAATTAAATAATAATTAATGTTGGATAATGGTCGTACGCAAAGCGGAGGGCGAAGGAAGGTAAAAACGTGTCGCGGGGCGGAAGGAGCTGAAAGCGACGGTGAGAGGGACCGCCAACGGTCACCGTCGGTCGACCCGTGCGTTCACCGACAATCAACAGCTGGACGCTTGTGGCCGCTCACTTACTCGACACGTCACTTTCCGGTGATCCCGTCCTCACCAACCGGTCCGGTGCGTCGAACCAATTTTCTGCAATATTGAGATATAATTTTATCTCTGGATATTCAATTATATGGATCTTTGCACATAATTGATATCTAAATGTATTCGGACACTGCATGTTGTGCGCAAAAAGAGAGTGAAAGCACGCTATTTATGAATCCAAAGACAATAATGCGATTTAAAGAGTAACAAACTAATTTACGAAAATCTCAAAGAGGAAAAATCACGAGCTAACCCAAGAAAAAAAAAATCTTTCACTATGTGACTGCTTCAGAATAAATCTTCCCATAACTGAACAGACCAGATACGAGCAAGCGAATAACGACTATGCAATGTCGCCAGAATAATCAATGAGTAGCATACGAACAACGAAGAACAACGACCGACGATGATATGTCTGATGGAGACCGGCGGCCGACGACGGAGATCGGCAAGAATAACGCTACCAATGATGGTTAACGACCATCGAGTGACGATGTCGGAGGATCTTCAAGCTTTAGCTCTCTCTCTCTCTTCCTCTCTCTTGGGCTCCTCATATCAAGAATGAGACTATTTATATAGGACACTCAGAATACATGCAAAATCCAACCACTCCACTTCATCGGACGGCTCAAAATGATTCCTTTGACCATTTGATGTATTTTAAATATTTGAATGCTCAAACAAAGTCGGAATTATGAGATATTGTGTTTGTTAGATTCTCAAGACGCCGATTGATTATAAACACTCCACGCCAAATTATTTATGATTTAACTGATATCCCAAAGTTTTCAAGGATATTTTAAGGGTTGATCTCACTCTAACCGGTAATCAACTGCTACATCAGATTCGACAAGAATTTTCAGCCATATATCACACGTAATATTTTTTCCTTGAAATCTTGGAGATATTCCTCTGAGATGCTTTAGTGATTTGAAAAAATAATGATCAAGTTGCTTTAAAAAGGTAATTATCTGATGATCTTGAGATAATTATATAATTTTTTTTTTTTTAAAAGTTAAATCATAGTTTTTTGATTACTATCATAAATAGTAAGATCATGTTAAAAAAATATAATTTTTTTATCACAAATTTCTCAAAATATAATCAATGGAGCTAAAACATAATTATTAAATGACACAACAATTCATTTTTCCATCACGCCGCTATCATTAAGCTCTCCAAATACACCCTGAGAATTTAAATAAAGAAAAAATTATATGATGTCAGTCTCATGAAATTTATACAAGGATGACAAAATAAAATATTTAGAATTTAAGATAAATATTTCAAATTAAAAGATTTTAAATTTTATGTTCAAATAAAATTAATTTATAGTATAATTTCTAATATTTGTTCAAATATTTTTTAAAGTTTAAATATTTATCTTATAATTTCAAATATTTTATTTCATCATTCTGACAGCCTGACGTAATATTTTTTTTTTTAGTATAAATCACTCTGTTGAGGTTAGAGTACAGGATGACGTCACATTAATAATACACTTAATTTTAGCGTATGAATTGCATCATAAGCTGCTCGACAATCCACCCCTCACAACACTGTTGAATATGAATAAATTGGGTTTATTGCTAACATGTTAAATATGAACAAATATCAAATTTAGTATAAAAAAAGAAAACTAAGCTCGATGCATTTATGATGAGTTGAACACTAGCATAACACAAAGGGCAAGTTGCACCGATGACACTGATACATTAACAGTGTTTTGATTGATGGCTGTGGAAAATAATGTGTGGTTCTCATAGCACATTGCATAACAAAGAATTTTTACATATGCATATATTGATATTCGAATTTTTATTTTTATTTATATAATATCTTAATATCTAAATCACATTAAAACATATATATGAAAATATTTATTTCACAATAAATAAATTAATACTAGTGTTGTTTTTTCATGTAATTTAGTGGTTTGAATTTTATCTATGTATATATATATAATTTTAAGTATTAGATATATAGATACATATAAAATTTTATGCTATATATGTAAACCACTTTTAAATATTATGCAAATTAAATAATCTTGTGATCATAAAAATTCTTATTTGATTAAGTGTAAATTTTAATATAATATATGGATCTCAAAGTAGTTCAGAATCTCCTCACTGATATCTAATTTTACTTAAAAAGGATAAACAAAAGGTTAAATGATCAAGCTCTAAATGATGCAAATTTATAATTGAAATTATCATTTGGTGGTTCGACGTGAATCTAATCGTAGGATCCCCTTAGAATCATTTCCTGATCGATTTGGAATCAATCCTGCCATCAAACGAGCTCGATCCATTATGCGTGATTAGAACGGATGACTGTGATTAATATCATTAGAAATTTTGATTTATTTCCTTTTAATCCTTGCGATTAATCATGTTCGAATGACCGAGATAAAAACGAATTTGCTGCTACTGAGTTGACAGCCACGTGGTATGATTTAAATAACCAATCTCACCATGCTACATGGAAAGCACTGCCGTATTAGTGCTGACGTGACGCCGACTGTATAAGTCGGTTAAATAGGATTAAAAATGATTTTAATTAGCTAGAACTTTGAAATATTATAATTAATTGTAGAAAAATTTTAAAAATATAAATAAATTTATTTTGGAATGCTTAGATAGGGAAAATCTAGGAAAAATAAAAACTCCAATTTTTATTAAGTAAATAGTGACTAATTAAAGTTTGAAGTTTTTCTTAATTAGTGTAATTAAGCCTTAATTACTTCATTAATTGACTTGAAAATTGGTGTGATTGTTCCACAGGATGATCGCTGCTTCCCATAATTATTTTAAGTTAATCTACTAAGTAATTTGGGGAATTCCAAATTTCAAACCTAAATTAGTCATTTTATGCATTTAATAATTATATAAAATCAAGATAATTATGAAATTAATTATATGAACCTAATTATACATTAAAATAGTAAGGGTGATCAAAAAAATTAATTAGAACATCTGGTTCTAATTATTTCTCAAAGTCACCCCAAATAGCTTTTATTTAAATAATTAAATCATTAATTAACCTAGAATTTTAAAAAAATCATAATAATTAATGTAGATATTCAAAAAAATTGACAAACCCCTCTTTGTGCTCAGCTAACAATAAGGTTTTCAATGAAATCAAAATACCTAGTTGGTTTGGGATTTTTTGAGTGTAATTGATGATTTTGAGTTTATTCCATTTATTTAATTAACTGTTAATTAATTATAAGCTGAATTGCATTATAATTTTTAGGACATGTTTACTTTGTATTTATGCACTTTCAATAATTTTATCATAATTTTTTTGAGCTTATACTTAGGGCTTAATTGAATTTATGAGCACTTTTGGGCTTAATTTGATTAAATAAATAATTAATCTTAATTAATTCATAAAAACATCAAAATCATTTAATGAACAGATATGGGTCAAGAAATAGTTTAATAATTTTCTCTCCTCTTTTTAAATAATTCAAATTTTAAAAAATTAATCACTAATGAACTTGATTAAGCTTAAGGGTGCTTATCTTAATATGAATGTCCTTATGAATTAATAACTTCAAATAGGCTATTTAATGATATTTAATTACTCTGCTTCAATTATTCATAAATTTGTATTTCACACGCCTCATGCATTCATATTTCAAAAATATATATGAATTAACAAGTATATAGTCTGGACATCCCGGGAGCAAGACTTTAAGTAGTCTCAAGGCGATCTATAATTACCTCACTTCCCTGGTTCAATAATGATACATACTTGTATAAATTCAGCATACTAATGTACATGAATATGTATAAGGTACAACTAAATTAACTTCCATTCTACAAAATTCATACATCATGTCTTACACATTAATCATTAAAGAAATACACACAAGCTCATTCATACTTTCGGTGTAGAATGATCAAAGGATACATGTACATATATTAAATTTAGCTATTTAATAAAATGAATATTAAGGAATAATGAAGTAAGGTTAATAAGATGTCATTGAATTATTCATGATTTGATTTTATTAATCTTAAAATGATTTTTATGTTTAGATAAAATCTCTTAAGTCAAATCCAAACATATAGCTTAATAAGAAAATTTATAACCTTTCATTGAGATGATTAAAAAGCATAAAAATTCATCCTTTAGATTCAACCTAAGGTTAGAGACTAAGGTGGTTCTCACTCCACCTTTCTCTCTTTAAAATTTTAAATCCAAGTGAAATCCAAATGAAATCTGAAGTCTAAGTCTAAGATTCATTTCAAAATCATTAATCATATAGAAATATAATCACCCTTAATAAGGGACTTAAACATTTATCACTAGATAATTCCAAATATTAAAGCTTAATTATGATATATCATAGTAAACGATAGCACACACATTAAAATACTAAGTTACAAATCCTAGTCTTAAGTTAGGTTGGTGCATAATGTGAGGATGTAATATTTTATTTTGTGATATAATATTTTAGAGTGATTGTTAGAATTATTTATACATATTTATGTTATGACATAATTGCGGCTAGAGAATTTTATTCTAGATGGTAGATCTTCGCCGTAGCCAAAAATTATCCAACACACAAGGTGGGATATGAACACGGGGTTATATGGAAAACCCGTAGGAAAACCACGGCCTGCCAGAACTTTCACTATGTGTTCAAAAGATACGGTCCTCGCTCGCTAATTTGAGAAGGTGTTTACAGTGAAACAATATTCCGAGTGTAGAAAATACATCGGCCAACTCCCCAAGGAGAAGTTTCCCAAAAGCGGAGAACTGATCTTCGGGAGCAACCTCTTGATCTTCGTGAGAAAGGAGCGAACCTGGTCTTTTCTAGTCCTCCTGGGCGTGACTCCGATCTTCGCACTACCTGGACCAGGTGATAGATCGTCGGGCCAAGGTCGACCGGTTCTCGAGCTCTGGTCTTCAAATCGATCACCCCTAAGGTGAGAATGAAGCTCTATTTATAGATTTTGGGAGTGGCAGCCTTGTAAATTGGTGGAAAACTCCAACCACTCTCATGGACGGCCCATGCGATCCCCTCGATCGACGTATTTTGATGATCCGGTGCCTTAATGATGCTGGGTGAGCGATTCGGATTCGCTCGACGAGCCGACCGACTATAAATATGTCGCTTTGGTGACCATTTACGGATCAGATCCATTTTCATGCTCGATACTGACCGATGATTCGAGCCGATCGACATGCTGATGTTGCTATGTTCGTCTCACCGATCGGCCGGATTGTAAGTTTGAAATCGGTGATTAGATCAAGCATTTCAAAATGCCTTGAGATTCGTTGATCGACATTTTTCGAGGATGTATCGGTTCTATTTTTGGGTGACATTATCTCGCCATCCAAAAATATATGTCAAATACTTGAAAATAGCAAATTCTTCAATGAAATTTGAGAGTCCATCAACCGCGATTTTGAGAGAGATCTTCATAACAAAGACAATATTATAACTGGAAGCGTGGGTCGCAAATGCACATGTATGTGCGCGAGATTGAGTTATGGATCGATCCGTGAAGGTTCGGCGCATACCAGGGCACGCATGCCAAGCGCGCTGCCGCCACGGCGCTGGTCCGGTCGCTGCTGGCCGCATGATCGGCGGTTGCGGAAGCGCTGAGCGGCCGACGGTCTGGGCCAGAACGTCGCGGTCGCTGGCGAGGTCGGAGCGGGCCGACGGTTGGCGGCCGGACGGCCGACGGTTCACGGGGCATAGCGGGCCGACGGGCGTCAGAATGCAATGAGCGAGCCGCTGGTCGAAATCGGCGGCCTCGGTCGGTTAAGGCGCCGGTCAACGCGCCGATAGTGATGGCCATGAGCTGATGGCGGTCACGCTGGGCCGGAGGGTCGCGAATGCATGACGGCCGGGCCGGATCGGTTTTGACCCGTGACCGAGGTCGGGCCGATGGAGCTGACTGGACCAGTGACCAGTCCTGGCCGGATGGCTGACCAAGGCTCCGGCAGCGCCGGGGTCAGCCTCTCGCCTAAGGAGTGCATGCTCTGCGGAGTCTGGCCCACTCAACGCTGCTTTTGAGCTGAGTGCTTTGGGCGGTTTTGGGCAGTTTTTTACGCTTTTTCCCCTAGGGTCTATAAAACCCCAAGGTAAGAGGGAAAGGCACACTTTTCTCATCTCCTCCTCCTCTGAGTGCATACTCCCTCGGTGGGAGTTTGGGCACTCTGATCCACCTCTCCTCCTCATCTCCACCAAGCTGAGTGCATGCCTCCCCGGTGGGAGTTTGGGCACTCTTCTTGGATCAACCTCTACCTCCTCATCTCCACCCCAGTGCATACCTCCCCCGGTGGGAGTTTGGGCACCTCCTTGGAATAATTTTCATCTCGATCGCAGTGCTGTGTTTGTAGATGGGTGAGAATCTTTTGAAAGACACGTCCACCCTTGTAACTGAGGCAGACGAGGGAACCTTCTAAAATGGGAGGATCAAGATTCGCGGGGAGTCCGATCACGGAGACACATTGATCGTGCCGGAAAAATATTATTTTCAATGATTTGGTTCTTAAGTGTCCAAGAAGTCCGATAGAGCCCAATTCCGCCACGGGTATTTCACCACTTACGATGAGTTTGCGGATTGCGGTTTCCCCATCCCCGAGATGATCGCCATTTGATGAGGTTTGCATTTCCCGCTTTCGAAAGGTGGCAATGACGATCGTGATGGGACTTATAGTCTTTTCCAGAGGGCGCGACCTTGACTACTGATTACCTCGCACGGATGTGCAAGTTTACTTGCGATGCACATGGTCGTATCACCTGCAGGAGTCGGCTACTTGACCTCCGGACGAAGGATCCTCCCAAGAGTTGGGCAAGCAGATTCTTTTTTGTGAAGAATGACTGGGGTCTTCTCGAGAAATGGGGAAAGTTGAGAGATTTACCCATTCCCCTACAGGTTGGTGATGAAGATATCCTGCGGACGCTGAAATTCCAGAATATTGAAGATCTTCGATTTGAGATTCGATATATCAAATTGTGGAGGAATCTTTGTTCGAGTGGCTTTATTCATCCCGCGGTCTTATGCTGAGAAAGCCCAACAAAGAGGTTTCCCGATCTCCCAAGCGCCCTCGCTTCTTCCCGCCAGAAGGACCCATCTCCAAGAGAAAAGGAGCGAAGAGGTGATGGTGATATCGAGCCAAAAAGAGTCGGCCCTTCGAGTTCGCCCCCCAAGGATCTTCCCCCGAGGACGTTGAATCATTCCCGTAGGTCGTCAAGAGATGTCAAGAACTAACAATCCTTCTTGCTCATCATCTTTTATTTCCCATTTCGGCTTAACGTAATTTTTCTTATTTCGTGAATCGAAGAAGCAAGAACTTGACTTCAAAATGAACATTGTCAATAACCGGAATTCGAGTTCGAAGGTCAAGTTTCTCCATGGTGAATATAAGAAGCGGTATGTGGAGAAAGTAAAAGAGATGTCCGTGTTGGAGAATCAACTTGATGAGTGCGACCGAAGTTGGCGACTCGCGACTCTCTTCTTTTCACCAAGAAGTTGAGACTCGGATGAATTAGGAGGCTGAAGAGGTTGGTTGCGCCGCAAAGGATCTGAAGATCTTTCTTGAGAAGGTTTCAGGTCTTGAGGCAAAGAACCGAGTTACGCCGCTTTCGTGAGAAAGAGCCTTATCTCTAGAAGCGGGAGCGGATCACGCCACGGAGGACTTCAAGAACTCGGCGCCTTCAAGAGTATCATGTGATCACGCTCGAGGCCGTGAGACCACGTATATGATGTGAGGTGAAGGCTTTGAGCGCGGTGTTGATGAAGGCTTCATCCGAGGTTTCTTGAAGGGGACACGCGTGATCGCAAGCTGGGGAGTGTTGAGGTCCTTTCTCCTAGCCTAGCTTCCGACCCTTCTAATGACGGGATGACTCGTGATAGTTCTTCATCATCTACGATGAGACCATCAAGACTGTAGTTGTAGTTCCTTTATGTTGCAAATGTTCGGTTGTATATTATTTCTTGATTGTACTTGTATGTTCTCATGAGAAATATTAACAATCCACAAAATTGTTTGTGAATATTTCGAGTTGTGTCAAAGTGTACTGATGATAAAGATTCGCATGAAGAGATCATCGGAATCCCTTTAGATAATTGATCTATTCTAAGATCATTACCGTGAGCGCTACTTGATGACAAACTTGCACGGAATATATTTATAGGTTCTCTCGTAACCTCTCGATCTATCCTAGGTTTCCAGCTGCATCGATGATGTTAACTGTTATGGAGAAAGTTGTGCGCCTATAGAGATTGCCAACTTATCCAAGGTTGTTTATCGAGCGCTACTAATGATGTTAACTCAGATAGAAGATCGATCGAATTCTGGGATCGATCTACTCGAATGAGATACAACAGTTGTATCTCGAGTCGTGTTTTAAAATGCAAGCATAAGCAAGAAAAGTCACAATAAGTATGAGAACTTTAACATAGATAGAAACATAAATCCAAACACCTTGATGCCAAGGTTGGACAATAAGTAATGACAAACAGTATCGATAAATGTTTAATTCGATAACAACAATTGCAATACAAACATACACGATGATAATGTTTTCCGCATTCACTAGAATAAAAAAGCTTATATATCACTGGTAGTACTTCTGGAGGTTTGTAGCATTCCGTGCACGGGAGAGTCTTCCCATACTATCCTTAAGCTTGAACGCGTGCCAGCTTGATTTTAGACACCACCACATACCTGCCTTCCCAAACCGGTGAGAGTTTGGGCCTTTTCCGCCGAGTCGAGACTTCGAGGACAGGTCCCAGATATTGGTCGTGGCTTTACCCTTCGGTTGAAACCGAGCCATCCTCGAGGAAGCCATTCTGAGGCCGACATGTCGCGGGTCTCGCAGAGATCCGATGGAATCGCTTATCGTCCGCTTTGCATCAAAGTTATGGGTTCTAGGCTCGGACCGATGTCGACCGGAATAATGTCGCCCAAACACGATTGACGGCGCTTTCTCCAGGGTCCTTGATGGGCGGTAAGCCCAAAGAACATTGGATAGTTCTTCGCCCATTGCCCCTCGTGGTTCGCCGTGTCTTTAGCCCTTTAGATTGTCCTATTGGTGACTTCTGCCCCCATTTGCTGGATGGGATACACGGTGGATTAACCGGATATGCACCTCGCGTAAAGATGTGAATGTCTTTCCGTGAATCGGCCCCATTATTGGTGATGATTTTGCTGGAATGTCAAACGACAAATAATATTTTTCCGCATACAAATTGCTAGGCATTTGTTTCGGTGATTTTGGCCAGTGGTTCAGCTTCCACCCACTTCGTGAAGTAATCAACGGCCAAGATTATGAATTTTCGTTGCCCGGTGGCAATGGGAAAGGGTCCCATTATATCGATCCCCCATTGAGCAAAGGGCCACGGGCTCTGGATTGTGGTGAGTTCTACAGATGGTGTATGAGTGAGATTGGAATGTAACAGACACTTATTACACTTCTTTACAAACTCCAAGCGCCCTTCTTCATTGTAGGCAAGAAAAACCTTGCCTCATGATTTTGAGGGCGAGGGCTTTTCCCCAAATGTTCACCACAAATTCTGAATGAACCTCTCGCATATAGTTAGCAAGGTGGTAGACACTTTAACCCCAAGAAGGACCGCCAGAGTTCACCACCGATTATGGTGAAGTTCGCTCTGCTGAGACGGATAGATCGGTGGAGTCGGCAAGGCCCCGCTTTGAAGAAAGGACATGACGGGTCAATCCATGAAGATTCTTTTGGGTCCTCCGAGATTGTATCACCCAAGGGCCTCAATACCGGGAAAGTGGATGTCCTCTATGTATTTTCTCTTGAAAAGATCTCCGCCGTTGTTGTGGCTAACTTGGAGAGGGCATCCGCTGTTCGCCTCCCTTAGAATATGAGTTATCGATGGGTCTCGACTCGCAAGAAGTGACTTTGCCAAAAGACTGCATCGAGCAAGTCATGATGACCTGCATCGAAGTCTCCTTCAACCCAGGCCACAAGCCGTGAGTCTGGTAGATGGCTAAGTTCGGACCTCACAAGGCGAGCCTTAGTCCCGCTAGGGCCTTGTACTCGACATTATTGGTGGTCGGAACTTTAGTCCTGCACTCTAAAGTTATTTTACTGGGAGATAAGCAAAATTCTCCCCGCACCTAAGTACTGAAGCTCCATCAACATATAATGTCCATTGATTTGTCATGGAGTGATGAATGATCCGTTCGTGGTGATGGGATGGTACATTCTACAACAAAGTCAAAGCACTTGTGACTTTATATCGACGGGAAGAAAATGGATGTCAAACTCTCCAAGCTCGACCGACCACTTCATCAACCTTCCGATACATCGCTTTGCGTAATAGTTCTTAATGGAAGATGAGTGTACGCGTTGATGGTGTGAAAGTACGACGCAATTTTGTGCGTAATGCACTAGGCCAACGCCGCCTTATCCGCTAGTGGATAGCCCTTCTTATCGAAAAGGATTTTGCGACATAGTAAATGGGTCAATGAATTCTCCTCGACAGACGGAGAGCTTACGGCATGAGAGAAGAAACAACAAGATAGATGTACGCCTTCTCTCTTGGATAGGCTTTGATAATGAGGGGAAGCTAAATAGACTCGAAGTTGCTCAAAAGCTGACATTCATCCGGCCCACCGGAATCCATTTCCTCGTGCACCCCTTAAGATTTTGAAGAATGGTAGATACTTATCCCGAAGCGGCCAAGAATCGGATAAAGGCAATCCTTCCCCAAACGTTGGACTTCCTTGATCGTCTTGAGGTGACATATCCTTGAGTGCTTTTATCTTCTGGTTGGCCTCTATCCCGCCGAGTGACCATGAAGCCTAGGAATTTCCCAGGAAACTCCAAAATGCACTTGCTTGGGTTGAGCCGCATCAGTGTCGAAGAATGTCAAAGCACGGTGCATCGTAAATATGTTGTGATATTTCAAGCTCTTTCACCAAAGATATCATCAACATACACCTCCATATTGTCTATAAGATCCTTGAAGATCTTATTCATAAGGCGCTGATATGTTGCTCCAAAGATTTTTTAGTCCGAATGGCATGACCGAGCAAGGTATAGTCCCTTATCTCGCTTGGAAGGATGTTGCTTCCTCATCTGCTTTGTTCATCCCGATTTGATTGTAGCAATAGCATCCATGAAGCTCAAAGATCTCGATGTCCTGATGTCGCATCAACTAGTTGGTCGATACGAGGAAGGGGGAAGCTATCTTTGGGCATGCACGATTAAGGTCGCGTAGTGATGCACATTCTCCAGAACTGCTGGCCTTCGACTAACACTATGTTAGCCAACCGTGGGGTAGTAGACTTCTCGAATGAACTTGACTTTAAGTTTGGTGATTTCTTGTTCTATGACCGCAATCGCTCGTAAGGGTTCTTTTCTTCAGATCACCGGCCAGGTTGAGTCAACTTTGAGGGAGTGCGTAATGACTTCCCAATGCCGAATATCGAGCGCCCGTGCAAAGATATCTTGATTTTACGCAGAAAATCTACGATCGATTTGATCGAGACAAAGAACGATCCCACCTTCACTTTTCGCGATGGATCAACTTCGAGATAGAAGACAAATTACATCTTCAACCGGGAGAAGCCCTTTAGGCAGGCATCCTCATCTCGTAGTCAAGTTCTCGATGTTGAGTTACCGACGTAAATGGTGCTTGTTTGATATAGCACGCCAGGTTATCTGTTGATTCCCACTTACCACGCCGATGCCAGCTGGTGTCGGGAATTTCATCTTGAGGTGAGGCATGACGATCTACCGAATATAGACCGGAGAGGTCTCCCAAATTGTATCAGACGCGGACTCGACTTGACTACAATAAATTGTATCAAGTGGGTTGCGGTGAAATTCTCCAAGAGTTACGGAAGACCGATTGTCCCTTCCACTAATACCGCCGATTATTAAATCCATACAAGGGACCGCCGGGTTGAAGCTTCTCTTTCTATACCCATGCTAAGGAAAGTGGAGTAAAAAAGAACATCAACCGAACTCCCATTGTCGATCAATATCCTTTAATATTGAAGCATGGATCACCGAGACGATGACAAGGGATCTTGATGTGGGATGCGAAGCCCTCTAGATCTAAATCATCAAAGGTGATAGAATGGTCAACCCGAGACTTCTTCGCTCGCTCTGAAGGCGGCAATGAATATTTGACTATAACACCCCTCCCCGCAATGTTTTTTATCTCTCCACCGCCAAGGTTCCTTCCGAGTTGCTGCCCCCAAAGATTTTTGGACGAGGGTTGGTTTTGTATAAAATGGCCTAGATACCCCGACGATTAGTCTTTCAATCTCCTCCTTCAGGCACTCTCGCTGGTGTGCCCTCTACCGCGAAAGTGGCTTTCTCTTGATTTCCAATTCCAGGCTTTAAAGGTCGTGGCCACTTGACGCTATCCTCTTCCTGAATAACTAGTAGGATGTTCGCGCATGACATGTTGAGAGCCGTATATTTCCTCTCTGATTGAGTCATCTGAGGTCGCTGCTGAGGAGGTTTTGGGGAGGTTGTCGCTTCTTCTTTTCTCTCGAGATGTTTGAACATCACCTTTGGGAACCTTCTTCCGCTTGTCGCTTGGTGGTTCAAACTGTCCGATGAGCACGAGTGCCGAGATTTGTGCCTCTATTCGGTGGACCAGTCAGATAGAATGGACCGCTCCGCATTAATGATGAATAAGTATCCCCGTCGGAGTCCTCCAGAAGCACGCCTCAAAAGTTCGGATCTACTCCTGTTCCGCCGAGGAGAACCTGGAAGTATTCTTTGAGGGACTCTCCATCGCTCGGATTCGAGAGATGTGATGAACTGATGATTCTCTTGTTCGCCAGAACTGCTCTACAAAAAATCGAAGCTCTCCAAATGATCTGGACGGACCCTTAGTGAATAGAACCAAGTACGAGCCCGTCCTTTGAGAGTCGCCGGAATACGACACAAGACGAGTCAGGCATAAATGTGCATGATCGCGAAAGTGATCGATATGCTCGCACGGATCGGTTGTGCCATCGTAGTGGTCCATGCCGGGGAAGCTTGAATCTCGCCGGTATTGCGATGATCTCGCCGAAGGGGACGAAGTTTTGGAAGAGCGGCGGAGAATGGATCATTCATTGTCGGAACTCTTCCGCACTGCCGAAGTTCATCGCGTATAAGGTGACGTGGAGTTTCACCGACACGGTGAGCCATTCGTGTGAGTAAAAACCGGCGGTATCCGTAAGTTCAAAGATCCGGATGTGGTGCCAAGGGGTTCTCTACTTATTGATCCGATTCTGCAATCATTCTCGTGAAGAAAATCTGGATTATGTCGAGGGCCGTATGAACCGTGGCTCTTCCAGCGTGTTAACGTTTTGCCTCCTCGCAGAGTCAAGAATTTCTCGGGAATCCTCCATCCTTGAACGCGATCTTCCAAAGAGGGCCCACGGACCCTCACCGGGGACGTAAGTCTTATGTAGAGAAGTGTTGGAGACTTGGCCCTTGATCCCGAGAATGAGGAGCGTTGGAGCAAAACCCCGCTTACCAACCATATTGGAGATATAGCAATGGGGAACTGTTATTCCCACGACGGCGCTAAAGCTATGCTAGAGAATTTTATTCTAGATGCGAGATCTTCGTCAGAGCCCAAAAATTATCCAACACACAAGGTGGATATGAACACGGGTTATACGTGGAAAACCCTAGGGAAAACCACTGCCTGCCTCCAGAACTTTCACCATGTGTTCAAAGATACCTTGCTTCGCTAATTCTGAGAAGAAGGTGTTGCTGTGGGCGAAACAATATTCCGAGTGTAGAAAATACAATATGGCCAACTCCAACCCAAGGAGAAGTTTCCCAAAAGCGGCAGAACCGATCTGGGAGCAACCTCTTCGTGAGAAAGGAGCGAACCGGTCTTTTCTAGTCCCTGCATCTCCTAAGGGCGAAGCCCCGATCTTCGTGCACCACTTGGTGACCTGCGGTGATGGGATCGCCTGGCCAAGGTCGACCGGTGGTTCTCGAGCTCGGTCTTCAAATCGATTCTGGCCCCCCCTAAGGTGAGAATGAAGCTCTATTTATAGATTTTGGGAGTGGCCTTGTAAATTGCGTGGAAAACTCCAACCACTCCCATCGACGCCGTGCGATCCCCTCGATCGACGGTGTATTTTGATGATCCGGTGCCTTAATGATGAATTGGGTGATCTTGGATTCGGATTCGCCTTAACGAGCCGCCGACCGACTATAAATATGTCGAGTTTGGTGACCATTTGGCGGATCAGATCCATTTTCATGTTCGATATCGATCAGTCGATTCGAGCTCTGACGACTATGCTTGATGTTGCTATGTTCGCCTCACCAAGACTATTGACTGTAAGTTTGCTGAAATCGTTGATTAGATCGAAGCATTTCTGAAAATGCCTTGAGATTCGTGCTTGATCAGATTAATTTTCTGAGGATGTATCAAGACTAATGATATTTTTTGTAGGAGATTCTGCTTAAGAGACAACTGTAATAAAAATTATAATTCTTTTTTTGTAAGTGTTGCTTAAGTCTCTAAGCATAATCTATTATGACGGAAGGGCTTAGTGACCCAAGGTAGAGTGCTAAGCCTTAATGTATGGAATATAATTGCTTAGTGTAAATGCTTTGTGTTCACTTTTGCTTCGCTGGTGTAGCTAGGTTTTTTATTTCAAAAAAGTATAATTTTTATAATAGGCTTATGATTAGAACTATGATGTTTAAGATGAGTAGTTAATAGAAGGCTTAGACTTAGAAAGTCTTATGATACCTGAAGTGCTTAAATCAAAGATATGAAGATGAAGAAGAAGAATTGAAGACCCCTCATTGCTCTATTTCATTTGTAAATTAATTGTAATCCGAGTAGTATAATGATAGAGCTTGGCTACCCAATTTTTTTTCTTTTTCAAGGTGTACAACGGTACCCGTTTGCATTGGCTTTTTATTTTTTCAATCGAATGATGTTTGTTTGTTTGCTTATATTGATTTTGTATTAAAAATGTTATGATTTTCATAGGTTTTCAAAAATTTGATTATTTGTTGTGTGTCATGTATGCGGTAGGCTCTTTAGGAAACTTAAATTTTATACTTTAACTAAAAAATTTTAATTAAATTTAATAAATCATAACCTCATTTTAAAATCCCAAATTTCAATCAAAGAAATAAAATATTTAGCAACCTTCAGTTGTATGATTATGCGTTCTAACATCATGCATGCATATTATTTTCTTTATTGCAAATAGGGGGTCTTCACTTTTGCAAAATATGGGACAACACTTGACTATGATGGCGGTCTATTATAGTGGAGAACACTCATTCCCACTAATTTAACCATAATCTTATTTCATCATGCACAGGCATAAACTCTCCCAAGTCTGAGTCCAAAATTATGAGTCAAGATGAAATAAAAATGTATAAATTTTAATGCATTAATTTAAGTCATAACTTGTACACTGATCATAATCTGATCTCTCAGGGAGTGAGTTCAGGACTCTAATTTCTTTTCTAATAAATAATAATCTAACTATCTTACACTTACATGAGATTAGCCTACATGATTTCAAATCGTATGATGTGTTAGTTGGCAGCTACTCTAGGTGATTGTAAGTTTAGAAGAGTTGGGATAGGTTCAATCTCTCTCTTGAAAGTGCACCAATATATCTCGCTTTCCACCAATAGAATTAGATCGAGTAGCTTATGTTAAAGCATTTTAGATGTACGGCTGGAGACTGCTTGTTTCTCTTTTACTACAAGTGTAAGTCATCACCACTTAGGCATTTTCACAATCTTGTGTTATTGAAATATAAGTCCTAACATTCTAATGAAATGTCAACTTAAATAAATATAATTTTTATTTTAAAAAATATAAAATATCACTATAGAATAAATCAAAGTACTCACTAGGCTTTCTAGTATCATGAGTTTTACTACTTATTCTCCTTTAGAATTTGTTAAGAACTCTTCCTATTTTGAGCCTTCCCACTTAATATTTTTTAATAACTATCAATCCTTCGATATTGAACTTTGAAATATTTGGAGACATTAGTTTACTACTTTAATAGAGAGTATTCTTAAGAAAGTCTCATTCCCTAAGACGCAATTAACTATAAGGGCTTGTGTCTATAGGAAACTAAAGCACCCGATACAAAATAAACTCTGCTTTACTTCATTTATGTAAAGTGGGAGAAAGATCTCTGATATACGTAGACATATCTACCTAATGAGTTCTTATTAGATGATTAAGTCCATTATATTGCTATATTTCTACCTTTTGAAGTAGTACATCGTTCCTTGATGTTGTACTCATTCAATAAGTATCCTTTAAGATCTATATAGTGTTCCTATAACTCCAAATACAAGCACCATAACATGAATAGTTCAAAGAAAAATAATCTATATAGAAAGAGAACGAGTGGTCTGGATATTAGTGTCTAACAAAAGCCAAAGTGTTTAACTATAAGATGTAGCCAAACAATAAAATGGCCTAGTCAATGTATTTGATCAAATTAGTATTGAATTTAACCAAATGTGATATGATCAAATTTAGTAGGCTTCCTAAAATGAAGACCACTAAAAGGATATGAAGTCAAGCATTTTTAATCTTAGTAGAAATTTTTTTCACTTAATAGATTATATATAACTAAATAGTTTAGTTAAGAGAGGTTTATTGTACTGAGATAAGAACATAGTCAAGCATATATAACCAACCTAAGATATTTTTTAGTTAAAAGAGTATGACTAGAATTGTAGGTAGTACAATTAAAAGAGTGAGATTATGTTAAGGAGAATATAACTAAACTCTGAGAATGTCTAGTTAAGGGGTATGCCTAGACTTATTAAATCAAGTTAAGATATCAATAAAATAAATGAAGTGCTTGAGGAAAAAGCAAATTAGGGTAAACTTGAATAATCTCTAAATATATTTTATACAATGATATATAATAGCTCATGAACCTAGAGGAAGCTAGGGTGGAATATATTATGACCCTATATAAGTTTCCTTGAGGAGTGCCTTGCACCAGAAGAAAATATTCATATGATCAAAGATTTAAATTCTAACCAAATCTAGCTAAGCTAGTTGGCAAAGAACTTAGTAGTTAGCTAGAACAATATGCATATGCATAGCGTTCTTTCAAAAATAATAATTATTATTAAAAATTATCAAATAAGTAGATGCCAATTTAAAATTTTAGAAAGTATTCATATACATTCATGATGATATTTTAATTTAACATCATACATACATAAATTAAACATTTTCTTAATTACTCCTAATTTCCTCAAAATTTTAAATTAATATTCTTATTACTATGATATTTAAAAAAAATATTATTGATTTTTTACATGAATTGCAACTAATATGAGTTGCACATGATGACATAATGTATACATTTATATAAGGTATTATTTATGATGCATGAAAAATATCATGATTCATTGGCATATTACATATATATATATATATATATATATATATATATATATATATATATATATATATATATATATATATATATATATATATATATATATATATATGTGTGTGTGTGTGTATAAATCCCCACTTTAAGGACTAAGGTGAAGAAAAAAATATAAAAAATAAAAAATATATGTTATATGTTAAAATAATTGTAATTAAAAGTTTTAATTTAATTAAAATTAGCATCATAGCTAAATATCAAAATAGCAGAAGCAAAAACTCCACCGACCGGGTTTAGAAAAAAGCTTGGTTTGAAGTTTCAACTTTCCAGATTCGGTTTACTTAGCGATTGCTAAGTTTGTACGATAAATCGTCCCCACTAAACAGGAAGTTCAGAATAATTGGGTGGTTTATAAAGAACCAAAAATATTATTTTACAAAACCTCTTAATCTTACCATATTGCCTTAATAAATAGAAGATGGTGCAAAAGAGACATAATCAGAACCCACTTAAGATTACTCTTGCTATTACTGTGAAACAAAAATTAATTAGAACCTAATAATTTATCATATTTGCTAATAAAACAAGGATAAAATGGAGGGGACGTGAATTAAAACGCAAAAGAAAGTTGGCAGTGTTCCTTGGCCGACACCACCTTTCCTCTCTCTCTCTCTCTCTCTCTCTCTCTCTCTCTCTCTGTCTAACAATTTACAAAAAAAAAAAACATTTTACAAGAATATAGCTCATCTGCTATTTTGTAATAAACTTTTTAATTTGTGAAAAAATAATTTTTAATTATTAACTTAATTTTCATATAAATTACTAAACTAATTACATTGACTTAGATTATAAATTTGGATCTAACATCAATATTATGTTTTGATACTTATCATTATAAAAAAAAATTTAATTGAAGGGAAAGAACAATAATTAAGAGTTGAAATGGAGGGGGAGTGGTGGAGTAAACTCCACTTTTAAGGGTATGAAAGTCTCCTTCACCTATATTTTTTTACATAAATAATAATAACATAGTGAAATAAATTTTTAATAAGAATGAGTAAAGATATCATATTTATTCATAATAGTACTAGACTTAGGGATGTAAACGAACCAAATCCTTGTTGTGTCATTTGAAAATTCTTTATTCAAATTTCACCAAATTGCTCAAAATTTCAGATACTCAAAATGGCTCAAACGCAATAATCCCAAAAATCAAAGAGGAGGAGCAACCGTCATCTTTGTATAACAAAAATTTTAACCACTAAACTATACTTACAACTATAATATTTACATATGTGTTTGTATATATATGATAATAATAATAATATTATTATTATTATATTTTTTTCGAAGTAGCCACCGAACAAGTTGTTCTTTGCTTTATTTATAAATTGACTTGAAATATTTATTAGCTTAACTAACGCAAAACGAAATGAGAAACTAAACTAACGTGTTGAAACAATGAATTTTTTTGATAGCCCTAATTAGACTAATAATAATAAAAATTCTTTATAATCTAAACAACAATCATTAAATGTTGAGTTTGAAAGAGGCAAAATTTGAACTAACAAACAATATTGAAACTGAAAAAAAATGAACTTAAAATATTTTAAAATAGCTTATTGGAAATAAAATCCTTTTCTCAATAAAAAATACTAACCATCATATATTTCATTTTAGGATTGATAAGAAATTAATAAAGGGGTAACAGAAAATGAATAAATAAAAATGACGAAAAATGAATTGAATATAGATTTCACTCACATATTTGATTCATGAATTAAGTGAAAAATGCTTTCAATTTATTACCTGATTGAGCTTTTATTTCTTTTTAAAGAGGATGTATCTGAGTTAGAATAATTTCATTTTATTTTTTTTCGCCATTATCGCAAGGATCAGAATAAAGAATTTGACAATAGAAATTTTTTTTTTAACTTTTTTAAATAAAATTATGAAATAAAATGCATTTTTATTTGTCATTCTATGAGAGTCGCAGATTTTTTCAAATAAAGAAGTGCCCATAAGGTTTTTATTCCAAATTCAGGCACCCTAAATCAATACTCTCTCTCTCTCTCTCTCTCTCCCCCTCTCCATCATGTTTTATCTCTATGTACAAAAAAATCGCTCATAATAAAACCAGAAAAGAAAAAGGAAGCTCCATCATGACGATTCTGTAGGTTCCTTTTTAAACGAATTTCGATTCCCATCACCCACCTTCTTTCTTTCACATGTGCTCTCCATTTCTACTCCTTGCAACAAACTTCCTCCTCGTTATCCTATTTGCCTCCCTCTCATTCTCTCTCTCTCTCTCTCTCTCTTTCTCTCCCTTTCCTTTGGTCAGGGACCCTTCTAAAAGACTCCTGAGACCAACCAGGGATAAAAACCTCTCTCTCTCGCCCTCTCTCTTTCTGCCTCCGTCTCACAACCACCGCATAAAGAAGACCCCAAGTGTGGTCCTCGATCCCCATCACTTCATATTCCAATAGCAACTCTTCCATCTCCACCTCTCTCTCGTCCAAAGATGATGCAGGGAGCCCCCCACCATGAGCTTGGTATGCATATGTCCGCTGCAGCTGCAGTAGCTGAGTGCTCATCCTCTGTACCACCTTCAGCCGCAGCAGAGGAGGAGCACCTTCGTCTTCTAAAAGCTGAGATTTCCGTACACCCCCTATTAGAACAGCTTTTGTCAGCCCATGTCGGCTGCCTCCGCGTCGCAACCCCCATCGACCACCTCCCCCTCATCGACGCCCAGCTCTCCCAATCCCATCACCTCCTCCGCTCCTACGCCTCCCTCCACCGCCCCCTTCTCTCCCCACCAGAAAAGCACGACCTCGACAATTTCCTTGTTAGTTTTCTCTTCACCTGTATAAATTAAATTTCGATAGCTAATCCTTTATTATCACTATCAGACATTGAGTTTCGATGAAAACTAATTATATCCAAATAATAATAATAAAGAATTTCTTATATGAATTTTGATTTCTTAATTTATATGACTTATACTGTTCATTCCTCTTCATCAATTCACGCATATAATTTCTTACTTAATTCATGCATATTAATTTACCCTATATATATATTTGGATGAAGACGCAGTATTCGCTACTACTGTGCTCGTTCAAGGAGCAGCTACAGCAACACGTCAGAGTACACGCAGTGGAGGCAGTCATGGCTTGCCGCGAGATCGAGCAATCGCTTCATGAGCTCACTGGTACTGAATTATTTTCTCTTCGACCTACTTCTAATGCTTTTTTATTAGCTTATCTTATTTATTTCTTTGAGTTACTTCGGCTAAAATCACTAAATAATCACTTATATATTTTGTGACACTGAGTTGATTAATATACGAATAGTGTTAAGTTTAAAGATAGATTGAGTGAAAATCTCTTTTAATTGATCTTCATCTTCCTTGCTTTGCCGTGGTTAAGAGGATTGAAGGGACCCTACAGGGGATGTTGGTTAAGTTAGGTGGGTTGAATTGGCGACAAAAGTAAGCATTGTCACGTTTCTTCTGTCACACTTGCATGGTAATATTGCCATCGACGGGATAGCAGTATGGACTTTTGTAGGTGGATTTAATTAGTTTAACTCTGGTTAAGTTGCACTCCTCGATAATTAGCAGAATACGTATAGCCCAAGAAATCAGGATATACTGAGAGTAGGATATTATGTAACATTTCTTGAGACTTATATTTCACTTATCTTATGCCGTATTTAATAATGTGCATATATATATATATATATATATATATATATATATATATATATATATATATATATATATATATCTTTATTTTTCAGTTTCTGATTACGTAATTAGGAAATTAAACCTAATCTTATCTATCTAACAACCGGTGGTTGAAATCTTAATTATTAATTTCTTGTATTTAGTTATGTTGCTGCTACCAAGAGACAGCAGTGAATGATACGAAGCCTTCCTCATTTATAGTAAAAGATCAACCACTTAATAACCATTAATCTTTAAGGAGCTTGATACCGGTAAATTAACCTGTTCAATGCATGAAACAGTACTTAATTTGATACGTGAATGAACATAAGTTTTGTGTTCCCTTGAATCTTTTTAAGAAAATATGGCTTCTTGATTAATGAGATTCCATATTTACTTATGATCTGCAACTAAATTGCTGTAATTACTGAATTATAGGATAGTTTTAGTGCTTGAATCCAAGTTAGGTGGCGTCTAGATTGAATATTTTGTTGCTAGGATTAACTCGAGTAGATTTGTAGCTAATACGCTTCTCCCACTTCTAGCAGAAGAAAACTGAACTAAGTATTGATTCTATATTTCCTTAAGCTGAAACTTTTGCTCTCTTTCCATTCCTAGAGGTACCTAGCCGCAGCTTGTTTAAGGCTATCATAAGCATAAACAAGAAGAGAAACTAGTAACGTACGTAGCTTTCAAGGGGCTATGTGGGATCAATTTTATTTTATGTTATTTTAAAATATGTATTTTTTTAATGTGTTTTTAAGTATTTTTTAAATAAATAATATTATTTTTAAAAACATTCAAATACCTTTTAGATATTTTGAATATTTTTAAAAATAATAATCACCATCAAATATATTTTATTTTGAAATAAAGTATAAACAAAATAAAATAAAAATATAAGAAAAAAATAAAATACAAAAATTATCCCAAACGAGAGTTAACTTCTGCTAGCTAAGGGGGGTTAATTGGATGAACACAACTTTAAATTCTTTGAACGTTGAATCAACTCTTTTAATATATTGATATTATGTTAATATTAATGCAGAATAATATAGATTAAAATATATATATAATTCAAAAAATTAGTAGAAACTGCATCATTGAATATTCAATTTTTCACATTGGAGGATTGCGAGTTTACCTGCAATTTATATGCTAATATCTCACTTATGATAATTAAATGAATTCATGTTGACATAAGCATGAGAGTGAAGAATTGCCATATAAAAACTAAAACAAAGGTTGAAACTCTTGTATCTACATCATCTTAACTCTTTGAGTTAATTGATATCCATCTACTAATATATTAAGCCCATTTTGAATCAACGGTAATCTATCTCTATTAGTTAACCTCATATCATGGGCTTACTTCGGATGGTTATGATTAATTCTGCCAAATCAAAATATTTTTATAATGAAACTGATAGCTTAAATCAGAGTCTTTCAAAGTGAGTTGGACTATGATGCAAGGATATGGATTGAGAAACAATATATTGGATGGAACACGTATAGACATGGAGGCATTGAATATGACATTATAAATTTTATATATCAATAATTACAAATAATATATCTAATCTAAATAAAATAAATAAAGTATTAAAAGTAAAAAATAATAAGACATTTAAGTCTAATATAAGATTTTAGAAGATAAAAGGTCCATTGGTGATAAAGAAAATTTTAAGAAAAAAAAGTGTTAAAAATATGAAGACATTGAACTTCAAGACCAATAGTGATGATGAAGGCACTGGTGGTAATAATTAATGATTCTCCGTGATGATATAAGAAAGCTGCACCTTGTGAAGAATATGGGTCGGAGACTTAGATGGGAGAGCTAGGCAATATTCACATCCATAGAGAACGAGTTATAAGTTAAGAAATAAGTTATAAATTTATAATTTATATTTAAAAAAAAATTATTTTAATTTAGTGACACACGTGTCAAAAATTTTTTTAATTATTTTAATTGTACATGCTAGAGAAGTGTTTGACACATGTCAAAAGCATGTCAGATGAGTGTTGATACCCAATATATGTCAGACACTGCACGCCACATTTCTAGAAGTCATGCATCATAGGAGTTAGATGACTCAGAATATATTTAACAAATGAATCATATTAATTAAGATACTTTTAAGATTAGCTCAAAAATGGCAATTACAATATTGATTAGTATTCTTATCTTGAAATCTCTCAATTACAATATTATTTTAAGAAGATTAGTTCAGAAATGGCAATTACAAATGAATCATGTACATATGACAAATTTAATTTAAAAGTTTCATATTAATAGGCATCCAAACTAACACAATTAATAATATTAAATAATATCAATTACAATAATGATTTGTATTCTTATATTTAAATCTCTTAATAATTGGGGATATATGAATCCCTAGATTATCACTTGATTGTTAATCAAACACCTAGAATTTCATCAATATTTAATTAATGGAACATGTAAAAAATATATTTCTTTATTATGCATCTGTAATATCAAATTTTATTTAGAATTAAACATATTAATTCAATTTTATATTGTATCTCAATAATAAAATTTTAATGGTCATAATTTAAATATTATGAATTGGTTTTTATAGTACTAATGACCAATCAACTATAATAGTAAAATATATGTATTACATTATTTTAACTTCTTTAATTAGTAGGATAAATGAAGCTTAACTATCTTGCTTTTAATGTGAATATTTTAATGATTAAAATTTACCAAAATGAAAATATTCCAAACCACTCCTATTTAATTGTACTACATCTATTAGATTTAATGTTAAGTTTCATCTTCATATTACAAAATTTGAGTTAAACACCTAGAGGTTAAAAGTAATATTGTGAGTTAGAAGATATCCATGTTGATTAACAATTATAGGATTTTATAAAGAGATGCCCTAAAAAAATTCCACCATCAAATATTTTGGCAATAAAAACATAAAATGAGATCATATGTCATGTAGTGTCAATGTCAGATTAATGACCCTTATTTATGAGCAAAGGCTAATGTCTATGGCACATGATGGGCTAAAAACTAGCAAGCATATAAATTATATTGATATGTATGTTCTTATGATAAGTAAGTTGAGCTGCTAGTTGTTTATTAAGTAAAAAACTATGGATGAGTTGGGAGGGGAGAGTGAATACCCAAAATGAGTACTTCTCTGATGAGATCTATAAATGAGTTTTGTCAAGAACCACTACTTAGTAGGCAAGTATATATTCTTATTTGATAGGTGAGGACACTATGAGTTTGATATTTAAGCACTAAAGACCAAATGAGATTTGTTGGCATATGTGACTTGCTTAATCTCAATCCTAGGAAATTATGAATTATAGAAAATTCAAGGCTTTTGGTAACTTCTAGGTTGATCAAATTTTAATTAAGTTGGTTATGAATTTGCGACTTGTAGAATTTTGTTTAGGCTTATCAATTAAAATCATCAACTAAATTCAATCAAATATAGATGTGTTGTGTGCTAGAAAACTAGTTTCGGTGAAAAAAAAACTTTACGCCTTAGCCTTGTTGAGAAATCCAGCACGCACACAGATATTTGAAGAAAGAACGAGAAACTCCAGGATTTTTATGTAAAAAAATCCCGAAAAAGGGAAAAAACTATGGGGTCTTGCCCAGTAAAAGTGTTCCATTATATATATCTCTTTTAGAGTACAAAGTTTAAGTTTTCCCAATAATGGGATTACAGAGTTGTATGTGAAAGCGCGATAAAATCTTAGAATCATGCAACGGTATCTGGCGATAGTTAATAATTGGTTGTTGGTGGCAGTCGGCGATAGTGAATGATATTCGATAATAATCGGCTATTAGGTGGTGGCGGTAGCGGTGGTAGCCATTGGCTAGCGGTCGGTGGTGACCAACAATAGTGGCCGACGGTGGCGGCAATCGGTGTGGCGGGTGACCAACAGCGGTGGTCAGCCAGCGGTCATCGGTGGTGGCAGCGATGTCGTTAAGCGGTCGCCGATGACAACGGATCGGCGGCGGCGAGAGGCCGGCGATAGTGGCAGCGGTCATCAGCGGTGATGATGATCGGTGGCGGTGGCTAATGGTAGCGGCCGGCGGTGATGATCGTCGGCGGTGGTCGGCAACCATCAACTGGTGGCACGATTATGCTTGGAGGTTCTTCAAGCCTCAGAACTTTCTCTTCTCTTAACGCCTTACTCGTGAAGAATGAGGTATTTATAGATTATGGGGTGACACCTACAAATCTGAGGCAAAATCAAACCACTCCATCGAGCGGCTCGAAATGATTCATTAGATCATCGATGTATTTTAAGTATTTGAATGCTCAAATGAATTCAGAATTAGGAGATCTTAGGCTTGTTAGATCGAGCTCATCAAGACACTCGATTTGACTATAAACACTCCATATTTAAGAGCCGACTGATTTATCAAAGTTTTCAATTATATTTTAAGCGTTTGATGTGGGTTAGTTCAAACTTAGAATGAGATTGCTTTCGACATCAAGATTCATGCTTCAACTAGTGGTATTTTCAGTATTATATCAATTATCCCTAATTTTTGGATGACATTATCTATATTATCAAAATGCATGCCAAATAATTGAAAATAACAACTTCTTCAGTGAAATTTGCGAGTTCCTTAACTTTCGCATCATATATAGTTGAGAGAATATATCTTCATGGGTGCACAAGATTATGATTGCGGGCAGTGCGAGTGGTAGATGCTCCTTGAGCGCTTCAGCATAGCTGAACGCTGACAGCGTCGATGAGCAAAATTTGGCTTTTTTTATTTTTTTATGATTTTTTCTTACTTTTTTTCTTTTTTTCCACTTTTATAAAAGGAAAGAGATAATTGAGTGCAAAAATTTTGAAATCCATTTAAATGTTTCCAAATTTCTTCTCAAATTTTATTCCCTTTTTGCCCTATTGTGGATTTATAAAAATCCCCCTTGAGGTCAAGTAAGGAGACATAGTTTTCTCCCATATGCTCTAATGTTCTTTGGCATTGGATGAATAATTATCCAGCAGATGTTCAAGGGCTAAGGGTAATAAAAAAAAGTTATTTTGTCAGTGAAGCTTTAACCTTCTTCTAAAAAGAAGGTTATTTGCTTTGTTAATCAAGACTCATAGTTCATACGATGAAGCTCCGGTATTTTCTCGAGAGAGGTGTCAACTGCCCTCATCGGACCGGCGGGTTTGGAGGCAATCAAGTAGTTTATCTGACGAGGTTCCAATTTTCCTCAAAATAGAAATCACCGTCTCGTCGGATCGACCCGATTTGGGCGATCAGGCGGTGGTTCATCTTGTGAGGCTCATTTTGCTCGAAGAAAGAGCGTCCCCGTTAGGACCAAGTTTAGAGCAATGGCGCAGTTCATGCGAGCTCCGGTTTTCCCTCGAAAAAGAGGCGTCATTGGTATCGTCATTGTCGGACCGACTGGGTTTGGAGGCAATCAAGGCCTGTAGTTTATATAAAATTAATTTTCTTGAAACTACGATAGATGGTTCAACAGTTGATAACTGTATGGAAGGGGTAGAATTGAATCTACTAGGGTTTTGACCCATCCGAGATTGTTTGTTAAAGTATTACTTGATGACTTTAACCTGTATGGAAGAGATTGAATCGAATATACTGAGAATTTTTGACCCATCCGATGTTATTTGTGAAAGTGTTACTTGATGACGTTAACTTGTATGGAAGAGGTTGAATCGATTCTACGGATTTTTGACCTATCCGAGGTTGTTTATCAAAGTGCTACTTGATGAAGTTAACCTGTATAGAAGAGGTCAAATCGAATTCTCAAAGATTTTGACCCATCCGAGATTATTTGTCAAAGTGTTACTCGATGACGTTAACTTGTGTGGAGTAGATACAAAGTTATGACCCATTTGAGATTATTTTTCAGAGTGTTATTCGATGACGTTAACATGTGTGAAGAGGTCCGATCAAATCCCCTTGGGATTGATTATGCCCCGACCGAGACACAATGTGAGTTGTGCATTTCTCAAGTGGGTAAATTAAAATAATGAAGATCATTAATGTTAACAAGCTTGAAATAAAAAGTCATAAACTCATTACTTTGATAATGTCGGTGATACAATATTATCATAAGATAACTAAACAAGAGGAATAAGATAAATTTTTAGAGAGAGTTAACAAAAGACAAGAGGTGGAGAGGAAAAGACAAACGAGGTATAATAAAGGGTGCAATATTTATGCACCAAGAATTATAGATAACACTTTTAGAGATCCTCCATGTTCTAAGTTTTAGGGAAGATTTTTTCCTCTGAATCCTTGATCATAGCTTGACGGTTGGTCATATGATAATGAAACAGGGAGCAAGTTTTCTACAGGAAAAGCCCTCTGAGGTACTTCTTCATCTCGAAGGTTAAAATTCTTGATGCTGAAGGTCACCAGAAGGGTGTGGTTGAGCTTGTCTGAGGTAGCATGATTGTGCTATATGTTGATTTTTCACAAACCACTCCAACCCAAATGGGGGTTGAAAATTTTATCTTAAGATGAGGTACCGAAGTGACAACACCAAAGATTGATTGGAGGGGCCTTCCAAAGATAGTGTTGTATGTTGAGTTTGACTTGACAACTATGAATTGAACTGAATGAGTGACTTGTCGAGGAAATTCTTCGAGAATAATATGAAGGGTGATTGTCCCCTCCACTGCAGGGGTTATTATCAATATAATGGTCCGTAGCGAGTTGGAGCTTTTTACAGCATCTAAGAAAAGTGGAGTAAAATAAGACATCAATAGAACTCCCATTAAATCAAAATTCTCTTAACATTATAACATGAGTGACTGATCCCCACACTGATGACAAGAGGATTTTGATGCGGAACTTGGACCCCTTCCAAGTTTGAGTCATTAAAAGTGATTGGATGATTAATATGAGATTTTTTTTAATTCCGGCTCATCAAAGGTGGCGGTGAAAACTTGATTAGATATTAATGGCCCTCCTACAATTGTTTCAATTTCTCCAACTATTTGACAATTATTTTGTTATTTCTATGATGATTATCCCGGTTGTCCCCTTAGTTGGAGTTATGTTTTCTTGAGTTGATTGATTTTGCACAAATTGACGTAGATATCCCTACTGAATGAGCCTCTCGATCTCTTCTTTGAGTTGTTTACACACCTCTGTAGTATGTCCCGATGATGAAAGTGACAATATTGCTTCTGATTTCTTGAATTTTATTTCAGTGGATGTGACAACGTAATGGTCTCTTCATCTCGAATGGCCATCAAGATGTTAACACAAGATGCGTTCAGTGGTGTGTATTCCTTTTATGGTCATGGTTCACGTTGTTAATGTGGGAGCGGTGGAGGGAGATCATGACTGCTTAATTGCTTCTTTTGATGAGATTATTGATCTGTGTTTCCTGAAGCACTCTTACATTTTTCTATGGATTATTTAAATTATTTTTGATGGGCCTTAATAGCCTCATAAGTAGAAATTTATGCTTCCACGATGAACGAAGTCGGTATATGAGGGACCATATCACAAATTAGTGATGAGTAGAAAAGCCCAGGACGGAGCCCTCCAAGGAAAACTCCTCTTAATAACTCAGGGTCTACCCTTGGTATTTGACGAGCCTCTAAGGAGAACCTCTGGAAGTACTCCTTAAGTGATTCACCTTCATTTTGATGAATTCCTGAGAGATGAGAGGAATATTTAATGATCCTTCGATTTGTAATAAACTATTCTACAAAAATCTTGGCGAGCTCGCCAAAGGTATGGATAGATCCCCTTCGAAGGGAGTAAAACCAAGTGTGGGCCTGACCCTTGAGGGTGACTGGAAAGACTTGACAAAGCAGTATGTCAGGAGCTCATTGGATATGCATGATGGTTCTGTAATGGTCGATGTGTTCATATGGGGCAGTTTTCTTATCATAAGATTCAATACTCGAAAGCTTAAAGCCTACGAGAATAAAATGTTGAAGAATAGCGTTAGCTAAAGGTGAAGACTATTGATAGCTGCGGTGTGAGGGAAGATGATTTGTATTTAAGGTGAAACTCTTCTCGCATTAAGCATTATAATTTGGCACGTATAACATGATGAGTGAAATTAACATGGCAATGTGTCAAGCGATCGAAAATAATTGATGGGTTAGCAATCGATTGAGAACATGTTGGATGAGTAGAACTAGCAATGTAAATGAAGTTAGCATCACAGTCTAGAAGCGAAGGAACTTCAGCCTAATGGCCAGAAGGCCCTGTATCAGCATTTTGACCTCCCGTGGCTAATGATCGATCTTGGGGGAGATGCATTTGTCGTAGTAGTAGCTATCATGTTTCTAGTAAAAGTCAAATTATCTCATTTTGAGGCTCTTCCATTTGGTGAGAGAGGTTCCTGTTGCACCTTCACTTATAGGATCATGCCTATCAGGGGGAAGTGAGGTAGAAGCTTGGCATCCTTGGTTTAAAGATTGATTTCGAGAGTGACATGAGTTGGAGCGAGAGACTCTGTTGTTGTAAGTGTTGTACCTATTGGCCATAATGCAAGTGTTCATAGAGATTGTGATTGTGGGATAAGGATTTTCACAGACGACGCCAAACTGTTGCGTGATAGAAAACCAGTTGTGGTAGAATAAAACTTTATGACTTAGCCTTGTTGAGAAATTTAGCACACACAGAGATATTTAAAGAGAGAACAAGAAACTCTAGGATTTTTACATGAAAAAATCCCGAAAGAGGGAAAAAATCGCGTCTAGCCTAGTAAAAGTGTTCCACTATATATCTTTTTTAGAGTACAAAATTTAAGTTTTCGATAACGGGATTACAGAGGTGTATGTGAGAAATCCTAACAATGAAAATCTCATGTCAATTAGCAATAACTATCTGAGTAGTTAACCGGCAATTTGATAGTAGCGGCGGCGATAATGATTGGCGGTAGTGATGATGATTTAGTGGTGGGTAGCGGTGGTGAATGGTGACAGTGGTCAGTGGTGACCAATAATTGTGATCGAGGGTGGCGGCCGACGGTGATCGACGGTGGTGGTCGGCAGCGATGACGATAGTGGTCGGAGTGAGGCCGGCAGTGGTAGTTGATATGGCGGCGGTTGGCAGCGACCAACGATGGTAGTTGACAGTAGAGAGGACTAATGGTGGTCAATGGCGGTCATCATCGGCGATGATGATCGATGGCGGCGGCTGACGGCGGCGGCTGGCAGTGGTCGGCGGTGATGACCGCCAGTAGTGGTCGGCGGTGATGACCTGCGACGATGGTCGGTAACCATCGACTGGTGGCAAGATTATGCTTGGAGGTTCTTCAAGCCTCAGAGCTCTCTCTTCTCTTTAGCTTGGCCTCCCCTCATGTAAAGAATGAGGGGCTATTTATAGATTATGGGAGTGACACCTCTTATAAATACAGGCAAAATCTAAACCACTCCATTGGACGGCTCGAATTTATTCCTTCAATCATCTGATGTATTTTTAAGTATTTGAATGCTCAAATGAAGTCAGAATTATGAGATCATAGGCTTGTTAGATCCAACTCATCAAATGCTCGATTTGACTATAAATACTCCATATTTAGGAGCCGACTAATATCCCAAAGTTTTCAAGTATAGTTTAAGTGCTTGATATGAGTTAGTCCATACTCAGAATCAGATTACTTTCGACATCAAGATTTGTGCTTCAACTAATGGTATTTTCAGTGTCATATCAAGATGTAAATCAAAATTTCAATTCTCTTACTCTTTCTTAGAATTTGAGAAGAGTAGGAGAATCATTCTCATGGGCAAATTATTACATCTAGAAACTTTGGGTAAATTTTGGCAAAGTTTCTAAATTTTTATAATGACAAATGTAGTTGTGATTGTTAATTCATCATCAACCAATAAAAATTTAAATATCATCGATATTGTTAATAATAAGAATGATTTAATTATTCATTTATAATATTCAAATCTAAACAATTGTTTCTAAAAGAGGCTCAAAAAGGCATACTCATGCATATATGTTAGAACTACTAATGTTGTTGCTAAGTCTAAACCTTCAATGAAGAAGATGAAGATTGAATGACCAAAAGAAAGTTGTCAAGAGCTAGTTATGCCATCAAGCATGATGGATAATAAGGAGAATTTTAATCAAAAGGAATTTATGATATGGAAGCCATTATTGAGGTTAAAGTTAATGAGGAGTTAACCCACAATGAAATCAAGATAATTTAGTCTTTTATGAAAAAAAAGCATAGTGCAAGAAAGTAGTCAATGCTGAGAACACATTTGAGAGGTTGAGGACATTAGTATAGGGTTAGTGTGGTTCCTATAGCCACAATTGATGATCTTCTTAGAAGTAGGTCATCTATAGATCAAAGCTACATACTCTTTAACTAAAATATCAAATATTCACCACATAAAGAAGACTTGCTGACTTGGTGATTTTGAAGGATATTTTGGATGTGATGGATGCATCATTTACTATGCAAGTCAATTAAAGAGAGAAACTACAAAAAAAGAGACATCTCAAGTTACTAAGGTATGTATGAGCTCTTTTTCTAAAAAGATTCTTGTATTACAAAGTGAGATTAATGTTTTTGTATTTTAATTTATTAGTCTTAGTTCAAGAGAAATGAACTTTCTCATTCTCTAAAGGAGTTCCATAATCTGTTGGAATCTTTCCATAAGAGTCATGATTATGAAATCATCAAACTAAAGATAAAAGTACATGTACTTACAACTTGGACCATTACATTAGATGTAAGACCATTTCAAAAAGAATGTGTTTATGAATATAGAAAATTTAAAGAGTTTGAAAATTTTATCTAAGAAAAATGTTTGAAAGGTAGATCTTTTTTGTATAAATTATATTGAGAAGTAATATTTTTTAGGGTCAATTTGGTCTAATCTAAACTACTTTGATGATCCAAATGAGGATTTCTCCTAAGATCAATCTCATATTGGGACTCTCTAACTATAGCTACTCCAATCCTCATTAAATAAAACTAGAGATATTTTTATTATGTATAGACTATATATTCAAAGCGGGCATGTATGGAAGTCAAGGGATACAATATTATATGGCATAACATAAAAAAAAAAATTATAGTCACATCTTGATATTTAAGCACATGAGTGTTTTATCTACTCATGGCATAACAAATGAAATTTATTTTACACAGCCAAAGCCTATCTGCTAATATATTAGTTATATTTATATAAAGAACATCACACCACACATGATCCTCATAACTATTTATTTGAATTGGCACCACATATACTAATTGAAAGAGATATATGGTTCATACAACTAACATGAAAGGGCTTTAAATCTAATTTAGATTTTAGGTTTACTTTAACACATGCATGGGCGAATATCACATTCATGACATTATCGATCCATCAATCACTAGTTTACATCTATAATCCTTTCATGAAACATACATTGTAAATATATTTTTTCTACTATAATCTTATGTTACATTCTTATCACTAACTAAATATCTCATGAGACTAAGCTAGGGTTTCTAGATCATCATGAGATACTCATGATCTCCTATAATTTCTCATATTATTAGTCATCTTCCTCCTCCAAAAAAATATAGTGCACTATATTGGTATTATATTTTCTCTTTCTTGTGAGATCTAAAGTATATAATCTATATGCTATTCATATTGATTGACTTAATAATGCTTTTAATGCGCTAAGCACTAGTTAATGGAGGATTGGACCTAATAGTAATTCTCTAGATAGAAAATATGGTTAATTAAGTTTTAGTTCTAATAATGAGTGTTATTTTTTTATTTCTTAATGAGCTGGTATCATAAATGTATCCATATGAATTTAAAGGTGATGCAAATCTACATCCTTTATACTTTTCATCTTAAAACCAATGATAAATTTATTAATAAGAACAATTATAGTCATTATACTCTATCCTAGTAATTAAATCATTAAAAGTATTTAGGTACTCAATGACTTGCATATTTTTTTACTAAAAGTCATCAATTATTTATGAACCAATTTAACTTGATGCTTGAAATAGTAGACCTAAATATGTCATTTATCTCTACTAAAATGATAATTAAAGTTCCCATCATTTTTTATTAAAATATTTAACTAATAAAGTTTTGCATGGTCAGTTAACTTGATCTTTGCAATAGCCACCCTATGATAATCATCCTTCTAATCATTAAAAAATAATTTCATTTTGTTAGCTTAATCTAAGAATTTGGTAGTCATAACTATCAAAAGTTGGTACTTCAACTTTAATTTTTTAAAGATGGATATATATATATATATATATATATATATATATATATATATATATATATATATATATATATATATATATATATATTGTGGTTCTCACTTGTAGAAACATGCTTATTTTGCTTACGATACTCTAATTGGATTATTCTCTACCAATGAATTATTTCTAAGAGAAATGGGTTGGGGTGGGATTACAGAATTATATAACTAAAGATTTATTTGATTGAATTGAGCCATTATAGTTTTATTCAGACTATTTTACTATAAAAAAACTTAGTTATTGATCTAAACTATCATTATATTCATTTTACTTAGTATTATGATATTTTATAACATTAGATAAAGAATCTATTTTTTTTTTGGTATGTTGTTATGATGAGTTTAGTGTGTACAAATAATGCAATTATACAAGCAATTTAAATAAATCAAATTGTGAGTGCATTAATGAGTGCTTATTATAATCACATGATATGAATATACATAAATCATTTGAAATATTTAAACATAATTGTGGTTGACTTACATAACATTACAATTAATAAACATAATTATACTTGAGTAAACTAAATGGTATAGATTTTATAAAGTTATAATTTAGTTCATCACATATATCATGAACAATATTAAAATAAATAATATAATTAAAAAGAATTTGTGTAACTCACTTACTCAAAAAAATATCACTTAAATAGTTTGAATAAAGGTAGTTTGAAGGCAACTTTATAGGATGTATGAGGAAACTATTGAACCTTAAATATTATTTCTATGGAATTATCAATACATTAAAATATATAATATAGACATAATTACATAGAAAAATAAATAGAATATTAAAAAAAAAGGCATACCGATTACAAATTAAGAAGCTTCCTTATGCAAGTTTTCTTTCCTCCAAATTATATCCTTTCTCATCAAGGGTTTTGTATGATATCAATATAGGTGGAGGAATAAGAGGGGTTGGCCATGGTGTATTAGGATAATGTTATGTACCTAGTATTAAAGGGATAAAGTGTGAAAAAGGACAATTTTCAATGAAGAAGTGATCTAAAAAATGGGGGTCACCTAAGTGATAGGTGAAGGACAAATCTAGTTCTTTTTAATTAGGGCTTAAAAATTAGGATGAGAAAATAAAGTGGTTACTAATGGCTAAAACTCTTAGAATGTATAAAGGAGTGATTCTAATGTATTTTTGGATTATGTTGTGAAGTTTCTTAGAGTTTAATAGCTTAAAGAGTAAGTACAAGATTAGATCTAATTGATATAAGGTGAAGTTAATTAGTTTTGTCTTAGTTTTCCTTTTTAATTTTGGATAATATCAAAGATATATATATATATATATATATATATATATATATATATATATATATATATATAGATTATTGAAGTATATAAGATGATGGATTATTGGTTTATAGGTACATAAAAATTATAAGAAAAATAAAGTAAATCGATCTTACTAAATATTAACGTTCTTAGCTACCTAACTAAGGCGAGATAAGTGTGTTGGAGAAACTCTCCTAATTTTTCATCCACTCATTAATATTTTTTAATTATTATAAAAAATATAATGCAAAATAAATATAATCTACTTGAATTTGATTGCTCTGATAATTTTTTTTAATTCTTACAAATGAGCGAGGATATATATATATATATATATATATATATATATATATATATATACTACTACTACTACTACTACTATCAATTACAAATATGTGATTAAGATAAAATGTTTCAAGCTATTATTATGTTAATCACACTGGAGGTATAGTTTTTATAAATGAAAAGAAAGAGTTTAAAATCTATAAATGATCTAACATATGACAAATTTGAAGTTACTAGTGATGAAGTGGATAATTTGAAGTTAGTCTCTCCAGATAATCCATCATTGTAGATATCTCATTTCTTCTATAGAAGCCATTTCTTAAGGGCTATGAACTTCTATGCTTAAGTAGTTCTTCACTTAGGAAGAAAGCATCTTAGAAAAGTAAATTTAAAAAATTTATTTCAAAGTCAAATGCTTAGCATTATAAGGGTCTCCTAATAGATAAGAACGAGCGAGAGTCCAAAACACACAAATTTACTTTCATATTTAAATCTACCACCTACCATTAGCATTTTTATACACATCATTACTAGCATACTGATCACTATTATTAAACAATTAAACATATTATCATTATCATACTTACTACTATTACAATGTTGTAAAAATCTCTATATAGGCCATGATAAATGAATATATATATATATATATATATATATATATATATATATATATATATATATATATAGCTATAAAAATATGGCATTATGAAGAAAAACTAAAAAAAAACACCTAGCCTAAAGTGTAATATCATGATATAAAAGCTCAATAATATACATATTTGTAATATAAATAAATATATTTTAAATACATAAACTTAGGCTTCATGTTAATGATAATTACTTAAAAGAGTCTAGATAAGCATTAGCCTACTAGAAACAAATATAATTTATGAACACCAATCAAACAAGAGGAGCTCATCCCATTAAGCCCATTCATCATCCTCCCCAGCTCTTCGACATTATTGTATTAGACCTCACTATCATTTTAATTGCCTAATAGCCCATATCTTGGGACAACTTCAATGAATAGCTTGAGATAAATGATATATAATGGTGTAAATAATTAAACCAGCATGATAGTTTGACATAGACTCAACCCAAAAAAGTTGAATCTGAGTTAACTTGATTAACTTCTAAATCAAGTTTTGTCTAAGATTTTGACCCATTTAATTTTTTAGATCAGTTTAGGTTGACCTGCTAACTTAAAATTTACAATTATGACTATCCAATCTAAATTTGACCAAAGTGTGGCTTACTAACTTAGGATTCATCTGGTTTTAACTTATAAACGTAAATTTGACCCAATTTTTATGCATTTTTTTAGTTTATGATCACTATCCACACACCCTCTAATAACATTATCCCAATTTAGAACATTGGCAAATTTGTGATTCCATATATTGAAAGAGATCATTGGATTATCAATGGCACCAAAGGCAAGGATGCATGAGTGAGAGTTCATGGGTAGCGCCTACAGGAAGTATGGATTTTGGAAGCAACCTTAGCGAGGTTTGGGGGAAATGCCCCTAAGTGGGCTCTAGGGCGGCAGCCCCAATAATGGAGCTAAGAACTAATGGTAGTCCTTAACCCCATTGTTATATCCTAGTTAATAATCAAAAACTTAGTTGTAGTCAAAAATTGGTAAAGGAGATTTGAATTGTGTACCACTGCCCATGGTTACTAATAGCATTTATCTTTGATAGGTAGCATCTTGGACTCAACAATCTTTGATATATCAGCTATCTTTGATAACAGTCATATTTGACAATAGATAATAGCAAAATTAGACTCAAAGAAGATATCATTATTTTGTTATGTGAAGGCTAAAAACTATTATATAAATAGCCTTTATTCCTTCATCACTTTTATGGTTGAATTTCCTCTTATAATCCTTTAGCTTTATTTCTCTTCTTTACTAGTTTTACTTATCATATAGATATTGAAGCTCTTATAAGGGCATGCTAAGGATATGTCTATTGTTATAATCATATTTATTTTATTGATCATTAATAAATTACTTTTATATATATATATATATATATATATATATATATATATATATATATATATATATATATATATATATATATATATATATATATATATATATATATCCATTTTTAACCCATTTAATAAATGCATTACATTTTAGTCATACTTATTTTTATGCCAAATCAAATTCAAATCAAATTTGAACTTAACTTATTGACCCGAATTGACGCCTCTAGTGATATGCTTCTTCATTGACCTCACAGAATTTTGACAACACCTAATAAAAAATGATGTCTATACTTCATAAACTTCTTATAAACATTACCCTTAAGATTGTAAGGAGTCATTATGTAGTATGAATCAATGTGATGTAGATATTAAAAACTTAATGATGACATTATTTAGAGGTTAAAATTGATCAATTCTTTTATTACTTATTCCAAACTTCTTCTCGCTTGGTAGGTTAATATGACTAATATTTTGGTTAGATGCTCATGTCAGAAGAGCCCAAGGGATAGCTTTATTTTGCATATATGAAACTAAGTAGCCATATTAAAACATATTGGATTAATCTTATATAAAAACAAATTTCAACGATCAGGGCTACTATCTATTACTTCATGGGATGAAATAAAATAAATTTCAAAGAAAAAATGTAACATTGAATTTCCATGATCAACACATTGATGAAATTACATACTTTAACAAAATAATTTAACCATTTTTGAGTATATGATCATTTGATAAATTGATGATCAATTGTGATATAATGGTTTACAATATCATAATCTCATGATTTTGATCTAGTTTATGAATATATTCATAAGAAATTCAGAAATTCTTCTATAAGTAGTTTCCATCCATTTGCCACCCCTTCAACCTCACTAGCTTCTAAAGAATCTAGTAAAGTCAAAGAATTAAGACTTTAATTAGAACCTTTAGTTCATAATCATTTAACATTACTAGTATTACATGTGAAAAAATTGGCTACTATGCAAATATTTGATATCTATAAAAACTACACATAGATCTTTGGCATAAGGATTACTAAAATAAAAATATTGATGAACAAAATATAACAAAATAATATTTAAGAAGTATTGGAAGGATATCACTTAACTATTATGTAATGTGTACTACCCCACAAGCTAAAACTGATTGAAAGCACACCTCAATTTTTCACACTTACTTCAAAAGTGGTGAAAATATGTGTAAACTAATTATTAATAACTGTAGGTACATAATTGTTTTATTATCTATAATTTCATTTGGATGAAGCCCGCGCCCTAGAACTTCACTCATAGCATTACAAGATTGCTTGCATAGATAATACCTCCACATCTATCTTCTAATGCTATCTTATGATTAGTAAACTAAAAGAATATAATAACAAAATTTCATGTAATATCCTTTTGATGGATATTTTCCATATACTTTTGGATAGACCTTAGTTTTTTACTATGGATGTTATAAATTAAAGATAATCATATACATATGCTTTAAATTTTAGAACAAGTAAATTGTGCTAAATCTTACTAAACTTAAGGAGATCAATTAAATATTAATCTCATTAGGAGGTCAATGGAGATAATAATTTTGTTAGAGTTATCATGGTTTTCATAAATCACCTTTTGAATTCATTTCATCTAAGGTGAGTTGACTTTTAAGTGTCAAAAAATTTTCTTGAAAAGCTCTTTTTATAACCTTCTTCTATTAGTTACAAGTATCCAATATGTGATAAATTTAATTCTTAGATAAACACTTCTTAATTTGCCTGATTATCATATGAACCCAAATGCATATGTAAAGCTCAAATGATAGGTTAATGTTCTATTATTTATTAAGGGATTTTATTCAAGAGAGCTTATCTCCATGCACAATACTTTCCTTTTATTTACCTTTACAAAGGATAATATTTAGCATGTGCATAGATATTCACACCACTAATAAAATCACTATTAAAGTATTAGTTTATTATACCTCAACTTGATGACATGTTAATTATGATGAATGGAAGCCCACTTTAAAGAATGGTTTATATGAATGGTTAGTAATGTTATTTAGACTTAAGTACATTCATGTGAGTGATGACTGATCATATCTTGCACCCTTTTAGATTATTAGTCATATGCTTTAATGATATTCTAACTTTTAGTTATACTAAGAGCGATCATAAGCATCATTTGTGATAATGTTTTAAGATGCTTTATCAAGAAAAACTATATATCTATTTAAAAAATGCTCATTTATGATGACTTCAGTGATTTTCTTATGACTCGTTATTTCTGATGATGACATTTATACTTATCTTGATAAGAGTGGGTTATATTGTTCACAATGCATGGAATCTATAGATTTCATGAGTTTGCTACCTTCTATCAAAGATCTATTTATGAATTTAGTATTATTATGGCTCGAATCACCCACTATTTTTTAGAAAGGTGAATTTTATTAGGCAAAGTTAGCTATTTATGCCTTTTCTAAAATTAAAGAGGTTTTGAAAAGTCCATTAGTAGTAAATTTAGTAAATTTTAACAAGTTTTTAAAGCATCTTTGTGATGCTTCTAAAGTGGGCATCAAAGGAGTCCTTAAGCATGAGGGTCATCTCATTACTTTCTTCAATATTAAAAAATTAAATAAAATATGTCAAATTTATTTTATATATGATTGTGAGTTTTATGATATCATTCCGATTTTACATTACTAGCAATATTATTTCCTTTCACAAGAGTCTATACCTAATTATAACCATGAAACTCTTAAATATATTAACACTAAAAAGAAACTTATCTCTTGTCATGCAAAATTAGTTCAATTTTTTTAAGTGTATATATTTATTCCTAAATATAAATTTGGTATAGAGGATAAAGCTATCAATAACTTCAATAGAATATGAACCTTATTATAAACTTTCAGTGTGACATCACTAAATTTGAAAAGGTAGAAATGATTAGTCTAGTTGTTCATACCTACATCAAATTTTTGAGTCCTTGAGTTCCAATGTGCCTATTAATAATCTTGATTATTAAATATAAGATGGCTATCTCTTTTGAGATATGTAACTCTATATTCTATACTCTTGACTTCAAGATTTTCTTGTGAAAGAAATGTACTTAGAAGGAGTGTTTTGTCACCTTAGTTATGATAATATAATAGTTGTGATGGATGATAAATTCTCTTGGTCTAGCCTTATGAAAGATTTAGCCCATGTTAAAGCTTAATGTCAATTGTGTCAAATGATGAAGAGTGGCAAACATAACCCTATATTATACACCAATTTCAATCCCCTACAAATAATGGTAAGATCATAATATGGAATTTACTATATATTGCATTGGTTTATTTTTAGTAGTTATTGGTCACTTTTCTAAAATAGCACACTTTATTCCATGCTATGATATATTAGATGCATCAAATATAGCATCAATCTTCATTCATATGATAGTTTACTATCAAGAGCTTTCTAAAATAATTGCATATAATCATGAAGAGAGATTTATAAGCTATTCTTAAAAAAAATTATGATAAAATCTTAGTACCAAACTTTTTTTTTTTTTTGCAACCAATCACTTTCAAATAGACGGATAAACTAAAATTAGTACTAGAAGCTTAAGAGGCATACCTAGGTGTCTAGTGATCAATCATGCTGGTAGTTGGGACCTAATTCTTCATATTATATAGTTTGTTTATAATAGTTCTTAATTAGTCAAATATTAACAATCCTTTTCAAATTATAACTGAATATGAACTAAAAAAAACTAAGTGGTCTAATTGATTTATCTATATCATGAATTTCCAGTGTATTTTCTTTCCCATTTACATAAAGCATGCATAAATTATATCAAAAAAATTCAACAAAAAATTAGCTTGAGTTATGATAAATATAAAACTAATAGTAATACATATAGAAGATATGTATAATGAGAAAGACTTGATCTAAGTTAAAATTATATTTAAAAAAGTTTCAATTGAAACTCAAAAGAAATTAACTTTCAAGAAATTCAGTCCATATAAAATTATGAAGAAGATGAGAATAATACCTTTTAAATAGATCTTATAATGAATGTTATAAATTCTTTGATATTTAACTATCAAATTAGTATTATACTATGGGCAATCCTCAAATATCATTACTCTCTTTGTTAATAATAGTAACATGCAAATTGATACTCCTTTGCTGCCCCTTTTATCATTTCATCACTTATGCTTACTAAATATGAGTGGATTAGATCATTACTACATCTAATGGAGGTATATAAAGATTCATATTTCATTAGCGAGATCTATCCCTATTTGAAATTTATGACTTACTTTCAACTAATTATATTAGTTGAGCCTACAATTACTACATGATTACTTAGATTTTCATTCACTAGAAGAGAATCCTTAAAATAGGTGAGTGCTAATATAAAGTATCATCATCATAAAGCCTTTGTTTATGTATTCAAGATATATTAATTATATTATGGAATTTTATTTTAATAGGCTATTGTGTCATGACGTTATATTTTGAGTCATATATATATAAAGCTATTTTAGATATATATATATATATTTATATATATATATATATATAATAATGTAGATGGTGTAAGAATGATATGATAGTGATAATGGTGTTAAGAATGATAGTGATAGGTATGATATTGATAGTAAGTACAAAAATAATGATGGTAAGTGATAAATTCATATTAGGAGGATGTATTTTAGATTAGATTTCTCATTTCTAAAAATATGAAAACCTTCTGATGCCAAATACTTAACCTTGAAATAAAAATTTCATCTTGAATTCTTTTGATCTTTTTATGCGCTTTTCTCTCAAGTGACGATAATGATATTATTGTAAATATAGTAATTTTAATAATGTTATTTATATCAATAAGTGAAAGTTTTAATGTTGCATGCTAAATTTCCCTTAGTGATAAGAGAATGACTTTTAAAAAAGGAATGATATCTCATGATGATAGATTGTTTATAAAGACCAACTTCAAATTATCTCTTACTTATCATTGGTTACTTTAAATCTATGATAAGTTAGATTATTATAACTTCTCAACTCTTTTGCACTTATAAAAATTAGATATATAATGTGATAGCTTAGTAATAGCTTCAATCATTTAACTTTTATCACATGTTTATTAATATGATACATGAAACATACAATTATCTGTGAAATTAGTATTATAACTATCACGAAAACAAATAGAACTTCGGAAAGTGTGATAGTACTATAATTTTGTTCTGGTATTTTTGTGGGTAACAAAAAGAAATTGCAGGAGTAACCCTCGATGAAGGAACCGGAGCAACCATGTCAGATGACGAAGACGATCTCCAGCTCGAATGCGCTCTTGATCCTGTAATGGACGGACATGATCTAATGGGTTTCGGCCCACTTCTGCCGACTGAATCCGAGCGTTCTTTAATGGAGAGAGTGACGCAGGAGCTCAAGCTTGAGCTGAAACAGGTCTTGTCCAGTCTTTGCATCTGCATTACAGATTTAATCTGATGGGCGTAATTTGTAATTATATGAAATGACAGGCACTCTTCTGTTTTTCGATGTTCCTCTTACAGAGTTTTAGGTCGAGAATTGAAGATGTGAGAGAGATTATGAGGAAGAGAAGGGCAGGAAAACTTCCAGGAGACACTACTTCTGTGCTCAAGCAATGGTGGCAGCAGCATTCCAAATGGCCGTACCCGACGGCAAGATTACAATATTTTTACAGTCTTAACCATAGATTAAAATTATATCGAAAAATGGAAAATTTTAGGTGTAGAGTGTAAACAATAATTTGCTGTGGTTCTTTTTTTTTTTTTTTTTTAATTTGATGCATGGAGGGATTGATTGAAAATTCCTTTTAAGCATAATATAAAAAACATATTTCACTAAAATAAAATATAAAAGACAAATATTGTATTCAAATAACTGACTGATTGGTGGAAAAAAAAAATCTTATTTTTTAATGTACAATAAAAATCTTCTTAGCTTAAACTGCTAGGAGGGATTTTTATGTTGTTAACAAAGATGATTTGGTATATGCAGGAAGATGACAAAGCAAAGCTTGTCGAAGAGACTGGTCTCCAACTGAAACAGATCAACAATTGGTTCATCAATCAAAGGAAGAGAAATTGGCACAATAACTCCCAATCTGCAACAAGCTGCTTGAAATCTAAGCGCAAAAGGTATTTCTCAAGGCTGCACTCTATACATAAAACAAGACTCTTCAGCTTTTTTTTAAAGGTTAATGATTGATTAGGTGATCTGTTTGCAGGTAACTGAGAAGACGGCCATGGAAAATGATCATCTTATATAAAGTTATCAATATAGTGGTTGTGGATGGGCTTCAAACTTAACACAGAAATATATTGTTGTGGCAATGGCGAGGAGCAGAAGAAAAAAAGAGTTTTTTCCCAGAAGAAAGGTGACAAGATGGAGTCCTGAAGTATCAGTTCTAACAATATTGTAAACTGGAAACCGATAGTGCTGGATATGTAAAGTATAATTGCTCACCCCTACCTTTAAATTTATACACACACCTCTTTTTTTTTTTTGGCTTTTCTAACAATGAATATTTTTCAAATTGCTGTATTAAATGCTATAAATAAGTTTTTGATTACTCAGTTAGTGGGGATGTAATGTTGTGGACATGTATAACGATTGATTTCTTGGTTTGTATGATTTTTGTTCATCTCAAGGGTAGATTTGTTTGCATTGTTTCTCATCTTCTGGCGCCTCAAAATCTCTCTTATTCAAACTTGATTTTTGATGTGAAATAATTAAAGATAAACTTGTCAGGGAGCTGAAAGATTTATGGATATATTTTGAGTTTGATTTTAATTAGGAAAAGGTTGTTAGGATGCTCTGTTTCTCATATTTATTTTCATTATTATGGATTTTATTTATAAGTGTTTTTGAATGAATAAAAGATGTCAAAGTTTTTCTGATCTATAATTATTATCCTAATCTCAGTATATTAATTTAGGGATTGTTTGGGATCACCTTTTTTTTTTTGGATTTTTATTTTTTATTTTGGCTATTTTTAAAAATATATTTATTTGATGTGTTTTTATAGGACTACAAATGAACTGAGCGTTCGACAAGCTACACGTGCTCGGCTCAATTAGATGTTATTCATGATCGTTTGATTAGTTAATCAAACGAGCATGAACACTTTATAATCGTTTGGTTCATTTATGTTCATGAACATTATCGTTTAAAACTCATGAATAAACTCGTTACGGAACTTAATTATGGCTCGACTAAGACTTGTTTGTGAACAATTTTATTTAAATTATTATTTTTTTAGGCTTAATAAGCTTTAATTGATACAGCTCGTATATATTTCTCAACAAGCTGCTTGTGAACAAGCTTGATTAAAGCTTATTTATTTCATTAAACGAGTTGCTTGTTAACAAGCTCGATAATCCAATTTTAACTGAGCTCATGAACAAACTCGAATAGAGCTCGATAATGATAAACAAGCTCAAGGTTGAACACCATTCTAAAAAGCTCGAACTCCAATCGAGCTCGAGCTCAATAATATAAAACAAGCTCAATCTTGAACACATTGTTGACCCTCGATTTTGCCCTCCGAAAATGAAGAACCGTTCCCACCTCCTCTTCGATCCGTCTCCCATAACCATTCCCTCCCACTTTTCTCTCAACCGCACGCGCCCAATCCTCCCTCAAAACTGAACAGAGCCCCTCTCGTTCGCAAGAAGAAACCGAACGGAGCCCCTCTCGTTCGCAAGAAGAAGCCACAAGCCCTCGCTCGGTTCCATCTCCCAACCCCTCTAAACCCATAAGCCCACATTCTCTCTCTCATTTCTTCACTCGATCAGAAGATCCTTGCCTGATTTCCCTTCAAACTGCAGGCTCTTCCATCCGAAATTCTCTCTCTCTTTCTTTCTCTCAAAATACTCTTTGGCATTCTCTCCTCTTTTCCTCATCTCAATCAAGGTAGTCGATCTTCCTCTTCATGAAGGCAGTCTCTCCTATTCCATCTCACTTAATGTCGTTCATACAAATACTCTCTTCTCCATGATCTTCACATGTTACAGATCTACTTCATGAGGTCACCGCCATCTCTCTTGTGATACCGCCTCAGATCTCCACCTCAACCCATCCTCCTTCATGCACCACTGCCTCTCTAAATCCCGTAAATCCACCTGCCAACGGGCTTTACTAAATCTGGGATTTACGATGAAACGGGATTTAAAATTATGTAGGATTTAGGTTAAATCTTGTTACCAAAATTTCCCTTAGCTTAAATCTGCTCAAATCCCGGAGTCAAACAACCCCTCTTTCCTTCCTTGCAAGTGACGGAAACCAAGAAAGAACTCCGTCATTAGACGGGTTCCACCCGGTCTCCGGCACTTTCCCATTCCCTTCCTTCCTCTAGGTTTAGTTTAGATGCCAGAGTTTATAATTGTGGTTGATTGTGAATGCATAAAAATATGTGAATGTGTATATGGTATATGTATATACTTTTTTTTGTAGATTTGAAGGCCTCTATTGACCTCATTTTTAGAATGAGCTCTCAACCCCTCCATCTTAGATATAGGACTTCTCTTAGACACTAAGAGTTTCTTAGTCTTAAGACACTTCCACTAATTAGGTGAACACTCAACCTAACCATAGAGACTTAGAAGAGTTAGCCATATGAATTAGGTCATGCCTTAGAGGTGTTAGGAAAACTTGTCTACCCTATAGCTTGAACCAAATCCTCACTTCCTTCCTTCAAGTTAAACTTTAAAATCAAATCAAACTTCATTCAAAACAAACTTCAAACTCCAAATCAATTTCAAAGCAAATCTCACAAACTTAATTGATTTTCTCAAATCTTAAATCAATTCCATTGGATTTTCTCAAATCATTAATCAATTCCAAATGATTGAAACCCATGATTGAATTCCAAATTCCAAAAATCTTTCCAAAGCCCTTTGATTTCATCTTATGGACTTAGCCTAAATCAAATCCAAATCAATTCAAATTCAAAAGATTTTCATAACCCAATTTATATTATTTATATTCACAAATATAAATGAAATATAAATTCAAACAACCATAACCAAATTTAAAACTCAAATCCAAATCTAATAAAATCCAACCTAAGCCTTTTAAGTCAAATTCTTAGCCAAACTCAAATCAAGCCAAACCCTTGATTTTTCTTCATGATTCAATCAATCTTTAAATCATGAAACCAAATATAAATATAAACTTCAATCATCAAACCAAAACTAAACTCAAAAATCAAACCCAAATCAAACTCATGTTCACTCCTTTGAACTTGAAATTGTCAAATGAATCAAAACTCATTTGACTTTAAATCATTTGCAAATGAATTTATATTTCAATAAGTTCATATGTGAGTTCAATCAAGCTTTAATCAAGCCTTGATCAAGTCAATTGACCCAAAGCACTTGACCCAAAGTGACTTAAAGTGTCTTTTTGAGCCAAATTCTAATCCTACATAATTTGGATTGAACTAAGCCCACCTAAGCTTCACATTGTGAGCAACAATCATCATGAGATGATCAATCACTCAAATTGGGTCAAACCAAGTCAAACCTAAGGGTTGACCAAGTCAACACTTAACCAAAATGAAATCCAAACTAGCTAAAATCTACCATAGGCCAAATTGATTGAAATCATTGATCAAAACTAATTCATGATCAATGTTTGAACTTGACCAAGTCATCATTTGAGGCTAACCTAGCCCAATTGGCCACTTGACCCAAGATGACTCAACTTGACCTAAAAAGTCAAAATGTGTCAAAACTTGGTCTAAGGCAAATTAATTGAGACTAATGGGTCAAATTCATTCTAAACAATTTGTTGAACTTGACCAAAGCCTCAATTGGCCAACTAGACCCAACCTAGCCCAATTGACCATGAACCCAACTTGACCTAAAGGGTCAAATCAAGCCAAAATCAAATTAAACCAAAATTGATTAAAATCAAAGCTACGAAAATATTTCAAATGACCAATGAAACCTAAGTCAACCCTTGACCTAACCCAATTAGGTCAAATGGATCAAATTGATCAACTTGACCCATTTAACCTAAATAAATTCAAATGAACCAAAACCAAATAGAAATCAAATTGAACCAAACCAATGATGCCAAAACATTTTAAATGGTCATATGAACTTAACCCAACCCTTGGTTTGACCCAATTTGACCAATTGATCAACTTGACCCAAGTTGACCCATTTTGACCTAAATGGGTCAACATGAGCCAAATGATATCAAATCAACTCCAAATTTCTTGAAATTTGGACCAACCCTATTTCAAACTATTCTAAATCGCCTGTAAAATCAAAGCCAAATGACCATTTTATCCCTAGGTCAAGGGGTAACCTATGACCAATTCTACTTTGAATTTGGTCATATCCTTTTCATGGCCACTTGGCACCCTCTTAATGGACCAAGTGGACACTAATAAGAGTGGTGCACAGACTGGGTTTGGGTCACCAAACAACCCAAGGCCAAAATAGACCCTCCACTTAGAAATTCTCCACATGGGATTGCTCCTCCACTCAAATGAGCACATGGGAACTTCCCCACACCACTCCTCTGCCAAAAATGAATGGCATACCATTGAAAACAGCCTAACCAACTCACTCCATGGAATCAATTTAATCAAAATGGAAAAACACCTCTCGGTCGTCCGATCCTTGTAGGGGGAGATATACTCCCCTTAATTTCACTTGAACTCAAAGGATTCACACTCGATTGATCTAAGAGAACTTAGAGCAAGCTTCTCCAAGTTCCTTCAAGCTTCTTCAACCTACTTTGAATTCTCTATTTTCATATTTCCTCAAGCCGAAAACATGGGAGCTCATTCAAAATTCCAACTCATCCATCACTCAACCAAAAGCCAATTGCTCTTGCAAGCACCCTCAGAGGACCCAATCGAGTTCATCCTTCTTCCAAGCGCAGGAGGAGGAGCTAGACCAAAATGTAAGCCTGGGAGGAGTTTGGCCAATTGAAGGATCTACTCAACCTCAAGCCTTCAAACCTTCAACAGGGTTTCGTCTCCACTAGACAAAGCTACCTCGATGGTTAGGAGCGTCGATGATAGCCTCCGACGAGGTATGGACCAAAACAAAGCTTAGGTGTAGGATTCCTTGGTCCTTTGTGAAAGAAAGTTTTACCCCATTGCAATTCAACAGTTGGATGTCTTTGTTCTTACTCTTAGATGGTGTGTGATCAATCCTAGGTCAATCCGAGCTCTATCGAGCTTGGATCAAGCCATGGAGGATGGACGGTTGCCATCTCCCGCAAGCGAGGGCAGGGATGAATCCCGGACCATCCATCTCGTGTTTTGGATGGACGATCCTGATTAAAACACATGAGATCCATTGTTTAATCCCTTTAAAACCGCGGGCTTGATCTTGACCATCCGATCTTTGATTAGACGGTCCAAGGGAAAGCGCGTAGCGCCGCCAGCTGATTGTGTAGCCAAAGTGACAACTTAAATAATGAACCCCATCGCGCCACGTGGAAAGTGCGCACCACATCAGCGGTCCACGTAGCGCCGATGGGATTAGTTATATAATTAAGGATTTAATTATCTAATAATCACATAAACTTCAAAATTACATAACTAAATGTAGAAAAATCAGGAAAAATACAAACTCAAATGCATTTTGAAGATATTTCAAAGGGGAATAATATAAAATTAAGTTTAATTGATTTTGAACAGTAAATTTTATACAATTTGGGTTTTATTGGGAATATAATTATGTTAATTACTCGCTAATTATTTTATTGATTAATCCCAAACTTCTCAAGTATATTTAGTGGAATGACTTCTACCTCCCTAATTTTCTTGGGATTTATTAATGGTTTAATTAGGGGAATTGGTTGATTCACTCCTAATCACTCCCTTAATCAATTAAATGATTAAATAACTTATTAAATAATGATGAATTCATTAATTAAATTTGTTAACCATCTTGAAATAGTGGATAAACTTAGGGAATGAGATTAGGATGTATTTTTTAAATCTTTTCCTCTAAGTCTATTTCATTTGAATGAAAACTTAATTAATTTATAAATTGATTAATGATTTAATCATTTCATTAAATAGCTTAATTAACCAAACTCAAAATCAAAAATTAATCCAAAAACTTAATCACTTAATCAATTCTTTCTTGGGTAGATACTTAGGTGTTCAATAATCTAAGTAGCTTAAGAAAATCATATCTAACCCATATGTGTGAGAAAGGTTATGAAAGTACTTAAATTAAACCATTTAGCTTAATTAATCATTAATTGTGAGGCAAATGCATTAGACCCCTTTCTTTCTTAGGTGCATTGCTGATTTAAATTCTTTGTGATTTTATGTCATACATTGGCTCATAATTACTTGGTTAAATATGTTAAAGTGGTGTAGGTAAAGAGTAATTAATGGACTTAATGTACACCTTAACCTAAGAAAAAATATAAAATCAATCTAATGATTCTAAAAATAAACTAAATCAACTCACACATGGGGAAATGGGTTAGGACTAGCAAACATTTTCACATTTCCCAAATTCAAATCAATCTCAAAGAAAACCTAAAAAAACTTTTTTAAACAATTTTGATTCACTTTAAATAATCTTATTCCATAGGATTGTCTTTAGAAATTAATTAGGGTGAATGAATTTACAAGCTTTCATCACTTTATTTTATTTCTAGCATGGTAAATGTGTATGTCATATAAAAATCATGCATTCATGTCTTTTGAAAAATCAAATTAAAATAAAATATTTTCTTTATGTCAAATTGCATGTTTTGACTAAAGTAAGAATATAAATGGCTATTATCACAACTAAATCTAAAAATTATTTTCAAAACTTATAAATCAAACATTACAAATGAAAGGTATGCTACTTATAATTACTTATAAGCATGCATGTGAGTATAATATAAGATGTGCTTTATGTGACTTTCCTTCTCTTCTCTTCTCTTTTAGCATAGTTTTGAATAGGATTTGCAAAGTGTATAGTTCATTTGAAAAGAACACAACACTTAAATTCTTATTCACTCCTATGTTATCAATTAAGAAGGATATTCACATTCACACATGTAAATTACATAACCAAATCAAACAAACAAATACAAATTTTTTTGCATATTTCTTTTTTCCATTCATTTGCTTTTGTACATGCACATGTATTTAAGAAAAGTGGTATATTAGTCTGGACATCCCAGGGTTGCGAGGCTTTAAGTAGCCCCAAGTAAGTCTTATATCTTACACCCCTGGTGTAAGAAAAAATGACGTCGTACTCACTTATATCTTTCATACATGTAAATGTGCTTATGAATAATGGATAAAAGAATCTGTCTTTTCTACTTAACAAAAATATGCATACATGAAACATTCTAAATTTTCTTAAGCAATATCACTTAGCATTCATCATGAAGGTGTGCTAAACATTTACATTTGCATGTATAGATATGATTAGGATTCATCCATATGCATGTTACACATGTTGGAAAGAAATAAAGTGTTGTATGTTTTGTGATAGTAATTCACTGTACTTAATCTTAAAATATCTTTCTTTTTGAATAAGTTTGTTTAAATAAAATATAAACTTAGAATTAACTAAAATACATAATAAGATATTCACTAAATAAAAAATTTTAATGAATCTATTTTAGAAATTACTTAAGGTAGGGAGGAAAGAGAAGTTCTCTTCTCTTTTCATCTCTTTATAACACTTAGCAATTAATTATAGGTTCATTCAAACCAAATCAAATCATAAAAATAAAATCAATCAAGTCAACTAAATCACTTAAATAAAACCACCCTCTAAGTTGAACCTTTTCACACTTAGAAAACTCTAAATTTAAAACTAGCTAAACATACACAAAGCTTAAATGACACACATATTAGGCTAAGTCATCATTTCTAGTCCTATGTTAGGGTCATGGTTTGATGTTTACATTTATTTTGTGATGTGATATTTTATCAGATGTTAGGTGTATGTGCATACGAATGGTAGGGCGATCTTAGTCTAACCATTGTCTTCTATAGGGGATTGTGCTTAAGGGGCACTGTAATAAAAATAAAAATACTTTTATTGTGCAGGTTACTTATACTCCTAAGCATAATCCAAAATAGGTTAGGTGGACTTGGTTACCCATGTGTGGGGTGCTAAGTCTAATTTATTCATATACATGCTTGGGATTATTTCATTTGTTTAGCTAATATTTGTTTTGCAGGTTTTAGTTAGATTTGTTTTTCCCATTTTCATGTAATTTTGCAATTAGGATTTGGAATGATTGTTATGGGGATTAGGATGAACATTGGTCATAAAACTATATCTTATGTACCATGTGAAGCTTTTGGAGTAGCCACATTCCAACCAACCAAAAGAAGAAAGAAGAAAGAAGAAAGAATAAATGAAGAAATGAAGAATGAAGAGACCCCATAACAATGAATTCCTTCTTGATTGTAATTTATTCATTTATAATCAGGGTTGTATAAGGGTAGAGCTTCATACCCAATTTATTTTGAGTTTGTGTGGGGCGACCACAAATGGCCTCTTATTCTTTTGCGCTAGTTTTATAAATTAATTGATGTTTGTTTAGCTTGTGCATTAAGATGGATGTTTTCCTATTTTTTTCTTACTTTGATGTATGACCTGGATGACGATTAGGCTCTTAGAAAATAAATTTCCTATCCAACTAATTAATTCAAACTAAAAACAAATAACTCATAACCTCACCTAAAGCCTAGATTATAAAACAAGATAAAAGAATTAACAACCCCTTAGCTAGATGATGTATATTTTCACATCATGCATAAAAAAGCATCTTATTTTACTCTTATTATGGAGGACTTCCACCTTTGCCAGAGAACTTGGCCTTTAAGAGCCATGGTGAAAACACACCTCCACACTCTCATAATCTAATTTCTCATGCATTAGGCATATGAATCCTAAAACTTGTGTCAAATTGATTGTCCAAAATAAAAATAAAACATAACAAAAATTTGTATTAGATTGAAGTCATTAATCATGCCTACATGATCTAGTCTCTTAGGGAGTGTGTTTAAGGACTTAGTCTCTTTCTAAATAACAATAGCTTAGCTATCTTGCAAAAGCATTTGACTTGCCTACATGTATTTAAAATCATAGGAGGAGTTAGTTGGTGGCCACCCTGGGTTGTAAGTCCAATGGGTGGTTTATCCTCTCTTATGGAGGTAAACCAAATACTCATTTTCTCCTTAGATTTAGGTCATGTTCCTCATCAAAGCTCCCTAGATTTAGGTTGAGGTTGCTACTTTTTTGTGGCTACAAGCATAAATCCTCACCTCTTAGCATTTCCATGACCTTATCATGGGATTGTAAGCCTAGATTTCTAATAAAATTCAACTCAAATAAATAAATCACTTTAATTTCAAAAATAAAGCCCAACCATAGGATAGTTTGGGATGCTTTAGGCTTCCTAGTATCCAAGCATCCCCACTTAACTTCCTTTGGCTTTAATAATAACTCCTCTGATCAATCACTTGATCTTCTAAAATAAATAAATTGATTGATAGTCCTATTTTTGAAATCTTTGGAGACATCATTTACCTTAATTAGTATTCTAAGGAATCTCATTATGATATTAACTATGGGGCTTGCCTCGTAGAACTTAACGAACCAGTTTAAAATAAACCCTTTACTTTTCATATAAAGTAGGGAAGAATCTACATTCAAGACCCATAGTCTTTAAGTCCTTATTAAGATGATTAGGTCCATTTATAGGATGGTGACTTATGTCTCGAGACAATACATCATTCTCGTACCATCACCTAATAAGAAATATCTCTAATCGTGGTGTCCAACATAAGAAGTGTTGTTTGCTGAAAATTTATTTTTGGTTCTTCATTTATTTCATTTCTCTATGTGAAAAGATTAGATGAAGAATAGAAAATAATTTTTTCATTTCCCACAGATTTTTATGGCGACTCCACTGGGGATGGTTCCTCTCTCCATCTTTGGTAAATGATGGTTGTCTCAAGTCGATAGTGGGTTTGTATTTTTATATGAATGACTATCTTTCTTTCTATTGGCACTTAGTTTATTTCATCCTTAAGCTAAGCTAGCCAACATCTTTTAGGTTTTAGGACCTTACTCCGTGTAGGTCTTAAAACCCCTATTGAGTTCCCCAATGGTTGAAAATAAAAATTTAATAAAAAAAATAACTAAAGACTTCCTCCTTACCATTTTTTATGGTAAGGAAAGGTTCATTCCAAAAATAAAGAAAAATAAATCCTTTATAAAAAATATTTATTTCTAAAAAGCATTTTTTCAAAATACACATAATAAAATGTTTTGCACAAAAAAAATTATTATAAATCACCCTCATCTAACAATCCTCATGATTGTTATATGAAGGATCATTCTAAAAATAAAATTCAACAATCATATTTTCCGAAAGAACAAATGAACATCTTCATTCAATTTATTGAATGAAAATTTCATTTTTAAACAAAAATCAACAATCACATTTCCAAAAACAAAAATCAACAATCTCTTTCCAAAAATGAAATTCAACAATCATATTTTCTAAAAGCACAAATGAATATCTTCATTCAATTTATTAAATGAAGATTTCATTTTCAAAACAAAATCAAATCATCTTTTTAAAATAAAATAAAAAATAACATTTTAAAAATAAGATCAATAATCATATTTCCCAAAAAAATAAAATCAATAATCATATTTTTCCAAAAGCTCAAATGAACTTCTTCATTCAATTTATGGAATGAAGATTTCATTTTTTTTTAAAAAAACAAAAATAAAACCAACAATCTTTTTCAAAAATAAAATCAACAATCATATTTTCCAAAAGCACAAATGAACATCTTCATTCAATTTATTGAATTAAGATTTCATTTTCAAAAAATGAAATCAACAATCACATTTTCAAAACAAAAATAAAATCAACAAACATCTTTTCGAAATAAAAATCAAAATCATCAAAATTAAAAATCACAGATAACACTTGGATCTTTCATTTAGCATACCCAAATTTGCTAAGTGAAGATCCTCTTTTTCAAAAAACCAAAATCAAAAATAAAAAATAAAATAACATTTGGATCTTTCATTTAGCATACTCAAATTTGCTATGTGAAGATCCTCTTTTTAAAATTAAAATCAAAATCAAAATAAATAAAATAACACTTGGATCTTTTTTAGCATTCCCAAATTTGCTAAGTGAAGATCCTCTTTTCAAAAAAATCAAAATCAAAAAATAAACAACATTTGGATCTTTCATTTAGCATACCCAAATTTTCTAAGAGATCCTCTTTTCAAAATCAAATAAAATCAAAATCAAAAACACATTTGGATTTCCTTAGCATACCTAAATTTGCTAAGAATCTCTTTTCAAAATCAACAAAATAAAATCACATTTGGATTTTCTTAGCATACCCAAATTTGCTAAGAAATCCTCTTTTAAAATCAAATCAAAATCAAAATCAAAAACATTTGGTTCCTTAACATACCTAAATTTGTGAATCTATTTTCAAAAATCAACAAAATAAAAATCACATTTGGATTTCTTTAGCATACCAAATTTTAAGAATCCTCTTTTCAAAATCAATAAAAAAACAAAATAACATTGGATTTAGATACTAAATTTTTCTAAGAATCCTATTTTCAAAATTCAACAAACACATTGGATTTCTTAGCATACCTAAATTTGCTAAGAATCTATTTTAAAATCAAATAAAACACATTTGATTCTTCATTTAACATACCCAAATTTGCTAAAAATTCCATTTTCAAATTCACATGATTCACAAACAAAAGCAAAACAAAAAATATTTTCAAACACCTCACCTTGCATACCCAAATTTGCTGAGTAAATTCCAAAAATCACAAAATCAAAACAAGATCAATTAAGCCTTTACTTTAACATACTTAAATTTGTTAAATAAATGGTCCTCAAACTCAAAAATCAAAATCAAATATGAACCTATGGAAGCATCATTCTCTCCAAAAATATTTGAACCCATTTTAACATACACAAATTTGTTGAAAATGGATTCTACATTCAAAAATCCTCTTTCCAATCAATTTCAAATATCTCTAAATTCATTTGATTTAACACTTTCAAGTTGAGTGTGGGTTCAAATTCTAAATCAAAATTCAACAAAATAGAAATATGATTCAAGTTTGTTTTCAACGCAAACTTTTAGTCAACTTGTCGGTTGGTTCAATGGTTAGTTTCAAAACAGTATGTCTTTACATTTCCTTTGGGATGGACTTGGCCGTGCCACTTGATTTGACTTGCCCACCTCATCCACAGGCCAAGGCTTTGAGGGGCTAGGATCACATGTGAGGGACCACCCTCACGGCGGTCAGAGTGTGGCTGAGGCGGTCGATCATCCAGTTGACATGCCATCTATTGAGACTCCCTCAAGAGGAAGGTGGCAGTTCCCAGCAAGTGCTTGCAATGCTAATGCGATTGTTCCCTTGTTGTTCCAATACGGGCTAGCACCCACTTTTGGCTCCCTAGGGAAGGCTCCCGATTCCGTGATTGTCTCCTCACCTTTGAGTGGGTCTAGTTCTACTGCTCAACCTAATGGACTCACAGAAACAAGAAGATCAAGCGGTATCATACACCATAGGGGAGTTTGATGCGGTTCTCATTGTAGAGAGTTACTAGGATGGTTTCTCCACTTGGTCATGAAAATGAGTTCCACCCTCTCATTTAATAGAGAGGATGTTAGGATTTGCTTCACCTCCAGATATTTTAGGCTCCTATCGAGAGGAGGAGGTTGTCGGCCTTGATCGATTCTTCAGAGTTGGCGAGCCTGGATGATCAGTTGAGCTCATTTGTGTTATCATTCCAGTGTTGTGACATCAGGCGAGGAGGGAGGAGGCTTACATCGAGTGCATATTACTAGCGAGAGGCGAAGGTATAGCGGCTCACCTCGACCCTTATTGACTTTGGATTTCTTGCGCATCGACCATGATCTCATCTTACTTAGTACTACCCACCATAGAGAGGAGCTCCATTCGAGAGAGAGAGTCGATGGTGCCTCCACCACCGCTCTACTCTTCACCCATCATCTCCCATGTTCCATCATCTCTATTCTAGCAAAAGCCATGAAGGTGCATCGGGAGAAGAGAACCCCATTAGTGATCTATGGCCAAGAGATCATTCCATCTACCACCCTCGGCGAGTGAGCTCTCTGCTCGACCTTACGCCTAGTTATGGTGAAGAAGGGTGACCAAGTCTTTCCATCACCACCACCACCTGTAGCTATGGAGATATATATAGTTGAGGGAGGAGGAGTTAGTCACCCCATAGATCTTCCTAGAGTACCACTCCATAGATCCGGCAAATAGAGTATATATCCTCTAGTGAGCGTAGTCCTCATAAGATCAGCTCTCCAGCAGCAGCAGAGGTTAAATGTTTATCTATTCATGACAGTGATCCCACTATCGATCAAACTTGATCTTTTATACATGTTCAGTTGGACCAATCCCTAGATGACATTGTAGCTCAGTATATAGTGGAGAAGAAGGAAATCTTAGGATATGCCTAGTCCAATTTAGAGGATGAGAATGTTAGTTTTGATCCGAATGAAGATGATCTTAGAGAAAGGGGTACACATGGTAGACACAGGGTTCCCTCCTCCATGATTAGGAGGTATGAAGGTGTTAGCGACCTACTACTGAAACACCTTCTTTAGCAAATAAAGCAAAAGATGAACAATATAGATGGGGAAGAAGGCTTGAAGACTTACTAGCGGATTTGACATTACAAACCAAGCCCGGCCCATCCATATAGCGAGAAGTCGGTTGTTGCATGTCTTGGATCCCAAGACTTCACCTCCATAGAGTAGAGGCGGCTTATAAGAAGGTAGTGGATAGTACCTCCATACAGAAAAGGACATTAAAACATGGTTGAGCGGTGAGTGAAAGTGTTGGCTCAAGCGAGGAGGATCATCGGTTCAAAGGTAGACCTACCCGGAGGAATTGATGTCATCCAATATCCTAAGGGTTTTGTGCCACCTTCTTTCAAGAGCTTGATGGCGGTGAGGGAAAGCAATTATGCACTTAGCATTTGTTGCAATCTTGGTAGTGATGCTCTCTAGACTTTTATTGGTAGCTTAGTAGCATAGCCTTCAATTGGTATCGAACTTCAACAAGTGAAGATTTTTTGTTGAGTTGGAGTAACTCTTCATCAAGAGGTTTGCTTTATCGACAAAAGGGTGATGAGCGATCTCATTGTAGCTCAACAACACATTGGTAAGTCCCTCATTGATTATACTCTTAGATGACATAATTTGATTATTAAATGCAAACTACAGCTGTCTGAACAGCATGCCATTAAAATTTTGTTGAAGAATATTCATGGTACGATTGCCTTCATGCTCAAAGGTTTTACCATCAAAATATTTGAGAAACTAATCAACAAGGCAGCTAGCTTACAAGGAGAAGCCAAACAGTTCCTTTTATGGACCAATCAACAAAGCCAAAGCCACAAAAAGCTTACAAGAAGAAGCTAGGGGCTGATGTAAACAAGGGGAAGCAACTGAGAAGCGGTATGAGACCTCGTGCTCCCTTTGTCCTTACCTCTCACCAGGCCATCCTACACATAGCCTCCATACCTTCACCTCCTTCTACCACATAGCAGTGGTACACACATACCCACCGCTAGGTAGCTATGGTCCACCTTCTCTTTTGGATAAACTAAATAAGCCTTATTCATTTAAGAGGGAGGTAATCAAGAAAATCTTTAAGAATCTCGTAAAGAAGTCTGATTTTTAGCTACCTGAACCTAGAAAGCTCGAGGAAGTGGATAAAAGCATTGATCCTAACTTTCTTGCCCCTACCACCGCATGCTTGGTCATGTTTTGGAGGATTGCTTTACATTCAAGGATTGGCTTAAGCATAACTTCAATACCAGTGCTATAGTTATCCTGAAGGAATACCTTGTGGAATAACCATCCAGTTCCATTAGGGTAATCCTTGGAGATACCTACGATCCTTGTAAAACCAAAAAAAGGTTATCTCCTTATCCCGTACCTCTAAGAAGATTGTGTCGAAAATCAAAAACTTTCCTTGCGGGTGCCTAAGGTAGCTCAAACCTCCAACATCAAGAAAGGTTTGCAAGTTGTCTAGGACAACTCAGAGAAAGGAGGAGCTCAGCAGTAGCGGCGACTTAGCCAGGATAGCCAAGTAGTGCACCACGACTCAGTCTCCTCATAGTTACATCTACTACATCAGAGAGCACCTCTATTTTAGCTAGCTTTTTCTCTAGTAGACATCTTGTATCGGCAGATGAGGGCATCAAATCCCTCACCCCTCTTACTTTACTTGATTTCTACTATGTACCTCCTTCAAAATCTAAGAGAGGAATAAAGCTAGTTTGAATTATATTTGTATCACTTTTGATTGGTTGTCTAATTCTACTCCTAATGAAAACTCTTTAAGTCTAAATAATAATTATATGACTCGATCTTCTCTTGAGTTGGACCTTCCTTCTCTAATACTATGAGTTCACCTCTTGAGATAGACTTGGAATCATCGATTTTGAGGGTCCCATAGGGAAAGGTAGGTGAGCACGAAGAAGCGAATCTTCCACTAACGCCAAGAGATCACCAAAGTCAACCTCTGGAAAGGTTCTACCTCTAGGCAACCTCAAGATAAGGGAAAATAAGTCATTGGTTTAGAGGATCGAGAAGCCCCTCCACAGGATGCTCCACCATTGGATATGTTTGTGGAGGATCAACCCAAAGTGGACTATAATATCCTCTCTCACCTAAGAAAGTTGTCATCTAAGTTAAGCATATATGATGCCCTTATCTTATCTAAAGAGATGAGAGAATCATCAATCAAGGCTCTCCTTGATTCAGAGATATGCTTAGCGGCGCTATTGGAGAGGCGCATTATTCGAAGCTGGGGAATCACCTTCACGAGATGAAGACCTTCTTAGGGAAATGGAGCACACCGTCCCTTTGCATTACAGTGGACATGGCGATTCAAACTTCGAGTTCTCATTTATCTAGGTGCATCGATGAACATTATGAGTCAAGACCCTTGCATATTTGAGGACATTTCCACACTCAGGGAGATCAGATGATGTTTAGAGGATTCAATGAATAGGGCGAGAGGGCTTTAGGTTCTATAGTGTTACCTTTGGAGATAGGTGACTGGAAGACTGAAGCCAAGTTTTATATCATTGATTCAAATACTTCATTTTCACTTTGCTCGGTAGGCCTTGGATACATCAGAATAAAATGATTCCATTCTTCCTTCATCAGCATCAAGTTCAGGAAGGCTGGGATTGAATACTATGTCAAAGGTGATGAAAAGCCATTTTCAAGAGAAATTGAGATATTGAGGATGCGACTTACTATCTTCCTCAAAATATCTTTTCTCATGAACTTGGTCAAAATTCAAATTCAAAAGAAAAAGAAGAAAAATAAAATAAAAATAAAAGGAAAAGAAAAATAAAAGTCCAAGTGAATAAGAAAAGGAAATCGAGGAAGAAGTAGAACCCCATATCACATTCCACCCATAGTTCATTCCATCATATGAACATGTGGGTAGGATGACTCGACGTCCAGAGGCGGTAGAGAGCAGATCAGGTGGAAGACCCCTTGTTTGGCCACTAGCTAACAGAGGTTATGTACCCCTACTATTCATATAGACTTGGAATCCAGTTCGGAGGACGAGTCTAATGTGATTAGCATAGCAGCCAACCCCTCTCAGTGGGTTTCATTAGAGGTGACACTCAAGCCTAACAGCGATGAAGATTGGGCCTCTAGACAAAGCACGAATGTATTTAAATCAAATGTATGTGAAAATACCAGTCAATAGTTAGGAACCTTAGCTCTAACCTCACTTTCATCTCAAAAAGTTGAAAGTTAGTAGTTAAGGAAGCCCCTCGATCTTCGAGATGTCAAGCCAAGAGATTCTATTGGGATCATCATCCTCAAGTCTAAGCGATGTAGGACTTGAGGATATTTTTAAATAAATAATTAATGGAATTACCTTTTGATTTTCTTTGTGTTCTTAATATTGCAAAGAAGGTTTGATTTCTTATACATGGTCTAAGCATAGATCGGTACTTCAAAAGCGTGGAACAATAGAGGTAGGGATGCATAATCAAGATCAGGATTAGGATTCAATATAGTGGGTCGATGATGGCGATTACTTGCTTGTTTACCAATCATCACGGAGTCTTATAGGTTCTTTTCACACTACACCAACTCTTACGAAGATGTGTGTTTAGAAACAACAGATGATCAAGATGATCTCCAAATCAAAGATGCACTGCCAAAATTTGAAGTGGAGATTCATTCAATAATTGACAAGCTCAAAGAAATCAATCTCGGGATAAGAGAAAATTCACACCCGACATACATCAGTTTGTTGTTGAATGAATAAAAAACCAATGTCTTAGTTAGACTATTAACTGAGTTTAAGGATAGCTTTACTTGGAGCTATGATGAGATGCATGGATTATCTCTTAACGTAACAGCCACAAACTAGCAATAGATCCTAGCGATATCCCTATCAAACAGGCTCCTAGATGCATGCGATTAGAAATTGAACAATAGTTCATTTCTGAAGTCAAGAAACTGATCGATGATAGTTTCATCAGGGAAGAAAAATACCCTATATGGTTGTGTCATCAGTTAAGAAAAGAATGGCCAAATTGCATATGCATCAATTTTGGGGACTTAAAGGCATGCCTAAGGATGAGTTTCCTCTTCCTATAATAGGATTAATGGTGGACATCCTCATCTCATGCAATTTTCTCCTTCATGGATGGGTCATGCTACAACAAATAAGATGGCCCAAGGATGAAAGAAATAACTTGCTTTTGAACCTCGATCAAAATATATTGTTATAAGGTCATCCCTTTCGGCCTTAAAAATGCTGATGCTACATACCAACGAGCCATGACTCAGATCTTCAACGAACTCATCCTCTACACGATTGCATTGGATCACTCCCTCGGCTCTTTATTGGCCCAAGCCAACGATGAAAGGAAGGAGAGTGCTCTCTACTACCTCAGTCGTCGTCTGATTTCTACTGAAGTGAACTACTCACCTATTGAGAAACATTGCCTAGATTTGATCTTTGTATCTCAAAAGCTACGACGCTATATGCTTTCTCATAAGGAGAACTTGATTTACAGAACCAATCCACTGCAATATCTCATGATACGTCCAACACTATCAGGACATTTGGCACATTGGTCCATGATTCTCTCGCAATTTAATATCACATTTGTACCCCTTTGTGCGGTGAAAGGATAAGCACTAGCAGATTTCTTACCAACACACCCACTTCCTACTAATTCTCCGCTTAGTGATAATCTCCCTGACGAATAAATCATGAACTTAGGGGAGGTCAACAACCGATGATGGGAGATATATTTTGATGGTGCAGCTTTCTTTCATAAAGGAGAAACACCATGATCTACTCTTCCAAGAAAGGCAGAGGTAGGAATAGTTCTCTTAACTCCAGAGCATGATGTGATAATATTCTCATACTATCTCTCCAATTGCTACACCAACAACGAAGCCAAGTATGAGGCTTTAATTACCAGTTTGGAGTTAGCCATCATAGTATGTGTCAAGGGCATCAACATCTCTAGAGATTCTCAGTTGGTCATCAACCAGATTGTCGGGTCCTACAATGTTCTCAAACCTAAGCTCTGTCATTACCACAAGTATACCATGAAGTTGTTGGCCCAAATCCCTGAAGTCACCATCTACAAGGTTCCCCGATGAGAGAACATTGTAGCAGATGCTCTGGCCAAACTTGTTAAAGAATTGGCATTTCCAGAAGATGAGTTTATTCCAATAAGGGTCCAAAACAGACAAGTCTTATCCCTTATTGATGTTGAACTCATCATGAGACTTTCTCTTGAAGGGGAGGTTATCATTATCAATAAGGATGATGAGCTCGATTGGAGGCAATCATTCATAGATTACCTAAACACCGACAAACTACCTCAAGAGAAATCACAAGCCCATCAAGTGAATCAGAGAGCTCTCTCAATGCTCGATGGATGGGTTTATTATGTTGGACAACGCCGATGAGTCTGTCTGGCGCATCAATCCGGTCCATGAGAATGAAGATCAAGAGACTAGGATTACTGAGCCTTGATGATCATAGGCGCATGGATGTAGCTAGGAGATACCATGGTATCGGTACATGGTGTCTTACATCGACCCAACATTCTACACCTACATTGGCCTCATGGCCATTTGAGTGTTGGGTGACATTGTGAGTCATCGATCCTCCTTCTTCGAGGGTTATCGATTCATCTGTAGGCTGCCACCGGCTTTTTCCAAGTGGGTAGAGGCAATCCCACTCGAGAGAGTCACGGCTCGCCATGTGCTTTTTTTTGGGAACCATATCATTATATAGGTTGGCCTCGATGAATTATATCGATAATGGTATTGCATTCAAAAGCACCATGATCAACTTCACTAGAAGACATGGTATAGATTGGAGATACTCCAATTACCCAGGGCAAATGGCCTATGAAGCATTCAACAAAACTCTCATCCAAATACTAAAGAAGAGACTTTGATGACAACATGATAGTGGCATGAGCGGTTGGTTGAAGCTTGTGCTGCACATACATCTGAACTCCAACTCAATCTACCCCATTCTCCTTAGTGTATGGGTCCGAAGCCATTCTACCTTTAAAAGTTCAACTCCCATCACTAAGGATAGCATTGGGTAGTAAGATCACTACAGAATAGAATACAAAGTTTTGGTTAGAAGAGCTCGAAGGTTTGGAGGATAGACTCTATGCAGAACCTCGAGTTGTACAATGCCAAAATGATTCAAGCTCACAAAATAGTGCCTAGGGGCAAGTAGGAGAACTTGTATTAGTCTAAGGAGACCTTATTTTCAAAGATGGGAGGCAAGTTTGAACCCACTTGGGAAGGCCCTTATGTCATAGAGAAGACCTACCAAGGAGGATCTTATCAGTTCATTGATTGTAAAGGGGAACACCTGATGCTTCCAATTAATGGGCTCTATTTGAAGAAATATTACCCATAAATCATGTTTGAAAATAATTATCAACAAAAGAACAAAAATTTTATTCCAATTCATCAAAATCTTCTCTTCTTTCAAAGCATTGTTTGCTTATCTTGCGAATCCACCACGACGTATTTAGGATATGTGTAAGAGAACCCATGAGGCATCATATCCCTCTTTCACAGCACAAACACAATCAAACACAAATTTCTGCTACTATAATATGTGTGAAACAACTCAAGAGGCATCATATTTCGATTAGCACAACTAAGTTAGGTGTAAGAGAACCTAAGTAGCATCCTTTCTTGGTGGAAATCCAACTACCATCCGTGGCACCATTTCATCAAATTCCCCAAGTGTGTTTAGGTAGGTATGAGAGAACCCAAGAGGAATCCTATTTTCTTTAACACAAGCACAAAAATAAATAAAAATCTTTTATCTCATGCTATTTTGATGTGAGAGCAATCCCCCTATGACACTCACTCATTAGCTGCTCTAGGTCGGGTTTACATGCTGCCTCACTAGTATGTCACTCCAATGGTTCTTTGTTTGGAAGATGTGAGTCCCTAAGCTTTCTTCTTAAATTGACCATTGGAAACCAATGAGTGCCTTGTTAGTTTGGTAGGCTTCACTACCCAGCTAGTAAGCTACCTCATGTTGACTTTGTTTAAGAAGATGTGAGTCCCCGAGCTTTCTTCTTGAACTAATCATCACTATTGACCAGGTAGTATATTTGAGGTTTAGGTAAGTCCCCAGGCTCCTTTCCTCTTGACTACATTGAGTTGATATAAGTCCCCGTGGCATTCACTCATAGTACCCTAGGTTGATGGCACCTATCAAGCAAGATAGACTATCCCAATCAGTTCCTATAGGAGGATGTGAGTCCGAGCTTTCTTTAGATTATTGCAAACCCGAGCACCTTAGGTTGGTTGATGTTGTTATGTTGAAAGCAACTCACCGGTGGATACACCACTCTTGGCAGATGTGAGTCCCGTGCTTTCTCTTGAGTTGGATCATAATACCTATGATATTATCTTCCGGGTTTTGGATCAAGCCCTTGCGGCCCTCTCCTGAGCATTTTACTTGGATCACATCCTTTGAGACCCCATTTAGACACTACCCATGTTAGTCTTGGATTGGACAGTCCCCTTTTCCTAGTAGCCATCCTTGTGGTTAGAAAATTTGCTCAGTGGATATGTAGATTCTCCATTAGTTCAATAAATATGATATATGTCTAGGCTGATATAAGCTCCTTCTCAGTTTGATCCCTCACAAACAAACAGGGTCCACGATAAACAAACTAAACAAAATAAACAAAATATTTGCATGTGGATTAGGAATTCAAGCCCCCAAAGGGCCCCTTTCCCAAGCAAGCATCCTATCTTTAGGGTAGTGTCAGCAGAACTCCCTATAGGAATTGCCTGACTACCTGAGTTAAGATAAGTCCCCGGGTCAGCACTCTCTCCGTAGTAGCCCTTAGGTTAGATTCAATCAATTTTTCCACAAGTAGGTTGCCCCGATAATCATTCTGCTTTGGAATATGTAAGCCTACGATGCATTCTTTCTAGCATGACTATTACAAATCGACGGGCAGCCTAGGTCAGGTTCAATTTGTTTCTCAAAGCAACCAATCACCTTAGTGGTCTTTCGTAGTGGAAGATGTGAGTCCCCGTGCTTTCTTCCCCTGAATTGACCATTATAAACTAAAAGGCACTCCTTTGATCGAATAGTTCTCCCCTTGGCGTGGAAGCTACTCCCTTTGGTTCAATAAATCTAATATAAGAACGGGCTTATACAAGCTCTTTATTAGTGTGATCCATCACAAACCAATGGAATCCATCAAAAATGAATTAAAAAAAATGAAATTAATCTTGACTATATTTGAGCTGATCTAAGTCCCGGCATTCACTCAATAGTCAGCCCTAGGTCTGGTTTGATTTATTGCCTTTCCAATCGATCACCCCTGTGGTTCCTTATTTTGAAAGATGTGAGTCCCATTTCTTCTTAACTTAACTTATAAACCAAAGGCACCTTTGGTTGGATAGTCCTACTATGTGGTTGGTAGACTATTCCCTTTGGATTGGTAAATCTGAGCTAGCCCAAGGCCTCCATGGCCCCTACTCAGTGCAGTCCATCATAAACCAATGGGATCCATCAAAAACAATAAAAAAAATGAAATTAATCTTGACTATGTTTGAGCTGATCTAAGTACCCCAATGACATTCACTTAATAGTCAGCTCTAGGTCAGGTTTGATTTGTTGCCTTGGCAACCGATTACCCTAGTGGTTCCTTATTTTGGAAGATGTGACATCATTGTAAACCGAAAGGCACCCCTTTGGTTGGATAGTCATACAGTGTGGTTGGTAGATTACCCTTTGGATTGGTAAATGAGTTACAAGGCCACCCTTACTGGCATCCATCTAACCAATGGATCCATCAAAATAATTAAAAAAAATAAAATTAATCTTGACTATCTTTGAGCTGATTTAAGTCCTCTCCGGCATTCACTCAATAGTAGCCAGGTCGTTGATTTGTTGCCCATCACTCCTATCTTTCTGAAAGATGTGAGTCCCCATGCTTTCTTCTTAAACTTAACCATTGCAAACCGAAAGGCACCCCTTTGGTTAGATAGTCCTATTATGTGGTTTGTAGAATATTCCCTTTGGATTGGTAAATCTGAGCTAGCCCAAGGCCTCCATGACCCTTGGTCATCCCCATCCATGGGATCCATCAAAAATAACTTAAAAATAAAATTGATCTTGACTATCTTTGAGTTGATTTAAGTCTCCTAGCATCATTCACTCAATAGTCAGCCTAAGGTTAGGTTCAATTCATTGCCTCCAATGATTACCCCACGTCTACTTTGAGGATGTAAATCTACCACTTTCTTAAATACATTTGTCAAACAATCCCTGGTTGGCTAGTCCTATGTGTTGGTAGACTACTTTGGATTGGTAAATCTCAGTTAGGCCTCAACATGGCCCCTACCAAGCATCATAAACCAACAGGTCCATTCAAAATTAAAAAAAATCAAAATAAATTGATCTTTGGAGTCAAACAAATTCAAAACAAAATAAAATCCAATCAATCTCCCCCACTGGAGTCAAAACAAAAATAATCAAACAAAATAAATCAATTTCTCCTAGTGGAGTCAAATCAAAAATAATCAAATGAAATCAATCAACAAAAAACAATCAATCAAATCATCCTTCTCCCTTGAGATGCAAATCTTTCAGTTCCTTGAATTCTAATTCACATTTCACAACCTCTTCTCCCCAGTGGATGACTTGAACTTGCATCCCTAGTGGAGAGTTCACTTTTCTATCCCTAGTGGCGTACCAAATCTTAAATAAACAAATCAAATCAATTTCTCCCTAGTGAGACTCAAATCAAATCAAACCTATCATCCCCGTGTGGATGACTTGAACCTTTTCCTAAGTGGAAGGTTCACATACTCTATCTCTAGTGGATTCCTCCTTCACTCTCTTATGTCTTTGGCATGAGTAGAGTCACATTGCACTAAGCTCTTAATTCATTCTACACCTTGGATTAGGAGTAGATAATTTATTCTAGTGCTTGTGATCATTCGATGTTGTTGATCATTCTCAAAACCATATTGTATCACACCACCTATTGGCCTTTGTTGACCTCATTTTTTAGAATGAGCTCTCAACCCCTCCATCTTAGATATAGGACTTTTCTTAGACACTAAGAGTTCCTTAGTCTTAAGACACTTCCACTGATTAGGTGAACACTCAACCTAACCCTAGAGACTTAGAAGAGTTAGCCATATGAATTAGGTCATGCCTTAGGGGTGTTAGGAAAACTTGCCTACCCTATAGCTTGAACCAAATCCTCACTTCCTTCCTTCAAGTCAAACTTCAAAATCAAATTAAACTTCATTCAAAACAAACTTCAAACTCCAAATCAATTCCAAAGAAAATCTTAAATCAATTCCAACTTAATTGATTTTCTCAAATCTTAAATCAATTCCATAAATCAATCATGCATCAATTAAATGATTGAAACCCATGATTGAATTCCAAATTCAAAATCTTTCCTAAGCCCTTTGATTTCATCTTATGGACTTAGCTCTCAAATCAATTCAAATTCAAAGATTTTCTTACCCATTTATATTCTCATTTATATTCACAAATATAAATGAAATATATATTCAAACAACCAAAACAAAATTCAAAACTCAAATCAAATCAAAATCCAACCTAAGTCTTTCAAGTCAAATTCTTGAACTTAGCCAAATCAAACTCAAATCAAACCAAACCCTTGATTTTCTTCATGATTCAATCAATCCTTCAATCATGAAACCAAAATAAACACAAACTTCAATCATCAAACCAAAACTAAATTCAAAATCAAACCCAAATCAAACTATGTTCACCCTTTGAACTTGAAATTGTCAAATGAATCAAAACCCATTTGACTCAAATAACTTTTATAAATGGATTTATATTTCAATCATAAGTCCATATGTGAGTTCAATCAAACTTGAATCAAGCCTTGATCAAGTCAATTGACCCAAGCTCACTTGACCCAAAGTGACCTAAAGTGAGCCAAATTCTAATCCTACCAAATTGATTGAACTAAGCCCTCTAAGCCACATTATGAGCAATCATCATGACATGATCAATCACTCAAATTGGGTCAAACCAAGTCAAACTAAGGGTTGACCAAGTCAACACTTGACCAAAATGAAACCCAACTAGCCAAAATCCACCATAGGACAAATTGATTGAAACCATTGATCAAAACTCATTATTGATCAATGTTTGTACCTGACGAAGTCATCATTTGATCCTAACCTAGCTATTGGCCACTTGACCCAAGTTGACCCAAACTGACCTAAAAGTCAAAATGTGTCAAACTTGATCTAAGCAAATTAATTGAAACCAATCAAATTCATTCTAAATCACTTGTTGAACTTGACCAAAGCCTCATTCGACCCACTAGCCCAATTGGCCATGAACCCAACTTGACCAAGGTCAAATCAAGCCAAAAAAATCAAACCAAAATTGATTAAACCAAAGCTCAAAATATTTCAAATGACCAACCAACCTACTAACCCTTAGGTCAAATGGGTCAAATTTGGTCAACTTGACCCATTTGACCTAAATTCAAATGAACCAAAATCAAATAAATCAAATTGAACCAACCCAATGATACTAAAATGTTTCAAATGGTCATATGAACTTGACCCAACCCTTGGTTTGACCTAATTTTACCAATTGGTCAACTTGACCTAAGTTGACCCATTTTGACCTAAATGGGTCAACATGAGCCAAATGATATCAAATCAACTCCAAATTTTTTAAAATTTGGCCCAACTTAATTTTAAACTATTCTAAATCTACCCAAATTGAAATCAAAGCCAAATGACCATTTTACCCCTAGTTCAAGGGGTAACCTATGGCCAATTCCACTTAGAATTTGGTCAAATCCTTTTCATGGCCACTTGGCATCTTAGTGGACCAAGTGGACACTAATGAGTGGTGCACATGACCCAATGGGTTTGGGTCAACCAAACCCAACCCAGGCAAAATTGACCCTCCACTTGGAAATTCTCCACATGGATCACTCCTCCACTCAAATGAGCACATGGAACTTCACCTCCTCTGCCAAAATGAATCACATGCCACTAAAAATGCCTAACCAACTCACTCATGGGATCAATTTGATCAAAATGGAAAAACACCTCTCATCTGATCCTTGTAGGGAGATACTCCCCCCTAATTTCACTTTAATTCATGATTCATACTCGATTGATCTAAGGAACTTCAGGAAAGCTCTCCAAGTTCCTCAAGCTTCTCAACCTGAATTCTCCATTTTCATTTTCTTCAAGCCAAAATAGGGAGCTCATTGAAAATTCCAACTCATCCATCACACCAAAGCTCAATTCCTCTTGCAAGCACCCTCGAGGACCCAATCAGTTCATCCAAAACTTCTTCCAAGCTTCCAAGCACGGAAGGAGCTAGACCAAAGCAAAGCCTGAAGAGAGTTTGGCCAATTGAAGATCACTCTCCTCAAGCCTTCAAACCTTTGAGGCTTTGTCTCCACTAGGCAGCTACCTCGATTGGGAGTCGGTGATAGCCTCTGAGGTATGGATCAAAATCGAGCTTAGGTGAATTCTTGGTCCTTTGTGAAGAAAGTTTCACCCCATTGAATTCAATTGTTGGATGTCTTTATTCTTGCTCTTAGATGGGTGTGATCAATCTGCCAATCAGCTCGGCGCTTAGATCAAGCCATGGATGGATGGTTGCCATCTCCCACGAGGCGGGGGATCATGGACCATCCATCTATGTTTTGGATGACGATCCTAATTAAAACACATAGATCTCATTTAATCCCCATATGGGTTTATCTTGACCATCGATCTTTGATCGACGGTCAAGGAAAGCATGTAATCACCTGACATGTCCGATGTGACAACTTAAATAATAAAAATGTGCCCATGTGAAAGCCATGTGCATGGTCCATGCGAATGGATTAGTTATATATAATTAGTTATTTAATTATCTAATAATCATAGAAACTTCAAAATTACAAAATAAAAAAAAATACAAATCAAATACATTTTAAAGATAATTCAAAGGGAATAATATAAAATTAAGTTTAATTGATTTTGAATAGTAATGCAATTTAGTTTTATTTGAAATGTAATTATGTTAATTACTCCTAATTATTTGATTAATTAATTCCAAACTTCTCATGTATATTTAGTGGGATGACTTCTCTCCCTAATTTTCTTGAATTTATTAATGGTTTAATTAGGGAATTGCTTGATTCATTCTAATCACTCTTAATAATTAAATGATTAATTAACCTATTAAATAATTATGAATTCATTAATTAAATTTGTTAACCATCTTAAGTGATAGACTTATGGAATGAGATTAGGATTTTCAAATCTTTTCCTCTAAGTTATTTCATTTAATGAAAACTAATTAATTTACAAATTGATTAATATTTAATCATTTCATTAAATAGCTTAATTAACCAAACTTAAAATCAAATTAATCAAGAACTTAATCACTTAATTCCTTCTTGGGTAGATACTTAGGTGTTCAATAACCTAAGTAGCTTAAGGAAAATATCTCCAACCATGTGTGGGAAGGTTATGAAAGTACTTAAATTAAACCCTTTAGCTTAATTAATCATTTATGATCCAAATGCATTAGGCCCCTTTCTTTCTTAGGTGCATTCTGATTTAAATTCAATTTTTTATGTCATACATTGGCTCATAATTATTTGGTTAATATGTTAAAGAGGTGTAGGTAAGGGGTAATTAATGAACTTAATTCACCTTAACCTAACAAAATATAAAATCAATCTAATGGTTCTAAAAACAAACTAAAATAATACACATGTGGGGATGGGTTAGGACCAGCAAACTTTTTCACATTTCTTAAATTCAAATCAAACTCAAAATAAAATTAAATAAAAAGTTTCTTTAAATAATTTTGATTCACTTTAAATAATCTTATTCCATAGGATTGTCTTTAGGAATTAATTAGGGTGAATGAATTTACATGCTTCATCACTTTATTTCTTTCCAAGCATGCTAAATGTGTATGTCATATGAAAATCATGCATTCATGTCTTTTTTAAAATCAAATTAAAATGAAATATTTCCTTTATGTCAAATTGCATGTTTTGGCTAAAGTAGGAATATGAATGGCTATTATCACTACTAAATTCAAAATTATTTTCAAAACTTATAAATCAAACATTATAAATGAAAGGTATGCTACTTATAATTACTTATAAGCTTGCATGTGAGTATAACATAAGATGTGCATTATGTGACTTTCCTTCTCTTCTCTTTTAACATAGTTTTGAATAGATTTGCAAAGTGTATAGTTCATTTGAAAAGAACACAACACTTGCTTAAATCATTCCTATTCATTCCTATGTTATCATTAAGAAGGATATTCACATTCACATGTAAATTGCATAACCAAATCAACAAACAAATAAACTTTTGCATGATTTTTTTTCCATTCATTTACTTTTGTACATGCACATGTATTTAAGAAAAGTGATATATTAGTCCAAACATCCCGGGGTTGCGAGGCTTTAAGTAGCCCCGCCCCAAGTAGGTCTTGTACCTTACACCTCTGGTGTAGAAAAAAATGATGTCATACTCACTTATATCTTTCATACATGTAAATGTGCATATGAATAATGGATAAAAGAATCTCTTTTCTACTTAACAAAATCATGCATACATGAAACATTCCAAATTTTCTTAAGCAATATCTCTTAGCATTCATCATTAAGGTGTGCTAAATATTTCCATTTGCATGTATAGATATGCTTAGGATTCATCCATATGTATGTTACATGTTGGAAAGAAATAAATGTTGTGTGTTTTGTGAGTAATTCACTTTACTTAATCTTAAAATGCCTTTCTTTTGAATAGGTTTGTTTAGGAAAATATAAACTTAGGATTAATTAAAACACATAATAAACATTCACTAAATAAAATCTTAATGAATCTACCTTAGAAATTACTTAAGGTAGGGAGGAAAGAGAAGTTCTCTTCTCTTTTCTCTCTTTACACTTAGTAATTAATTGTAGGTTCATTCAAACCAAATCAAATCAATAAATAAAATCAACTAAATCAACTAAATCACTTAAATGAAACCACCCTCTAAGTTGAACCCTTTCACACTTAGAAAACTCAACTTAAAGCCTAACTAAGACAGCCCACACAAACCTTAAATGGCACACACATTAGGCTAAGTCACCATTTCTACATTAGGGCGTGCATGGTTTGATGTTTTGCTTTTATTTTTGTGATGTGATATTTTAGTCTGATGTTAGGTGTATGTGTGTAGGGAATGGTAGGATGATCTTAGTCTATTATCTTCTGAGGATTGTGCTTAAGGTGTTGTAATAAAAATATAAATACTTTTTTGTTGCTTATACCTAAGCATAATCCAAAATAGGCTAGGTGGACTTGGTTACCCATGTGTGGGGTGCTAAGTCCAATATACATGCTTGGGATTGTTTGGTTTGTTTAGCTAATCTCTATTTTGCGGTTTTAGTTAGATTTACTTTTCCCATTTTCATGTAATTTTATAATTAGGATTTGGAATGATTGTTATGGGGATTAGGATGAACATTGGTCATAAGACTATATCTTATGTACCATGTGAAGCCTTTGGAGCAACCACATTCCAACCAACCAAAAGAAGAAAGAAGAAAAGAAGAAATGAAGAATGAAGACCAAAGACCCCCCATAACATGAATTCCTTCTTGATTGTAATTAATTCATTTATAATCGGGTTGTATAAGGTAGAGCTACCCAATTTATTTTGGGTTTGTGCGGTGGAGCCGACCACAAAAATCTTATTCTTTTTGCTAGCTTTATAAATTATTTGATGTTTGTTTAGCTTGTGCATTAAGATGACATCTTTTTCTAGTTTCTTCCTTGCTTTGATGTATGGCCTGGATGATGATTAGGCTCTTAGGGAAAAATAAATTTTTTATGCAACTAATCAATTCAAACTAAAAAAAAACTCACAACCTCACCTAAGGCCTAGGTTATAAAATAAGATAAAAGAATTAGCAACCCCTTAACTGGATGTTGTATGTTCTCACATCATGCATAAAAGCATCTTATTTCACTCTTATTATGGAGGGCTTCCACCTTTTAGAGAACTTGGCTTGACCTTTAAGAGCCATGGTGGAAACACACCTCCTTTCTTTGATTTTGGCCCATAATCTAATCATGCATTAGGCATATGAATCCTAAGCCTTGTGTCAAATTAATTGTCCAAAATGAAAATAAAATAAAATAAAATTTGCATTAGATTTAAGTCATTAATCATAAATGATCTAGTCTCTTAGGAGTGTGTTTAAGGACTTAGTCTCTTTCTAAATAACAATAACAGCTATCTTGCAAAAGCATATGACTTGCCTACATGTATTTAAAATCATAGGAGGAGTTAGTTGGCGGCCACCCAGGTTGTAAGTCCAATCGGTGGTTTATCCTCTCTTATGGAGGTAAACCAAATATCCATTTTTTCCTTAGATTTAGGTCGTGCTTTTGGCCCTCGCCAAAGCTCCTAGATTTAGGTTCAGAGGTTGCTACTTTCCTTTGCGGGCTACAAGCATAAATCCTCACCTCTTAGGCATTTCCATGATCTTGTATCATGGAATTGTAAGCCCTAGATTTCTAATAAAAATTCAACTCAAATAAATAAATCACTTCAATTTTAAAAATATAAAGCCCAACCATAGGATAGTTTGGGATGAGGTTTCCTAGTATCGTAAGCATCCCCTACTTATCTTCCTTTGGCTTGATAATAACTCCTCCTCTTGATCAATCCCACTTGATCTTCTAAAATAAACCAATTGATTGATAGTCTATCTTTGAAATCTTTGGAGACAATGATCATTTACCTTAATCAGTATTCTTAAGGAATCTCCTTAGGATGTAATTAACTATGGGGCTTGCCATAGAACTTAACACGATTTAAAATAAACCACTTTACTTTTCCATGTAAAGTAGGGAAGAATCTGTACATTAAGACCCATAGTCCTTAGGAGTCCTTATTAAGGTGATTAGGTCCATTTGTAGGATGGATCTTCTCTCGAGATAATACATCATTCTCAATGTAATACTTAATCACCTAAAAATATCTACGGATCGTGTATCAAGAAGTGTTGTTTTTTATTTTGGTTCTTCATTTATTTCTTTTTCTCTAAATATTAGATGAAGAATTAAAAATAAAATTTTCACCACAATAGTCATGCTCATTATATAGATGATGATGGATAAAATTGAGGTGTTTTAAAAGACCATTATCATCGAGCATGACAAAAGCTATTAGATGTTGCACTCCTATGCCGAAATACTGCTGAAATTTTGCCGAATTTTGTATTAAATTTTGGACTTCAAAAAAAAAAATATAAGAAGAGAAAAGAATCAAAATTCATCTAAAAGACCAAAATATAATAATCTGAAATAAAAATTAAATATATTAAATTGAAAATTCTAACAAGACAAACATAAAGATGAATACCAAATTAAAATAAAAAGCGGAGATTACAATGAACTTCAAAAGGACTTCAACCAAAAGATTTTAATTTAACATTAAGTTAAATATATGATATAAAGTCCTAAGAAAATTTATAAAATCAAAATTGAATGTATACAAGCATAATCATATGAGAATATGCTAGGTAAAGAAATTAATTCATTCACATAGTTTATAGCCAAATGAATGTTTGAGACTATTGCTTTATATATTAAAATAGTGTTCAAATAAAATACAAGTGAGGCTTGAAGCTAATTCCAAATGCATAAGAGACTTGCAATAAATTTGAAATTTGATTATATGTGTTGGTCTTGATGTGGAATTTAAAATAAAGTCAAATAAGGTTTGATCGCTCCTACATAAGGGAGATGAAGGGAATGACTTATGTATTCACCAATGAATGATCTTTCCAATAAACATTGCGATTATCATAACTTATTCTAGGTGAATTAAAAGTGATTTAAATTGAACAGAAACAAGCTTGGAGAATGAAGACGAAGCTTGATAACTCATTTATATTATATAGCTAACTATAAGGGTTAATGGTTAATTAGTTAAGAAGAATTAATTGAACTTTATGGCTTTTGTTCTATCATGTGTGAAAATGATTGAAAGAGAATAAGCTAAATGAAAACATAACTTTGAATTTATGATATACTTATGGGGAGGTTACATGAAGCTAGAAGGCTAATTTTTAAATGAGATAGAGCCCAAATCAAGCTATAGAGTGGGATTCACATAGAACAAGCCGTCTTATATTTGAATTTCTATTCTAAAATGAATTAAAGAAGGCTCTAAATGGACACGAAATTAAAGCACATAGGATTTATTGAGTGCTATTTTCAAACTAAAGTGAAAATCAAATAAAATTCATAAACAGTTTTAGTGAATAATTGAGCCTTCTTACTGAATAATCGACCTGTATTCAAAAGAAGCATGAATTCAAATAAGCTAGCTTAAAGGAAGTACAACAACTCGTATGAGCGAATATCAAACTTGAATGTTGAAATTGCAAAGATCTAATAGGTCTTTAATGAACATAAGCTAACCATTAAAATTTAGAAATTCTATTAAATAAGTTTAATGCAAGCAAGGATATAATATTTTGAGTGCAAATATAAATCTAATTCTACTCAACAAATGCCACCAGATCTGCAATTCTTCATACAAGCAGACAAATGGTGATGCTAAATTAAATTCTTCATGAATTATGGAGGTTCTTTCAATTCACAAATTAAAGAATTTTATTCAAATTATGATTTTCAAATTTAATGATTTCATTAATTAGATGAAATTATCTAAGCTATAAATACATGCATGTGCTCAGACATGAAACTTCATAGTGTAATGGTGGCCGCCGGGCCTGGCCGTCTCCCCGATGGCTGGGTGTGGGTCGTGCGCTTAAGCGCCATCCATTTTCAGGGCTAGTTAATTCAGCAGATGAGTTGTTACACACTCCTTAGCAGATTTTGACTTCCATGACCACCGTTGTGATGTCTTAACCGAAACGCCTGTGGGTTCGGTTAGCACGGTTAGCAAATCTTCGCCGGTTCATCCCACATTGCCAACTCTACTTACCAAAAATGGCCCACTTGGAGCCCTCAATTCTGTGGCATAGCTCAATGAAGCAGCCTAGCCATTCTACATATTTAAAGTTTGAGAATAGTTCAAGGGCATTGTGCCCGCGATGCCTCTAATCATTGGTTTTACCTGATAAAATTTCGTCCGAGGCTCCAGCTATCCTGAGGGAAACTTCGGAGGGAACCAGCTACTAGATGGTTCGATTAGTCTTTATGCAGAGTTAGGCAGAATGATTTGCATGTCATAATGTTGCAGCCTCCACTAGTTTCCGGCTTCACCCCTGCATAGTTCACCATCTTTTGGGTTCCGACATGCATGCTCTCACTAGAACCCTTCAGAGAAAATCCATGTTGCTCCGCGGTGCACCCACGAGAGAGGATCCAATGCATCAACTTCCTTAACCCCACCGGGCTTTGACACCCTCCGCATGCATGTCGCCCTCTGTTTCAAGATGGGTTTCATGGGAGCCTGTCCTCACAGGGAAGAGCTCAATGGGGCTCGCCTAGATGGCACACACCAGCCACACCGAAGATGTCTCGCTGGTCGCACCGTGCTCATCAGGTCTAGCGAAGTCGCCATAAATCTATGGGCTCCAAAAATTTGCCACCAATCTCTCACATTGAAGAGAGTATAATTTATGTCAATGAAATTTTCGAAAGGCAGATGGAATAGTAGATAAGACACTACCCAGAGATTTCATCCTCATTTTGTGAGGACTTTAGATCTGGTTCTAGGTAGCATAGGCATAAGCACCTATAATTAATTACCCCTCTAAATGTTGATAGACAACTTTCGATTAAAGCTATTCATTAGGTGTCTTAATGCATAGTGCATAGTAGCAGCATGTGGGGTTTTGAAACTTAAGATTATGAAATTCATCATTTTAACTTAAAATAGATTGTTGGGGAATGATGATGTTGCCATTCTAGATCTCATGGTTTTGTCATCCTAGGCTGTCGCGGTCCCTACTCTACTTAGTCAAATGAGGTAGTCGACCCAACATGATAGAAGGATCCATATCAGCAACTATGGGTTGGTGTGTGCATTATTTGGTTTTAACCAAAAAAACTAAAGTTTTTGTGTAAGTTGGTTCGGTTTTGAACTTAGTAATTTGGATTTTGGTTTTAATTAATGAAAACTTTAGTTTTTGATTTTTGGAACAGTTTGTTAAATAAAATTTTGGATGAAACAAAATAAACTAACTTTATTCATTACTTGGTAAATATTTTTCCAACCATCATAAAAATTTAAATATTTTTAATACATGAAAGTAATTAATTACTTTTCTAATTATATATATATATATATATATATATTGCTTATTACTTTTTCATTATACAAAAAATTACATAATGAATATAAATTTCACAAATAGTTTTTAAATATAGTAAACTCCGATTTAGCCAAAACCAATAAAAATAATCGAACCAAATTGCTATTTAGTTTGTTTGATTTTGTATTGCGTTTGGTCGGTTTGGTCCAATTTTTTGGAATCTAAAACTAATTGATTTTTAAAATTCATCATCTGAACCATCCAAACAAACCAAATGCACATCCCTAGCCATGTGTTACGTCGTCCAAGGAATCCTTGTAGACCTAGGGTGGTGTTTATCTAGGAAGATAAACTTAAATCTACCTTGGCTGACAGAGAGCTTTTTGCCCTATCAGGTGTACTCTATGATTCACAACTCAAAGGGCAGAGACATTGGGGAGCATACGGGCAATAATCGTGATCGTAATATAATTTTGTCATTTTACGGCATCCACTCGATCAGAGGACTCTGGTCGTAACTATATCATATGTGGAGCTTACTGGCTCAGCCACATAGTCAGTGGACACGGGCCACATCTTTACTAGCGTGAGATTGATTGAAAGTGAATATATAAATACATTTGATTTGGCATTGGCTCCTTTATAATCTAGAGTTTTCTTAATTTGTCACCTTCAATAAAATATTGCAGAAGGTGGATTGAATAGAGTTTGCTTTAAGCTTTAAAGATTAAATTTCATTTAAGCAGTTAACACTTAGTAATTTATTTGATTTTTATATTTGTATTGACGCTTGATTTTGATTAATTCAATTTGAGCTTCCAAGCATATTTTGATGGTAAGTATCCCATCCGGTTGAAATCTTCATTCAACACAATCATCATCGATGTTTATGAGTTTGCTTAATCATTTAATTTATAATTTCAGATAATATCGACTCTATTAGTTTAATAATAAAGGATCAAATCAACTATCATATGACAGAATTAGCATATCAGATATTTCAATAAGTTGAAATTCTTATAATAATTAGATTTTTAGGTTTTGTTAACCTGCACCTAGTCCTAAGATCAAATGTAGAATCAACCCGCGCAGCATCCTCAGACACTTGAATCTAAATATTTAGCATTCTGTTGGGGCCCATGTGGGTATTTAACAATTCAGATAATTTTATTTCTAAATCATAAGATTAATTTTATATTTTCATTTAATTCCAACTTAGCCTATGCATCCTTTTCAGGCATTAAAATTTACACTCTGACTTTTCATGTCTGAGCACATGTAGGTACTTATAGCTTATATAATTTCATCTAATTAATAAAATCATTAAATTTGAAAATCATAATTAGAATGAAATTCTTTAATTTGTGGTTTGAAAGAACCTCATAATTCATGAAGAATTTAATTTAGCATTGCCTTCTATCTGCTTGTACGAAGAATTGCAGATCCGGTGGCATTTGTTGAGCAGAATTAGATTTATATTTGCACTCAAAATATTATATCCTTGCTTGCACTAAACTCATTCATAGAATTTTTAAATTTTAATGGTTAGCTTATGCTCATTAAATACATGTTAGATCTTTGCAAATTCAACATTCAAGTTTGATATTCGCTCATACGAGCTACTATACTTCCTTTAAGCAAGCTTATTTGAATTAAAGCTTCTTTTGAATGCAAGTTGATTATTCAGTAAGAAGTCTTGATGATGCTTGTTAATAGGCTATTTAGTTATAGTGAAAACCTCTTATGAATTTTATTTGATTTTCACTTTAGTTTGAAAATAGCACTCAACAAATCCTATGTGCTTTAATTTCATGCCCATTTATAGCCTTCTTCAATTCATTATAAAATAGACATTGCAATGTAAGATGGCATGTTCTTTGTGAATCCCACTCTAGAGCTTGATTTGGGCTCTATCTCATTTGAAAATTTGCCTTCTAGCTTCATGTAACCTCCCCATAAGTATAACATGAATTCAAAGTTATGTTTGCATTTGGCTTATTCTCTTTCAATCATTTTCACACATAATGGAACATAAGCCACAAAGTTTAATTAATTCTTTTTAAATAATTAACTATTAACCCTTATAGTTTGCTATAGAATGTAAATGAGTTATCAAGCTTCTTCGGGCTCCGAAAATTTGCCACCGACCTCTCGACAAATGAAGAGAGTATGATTTAATGTTGGTGTAATTTTTAGAAGGCAGATGGAATAGTAGATAAGACACTACCCAGAGATTTTGCCCTCATTTGATGAGGACTTTAGATTTGGTTCCAAGTTTCCTATAGTGCAAGCACCTATAGTTAATTGCCTCTCCCAATGTTGAGAGAGAACTTTCAATTAAGGCTAGTCATTAGATAGTTAAATGCGTAGCTTATAGTACCATCATGTGGGGTTTAAAATTTAAGATTATGAAATTCATCATTTTAACTTAAAGTGGATGGTTGGGGGGAATGATGACGCGCTTAATCTAGATCCCATGGTTCTGTCATCTCGGGCTATCACGGTCCCTTGTCTACTTAGTCAGAGGCGGTAGTCGACCCAATCTGACTGAAGGATCCTTATCAGCAACGCATGGGTTACGTCGTCCAAGAAATTCTTGTAGACTTGGGGTGGTGTTTGTCCAAGGAGAGAATCTTAAGTCCACCTTAGCTGACAAAAAGGTTTTGTGTCTATCAAATATACCCTATAATTCATAACTCAAAGAGCTGAGCCATTGGAGAACGTACGGGCTACAGTCGTGGTTGTAATATAATGGTGTCATTTTATGGCACCGATCGAGGACTCGATCATAGCAGTATCATATGTAGCCTACTAGCTAACCACGACAGGACAGGGCCACGCCACCGGCATGCGATTATTTGAGTTTGAATATAGTGATTTATTTGACTCGACAATAGCTCCTTTGTGAGTTAGAGTTTTCCTAATCTATCATCCCCAATAAACAATGGTGGATGAGTGGATGAATTGTTTGCTTTAAGCATTTAAATAATGAATTTCATTTAATTCAGATATTTACTTAGTTGAAATTTAATTTTAAAATGAATTAGTTTAGAGCTTAACATCTTTTGATGATAATATCCTCTCTGGTTGAGATTTTCAATCAGCGAAGCCATCATCGGGATAGACATTATCACCTCTACTTATTTGCTAGTAGAGGATCGGGCCTATGACTTATGTGTAATTTAAATTCTTTAAGAAATTGATATCATAACAGACCTTGTCAACTCCATTACAAATATAAAGGATTGGGTCTCATGATATAATGTAATTTAAATTCATTTAAAAGTTGATTATTTAGTAGACCGTGTCAACTATTTCAAACATAGAAGATTAGGCCTACTATGATCATATTCTATGGAGTTGTATAGTTATATCTTTCATTGACTTAATTTAGCATATGAAGACATTCATTAGTTTACATTAATCATAAAAGATTGAATCGATTTCATCATTCTACCGCTTTTTTTTTTAACCCGCGCAGCGTCCTCGGAGACGAAGTTTAAATGGTTGGTATAGGTGTAGTGCCCATGCAAGTGTATTTAAGAATGCTTGCATAATTTTAAAATATTGAATTTGAGTTTTAATCCTACTTCATAATATATGCAAGGGTTCAATTGAAGCCTTAATTAATGTCTTATGTTCGCTTGTACAATGTGTTACGAATCCGGTGCGTAGAAGGTATTTTAAATTATTCTAGTTGCTTACTAGTATTAATTCTTTGATTTTCTTCAATTTATTGGGAGTGAATTATATTTGAAGACTATATTTTAATTTCAAGGATTTTCTTGTGCTTTGATTAGATATTCAATCTGATCATGTTTCACATCAACTGAAATGAGATATTGAAATGCTAAGCTTATGTTTTTCACCAAAATATCTAACTCATTTCAATCACTTCATGATCGAGTATCTGAATATATTTCAAGATATTACATGTTTCAATCTTAAAAATGATTGAAATTTTCTTTTGATTATCTCAATGTGAAATCAAAGATAATTCGAATATTGAGTGAGAGATATTTATTCTTGATTTCAGTTGAATTCAAATTTTGATAATTTTGTTTACTTCAAAATTTAGCAAACTCAATTAAATTTTAAAATTAGCTTAGAATTTTCAATTTAAATTAATTTTATTTGAGTTTTTGTTAATGTAAAATTGAGTTTGTAGTATTAGTGTCATCCTCGTATGCTACATCAATTGTTTTGGCCGTCACACGATAAGCGTATTTGGTGTTTTGAAGCACCTCAAATTTAAATCCGATTCTAATGAGCATAACAGGCTTCAATCACTGCGTAAAAGTAAATATATATGCAAATATTTTTCTCCCCTTTTAAGTCCAGATTTAGTCAAAATTTGTCATTTTAACATGAGGGAGCAACATCTAATGCTTTTGGCTTACTCGACACGATGAAACATGGATGCATTGAAAAGTAAAAGAAAGCATGTATACTTTTATTCCCACACTTCTTTACACATCTACCACCAACCACCAAGATAATCTTACCATCTAAACTCAATCATATACGAAATTTGCTGGAGTGATAAACCCAAAGGAAGGGGGAATGGAAAAATGCCGAAGATCGAAAGAGGAACCCGTCTGATGATGGTGTTCCTTCTCAACTGTGGCAAAAGGAAAGGTCGAAAGAGTAATTCAGCGGCTATGCGCTCGATTAGAGGAAATCAAAAGGTATGCGAAGGAACCCTTTGATGAGTTGCCTCTCGGCTACCCTCGCTTATAAAAAGGGGAGGTCGGTTAGGGATTTTCAGATAGGAATTTATGATTTAAGAAGACGGGAGAGGAGTTCACAGTTTAGAGGGGAGACAGACGAGAAGAGCCCTTCGGTTTGAAGTAGGAGAGCGAACGGGAAGTGCGGCCTGCAGTTCCTCAACCGAACGAGAGAGGGAGTTTCAAATCGAGAGCGGGATCGGTTATGCGAGAGTCCGAGCGGGAGTAGTTTTCTTGCGGGAGATGGAACCAAGGGTCAATAATACGGGATCGACGATAATGATAATTTGCAAAATAATGGACTGCTAGGAAGGGAATTTGATAGAGTAAATATGCTAGGTCACTGTCGGAAGCTACCGATAGTTGTGTATGCATTTTAGTCGAGTAGAATGGCAAGAAGAAATTGAGGTTGGACTATTGGAGATAGGCTATTAGGAGATTAAGCTAAGAAGTGACATGTGAAGAGGCAACATATGCAGAGGTTGGTTGCTGCTATTGGGAGAGGAGTCCAAGGTAGAGTTCTAGTATTGGGGAGATCAGAAAAAGGCCTGCTATTTGGCAATTTAGCACAAGGAGGGAGGTTTGCTGTTCAGCGATTCAGCACACTAAGAGAGCGACGGGCAATAAGCGAGCTTGGCTGTGGATGGAAAATCAAGAGGGAGAGCTCGGGGATCGGGAATAGAGGGGTGAGGTAGGCTGATCGGTGAGAGGTCTGAGCGGCTGGCTATGGGTTTGATGGCTTTCTCGGGTGAAGCAGAGGGATCACGGGAGGCGGAGTGTGAGGTGTTCGGTGCTGGGATTGGATTAGAGGAGTTGAGGGCCTTGGGTATGTTTGGTCGGAGGGAGGAGAAGGTAAGCCCTCATGGGAAATAGCTTCTCGGTTTCGGCTTGTGCAGGCAACGAGGATGGCTGGCAAATTGCGACGGTGAAGTGGCAAAGATGAGCTCGATTTGGGATTTCTTGGGTGAGGGAAAGGGGCCGACGGAGAGAAGAGAGGGAGCTTACCGTTTGCAGGTTTGTTCCAAACGAGGAGATCGGGGGCCAGAAAGAGAGAGCTGGAATCAGAACGTGAGGAAGAGAGGGAGCGAGTCTCTTCGATCCAGAGAGGAAACAAAAGGGGATTAACACCCTTAATTGTAGATTAATTGCTTTTCTTATGAGTTTAGGCGGGATTTTTAAAATTGGAGTGTAATTTTGAATGTAACTATAGAGCATTTAGGGAAAGTGTATGATCTGATTAATCATATTATGATTTAATTATTAAAATTAAATCTACTTGTATTTAATTAAATTGGATGTCTGATTTTCACAATATCATGTCAAAATTTTTGTTAATCTTATCAAAATCAAACCCACATAATATGAGTAATCATTTCTAAATAAATTTGACGTTCCAGATTCAACGGTATAATCCGTTTTACGATCGAAGGTCATTTGGGTAATGTCGAGGACGATCGAAGTAAATTTGAGGTTAATTTAGGCGTCGTCGCACTCCAAAGCTTGCTATTTGCTCCACACTTAATCAAATCAACCGCAAAAGGTCTTGTTCAATAATTTTCAATGTTTCGCCGACAACGATATAGTCTGTTTTGCAAAAAGAGCTCATCAACATAGCGACGAGGTCTCTTGACTTTAATATACGTGAAATTGCATACTTTATTTATTTTCCTTCATCAGGTGGTAATTGATCGATGTAAGATATCAATTTTAATTAGTTTTGCTATTACGAGCGCGTTGATGCGGTTGATTTTGATGGAGGATCTCGATCAATTTTAATCATTCATATGCTTTCGCCTCATTTTCACGATGTTGCATCTAATTCTTGCTAATTTCAATATATTTGATTAATTAAGCATATGAAAATTATTCATAGGTCAACAGCTTCGTCTTCATTCTCCGTACATGATTGTGTTCAACTTAAATCACTTTTAATTCACCTAGAATAAGTTATAATAATCGCAATGTTTATTGGAAAGATCATTCTTTAATGAATACATAAGTCATGCTCTTCACCTCCCTAATGTAGGAGTGATCAAACCCTATTTGACTTTATTTTAAATTCCACATCAAAACCAACACATAGAACCAAATTTTAAATTTATTGCAAGTCTCTTATACATTTGGAATTAGCTTCAAGCCTCACTTGTATTCTATTTGAACACTCTCCTTTATTTCAATATATAAAGCAATAGACTCAAATATTCATTTGGCTATAAACTAAGTGAGTGAATTAATTTCTTTACTTAGTATATTCTCATATGATAATAATACTTATTATGCCCATTTAATTTTGATTTTATAAATTTTTTTAGGACTTTATATCTTATATTTAACTTAATATTAAATTAAAATATTTTGTTCAAGTCCTTTTTGAAGTTCATTGTAATCTTCTCTCTTTTTTATTTTAATTTGATATTCATCTTTATATTTGTCTTCTTAGAATTTTCAACTTATTATATTTAAATTTTATTTTATATTATTATATTTTGATCTTTTAGATGAATTTTGATTCTTTTTCTGTTTTTTTTTTTTTAAGTCCAAAATTTAATCCAAAATTCGTAATTTCCAAAGACATTTCATGCAACATCTACTTTGGTCTACTTTGCTACACGATGAGTGTAATAGTCGGTGTTTTAAAACACACGGTTGATTTTATCTCGTCTGCGATGAGGGTGTGAGGCTAAAAGCAAAAGAAACATACATATACTATATACATTCACATATTTTTATGCATTCATAATCAGCCATAATGATAAACTCAGGCATCTAAACTAAACCGAGAGGAAGGAAGGGAATGGGAAGGTGCCGGAGAGCGGGTGGAACCCGTCTAATGACAGAGTCCTTTCTTGGTTTCCGTCGCTAGAAAGGAAGGAAAGAAAGGTTGTTTGGCTGCGGGATTTGAGCAGGATTTAAGCTGAGGGGGTGTTTGGCAACTGATTTATTTAGGATTTGGGCTGCTAAATCCGGTAACTAAATTCAACAAATCCGGTAAATCCTCTTAAATCCCGGATTTAGTGCTAGAAGGTAGGATTTACGGGATTTAGAGAAACTGGGCGAGAGAGAGAGAGAGAGAGAGAGAGAGAGAGAGAGAGAGAGATGAAGAAGAAATTTCAGTCAGTTTTTTAAGGGAAATTTATGTATATAGCAGACATATTTTATGCATTTACATAACTTTATAAATATAATATATTTTTTATACTTCAAAAGTTGAATTTTACTTTAAACAAATTAAGAAAAGGATTAATTTTATTGTAATAATAAAAATTTAAGTGTTATGTATATAAATATTTATATTTAGGTGTTAGATATATAAATATAGAAGAATTGTGTGCTATGTATGTAAATGCCCATTTTCTTTAATCTTTTAAAAAATCTTAATTTTAAATAATTCATTTAATTACTATTTTCTTAATTACAATATTTTGATAAAATTATGTTAAATTTAATATTATTAACTATTTATTAATATGTAATTATAAGTTAATTATAAATTATTAATTATGATTATTAATTAGATTTAATTAATTCTAGCTAATATAATAGTTGATAGTTTTAAATTTAATTTAACTTTATTTAAACTGATTTAATAAAATATTATTTAAGATTAACTTATAAGTTATTAAAATTAAATTATAATTTAGTAAATATAATTATAATTGTTATAAATTTGATACTTAATTAATTGAAAATTCTAAAGAATTCGTACGATTTTATCTCTTCACATGCCTTAATATAATTTTATTCCTAAGATATTAATCTACTAATAGAATATAATAACTATAAATTTAATTAATTAATAGTTAATATTAATACATAGTATTTTAAATTAATATTGATACTATTAATTGATTAATTAATATATATTTAAGTTAATTTTAATTATGTACTATTAATGTCTTATTGATTAAAAAAACTTTTTAAAATCCTAACAGACTTAAATCTTCAAATAACTTACCAAACAACTTTTAGGATTTAACAAGATTTAACTAATCGTTCAAACATTTTTCGTTTCTTGATTTACTAAATTCAGATGTACTCGATTTACTAAATCCTACTTGAAATAAATCAAATATGTTGCCAAACACCCCCGAAGTGGACAAGGGGAGATAGCACGGAGGGAACTAAGGGGAAACCGAGGGGCTGTTTGATATGCAAAATAAGTTTATTGTATTCAGAACCGAGGGATTTAAAAAAATTTATAATTATATTGATAATTTTGATTTGTAATGTAAAATTTTAATGTATTTATAAATTTTCATTTAGTTTAGGTATTACAATTTTTTTTTTTAAAGTTAAACCATAGCCTTTTGACAAGCACCACACTTTAGTAAGAGTCTATTTGGTGCAACTGCACTTTCTATAAAGATGATTGTAAAACTACTGTCACGAAAGTTTGCAAATATTTTCTTTTTAAAAAATTTCAAATAATAGAGTTCTGACAAATACTATTTTTTAATAGCTCTCGTTATCAAAAACAACTTCTAAAAAGCAACCGAAAAGTTAATACTCAAACGCAACTGTGATTACTTTTTGAAGAGCAAAATAATCAGAAAGCTACCCCAAATGCACCCTAAATCAAATTGAAAAACACATCTTTTTCATCACAAATTCTTCAAAATGCATCTAAAATTCACTTTTCCAAACAACACATGTAGTAAGTTTCACACCGCACCACAACCACCGCCCCAAATAAAGCCTAAACTCAGGCTCAAGCTAGAGCTTAGCGACTGCTTATTTTAAAATAATTTGGATGTAATGTAAAAAAATCTAGGGGGATTTACATACATACCACACAATTCTTATGCATATACATATCTAATACCTAAACTTCAATTATATATATATATATATATATATATATATATATATATATATAACACACCAATCTTTAATATCTCATCAAAAATATCATAATCACTCACTTTTTAAAAGTGAAATGCAGTTTTTAAAGCATAAAAAAGTGTTAGATGAGTAAATACCTAACTTTAGATATTAGATAGGTAAATAGAAAAGATTTGTGTGGTATGTATGTAAATCTTCCTAAAATCTATTATGATATTGAATAGAGGTATAAAAAAAATAACTTAATCTAACTCAATTTATAAAAAAAAAGCTAAATTCAAGTCATATCGATTACTATTCGAGTTAGGCTTGGGTCACAAGATTTAACTAGATTATTATTAAGGTTAATTGTGGCTTGACTTGAATAACCTAGAATAAATATGAATGTAGCTTAATTATTTTTCAAGTTAAGGTTAAGTGTGTTGGGTATAGGTTAATTGAGTTATATGGGTAATATACAAGTTAATTAAATTATATTGATTAAAAAATCACATAATCCATATAATAATTAGGTTAGATGAGTCGACTTCTAGTCAAAGTTTTTGTCTCATAAATTAAAACGAGTTCGAGTCAAATATAATCAAAACGGATTACTTTTAAGTCAAACTAAAATATAACCCATCAACCTAAATTGACACTTCTAATTTTGATAAAAGTTTTGATAAATATTAAGATTAAAATTCTTGAATATATTTTAAGATATGTGTAATATATAATTAAATAGCTTTACACTAATCTCCAAAAAGATTTAACTGTTTTGAGCCTCTTCTTAACACAAATTTTTATAAAAATATAAAAAATTAATTGTTTTTTTGGATGAAAAAATAAAAGAATATTTGAGTTTATTTACTTCATATTAGTGAAAATTGGAAAGAAATCCTGCTTTTTTTTTTTTGAATAAATATGCTAGAAAATACCCTTAAATTCTTAAATCCTCACTATTGGAAGAACAATCTCCTACCTTTTTATACATAAACCTTTATATTCCCACAATTAAGAGAATGACACCTTACCTTTTCCATACATAGATGTTCTATCATTTAATATTTATTTTCTCAGGGTGATAAGAAGATCATAGCATCAAAGTTCAATATTTATCTATTTATTATATTTATATCATATTTCATAGTTTAGTTCATTTTCATGGAGCCCTTATGCAAATCTAGATATAATATCAAAGATAGCATTTTGAACCTTCTTAGAACATGTGTTTTAAATTATATAGAAATTTTTTTTGAAGTATAACAAAACATTGTTTCTACATATTCAAATATAAATTTAAGCCTCATTGGAATCATATTTTTTTAACCATGTTCAAATCTTGTTCGCTCAAATATGTTCAAACATATGTTTGAACCTTATCATATTTCGATCATCTGAATATGTTTGAACATAGTTCGAACTATGATCGAACAACACAATTTGAAATGTTCTACTATCAAATAAGATTTAAGCATGATTCAATTTTGCACAAACTTATATTCTTACAACAACAATGACATATTTTGATCAATTCTTTTCTAAAGGTAAACTAAGTATTAACATTCTTGTAGTGCAAGGATGAAAAAGAAAAGAAGACAAGTAAGTTGATTGGATAATTATAAAAAAAATAGAGCAAAAGATTGATGGTGCAAAGAAGTATTCCCTTGATGATCTAATAGATTTTTATACAAAAAAGTCATATATTAATAATAGTCAAATTGTCTGAAATTGGAAGTGATCTACCACTTCTATGGAGCAAAGCCAACAATTTCATTATGACCTTTTTTTTTCTTAGATGAAATATTCATATTCATAAATACAATGTATGTATTTATGCTTCCAAAAGATTTAAACTAAAATTTTTTGTAGAAAGGAAAAAATGATGTAAGATCAATCAATTTATCTTCTACAAGTACAAATGATGATGGAAACATGTCACAAGAAAACTTATGTGATGCTTTGGACATAATGCATGTAAATGTAAATGATACTGTGGATAAATAAGCTATGGAAAATAGTGGCTCCATGGATCATGCAATACTAAAGTGTTCATTAAATATATGACCCCTACATGTGACCAACTTGAAATTAATAAATGGATGAGATTTTTTTTTTTAGTGTGCCTTGGGGCTAAGAGTAACACAATAATATATGAATAACACATGTATAACTTTCATAATACAAGAGTGAGTGTTTGAAAACAACTAGAATTCAATGGCTATTAATATAATGGCTTTATGTTTTAGTTGGTCCTCAATTCATTTAGTGGTTGATCATCTTTTTAAGCAACAAAAAAGGAGTTAAATTAGTTGTCACATCTAAATGTGATGAAAAAGAATTAATTCAAGATGAGGATATCAAAAAATAATATTATGACATATCTATTACAGTTAGAGAAATACTTTTGGAGATTGTGAGCCACAAACTCGAATATGTTTGATATTAGAACTTATGAAAAAAAGCACCTACACTTTAGATGTTGAAACTGATGACTACCAATAAAATCAAGCATGACTCATATGATAAGACTTGTAGTGTTATGAATGGCCTAGCACTTATGAGAGTTCACCAAAGCATCATTTTAAAGTCTTCATATTGTTTATTTGCATCACACAAAAAACTAAGAATAATAATTGATCTACAACTTGATAATGAAAGTTGTTTTAAATATGTGTATTTTATTTAGGTGTTTATGTTCAATGCATCATGAATACTTGTCACCTAAAGTCAAGTTTGAATGGATTATTTTATAATACATAATATCAAGGTACTTGAGTAATACTATAAAATACTAATACTCGGAGTTATCTCATGACATTTATAATAGTTAGTGCAAAAAAAAGAGTCATAATTACTTTTCTTGATAAATCTAAGAGACTTAACAAGCATAATGAAAAATGTGGTATTAATTTATAGCATACATAAACATTGTTAAGCATGGGAATTGCACTAATGAAGTGACAATGAATATCTCAATAAAGAAAGTTTAAATTTGAAAGTTACCAAAAGAAATATCACCTGAGATTTATGGAAGAGTTGAGCTATATAGGAACTTCAACAAAATACATATAAAGAACACAACAATAACTATTTATGATGTAGCACATCAAAGGAGTAAAGGGCCTACTTCAAGATCCCAAACCAAGGTTTGAACTTATGAGAATTTTATTATATTTTATGAATTGTGATTTGATATTTTATGTATTGTATTATATAATAGTAGATGTATTTGATCATGTTTAAGTGTTGTATAAGAGTTGTGTTTAAAAATATATAGTATATATGTTAAATTGCATAAGTGTCGTCTGCCTAGGCTTTTATGGGGCATTAACACTGCATTCCGTAGTATTTAAACATAATGAAAAAATGTGGCATTTATTTATAACATACATAATAACATTGTTAAGCATGGGAATTGCACTATTCAAGTGACAATGAATATCTCAATAAAGAAAGTTTAAAGCATAATAAAAATGTGGTATTTATTTATAACATACATAATAATATTGTTAAGCATAAAATTGCACTAATAAAGTGACAATGAATATCTCGGTAAAGAAAGTTTAAAATTGAAAGTTACCATAAGAAATATCACTTAGCTTTGAGATTTATGGAATAGTTGAGTTATATAGGAACTTCAACAAAATACATATAAAGAACACAACAATAACTATTTATGATGTAACACATCAAAGGAGTTAGGACCTACTTCAAGATCCCAAATCAAGGTTTGAACTTATGAGAATTTTATTATATTTTATGAATTGTGAATTTATATTTTATGTATTGTATTATATAATAGTGGATGTATTTGATCATGTTTAGGTGTTGTATAAGAGTTGTGTTTTAAAATATGTTAGTATATATGTTAAATTGCATAAGTGTGAGTCAGCCTAGTGTCTTTGCTTTTATGGGTTATTAACATTGCATTTCATAGTATTTAGTATTTAGGGATAGACAAGCTAGCGTCTTGGAGCTGGTCTATGGAACCTTGGTGCTAGTATGTGGTGCGCTGCGAAATGAAGGTTATGACTTTTTAAAGATTTTTTTGATAGTTTTCTCCCAAGGGACACATCCCTTGAGTGTACTTAAACACTTATTAAAAAATAAAAGGACTTTGGCTTTTGTGTGAAAATTTAGTAAAAACTTTTGGTTGGAGTTTGGTGGTCACCGTGAGGATTTAGTGATCTCTACTGATTCTACTTTGGTGAGTAGAACTACTTCACATCCCTTTTACTTTAACAAGTGGAAGATCCTTGAAGCATTTCTTCTCTATTATCCAGTGCAACTCCTTCTCTCCTCAAAAATCTCCTCCAACGTTTCTAAAAATGAAGTTAGTTTTAAGCATTTGGTTCATATTTTGTTTTGGAATCTTTACAACTTAATGAGATCACCATTTCAAAGTGCTTGAATTATACAATCAAGAGTGCGAGCTTACATCCACTAACCATCTTATTAAATTTTTTATGAAATATAATGTAAAAATCCCTCTTTAATAGTCACACTATCGAGGCAAATACAAAAATTATTTTATCAAAAAATTTTGAAGAAACACCGGAAAACTTTTGAATTAGTCCCAAAGTTTAATTGTCAACCTTATCAATCAATTTTAATTATATATAATTGACAGTGACATTAATAGTGATGTTTATTTACGGGAGAGGATGTATGCATATAAAAAATTTGTTGTTAGCAACCCTTTCATGTGAGGATAAAATATAGTGTAGGGGTCAATTATTATAGCATTATACATAAGAAGAATGTTGAAAATATCATCATATTGAAAATATCTATCATATGAGAACATATAGAAGGTTTCAAATGAAATAAAATGCAAGAAAATTTACATAGATAACACACAAATTTTATACATTTATATATCGAACACCTAATGTTGGACTTTTGCAAACACTTTTCCTATGTATGAAAAGACGCATTTCACTTTTATAAGTTATTGATAATTATATTTTTATATAATATTAATGATTTATGTGTTATTTATGTAAATATTGAAGTTTAGATATATAAGTATATAAGAATTGTGTGCTATGTATGCAAATGCCCTTAAAAGTATTGCTATGTGGTCAATATATGGCCAACAAAAAAAAGACTTACTTTGAAGGTGGAGAAAAATGTGATGCAATATAAAAGCAATCATTATGGAGTTAGAGGCCATAACTAGACCAAGTATAATTTGCCTTCAAGATAGTTCATAGTTTTCTCTTTTTACTATTATAAGAATATTCAATGGTTAAATTATAAATATACATTAAGTATATTTTATAATAACATTTTTAAATGAGCTGGCACATAAAGTGTTGCTAAGTGTAAATGAGTTGATTTATTAGATGCACTAAAACACATTCTGATCCACGATAAAATGAAGTTTTAAGTTATGGTAAATGTGTCCAATGACCATCACAAGATTCCTATAACAATCAAATCTATTCAAACCATAGTCATATCGTGCTCAAACCACTCTATTGTTGTGTATACCCTTAAATCAAATATAGTTGAACCACATTTGAACATAGATTTGAACTTACTCAAACTATATTAGAATTTAACTTAATTTTGAGAATTTATTTCATGCTCAAACATAGTTTGAGCTTTTCAACATTTTTAAAACCTTAAATCCTAAAAATCATGTTTGACCATTATTTAAACTCTACTTGAACCTTATTTGAATCATGCTCAATTTTTGTTTAAATCATGCTTGAAAAAGGCTTAAGTAGGTTCAAATAATGTTTGATCATGATTTATGCATAATATGAACATCATTTGAGTAAGGTTTAAATAATGTTCATTAAAGGTTCAAATAAGTTTTGGTAAAGTTCAAATAATGTTCGAGCATGATAATGGAAAGGTCAAAGTAACATTTGAATACTTTGATTTAAAGTTAGACAACATAATATAATCCAATAATCATTGTATAACATCTATAAAATTGTATTGATAATTTTTTATTAAATAAAACTAGTTATGGGGTGAGCATAATATAACACCATAGATAAGAACCTTGATACAACTAAATAAAATTACAACAACCATAACACAACATAGTTGAATTACTCCTCATGTGTGTCTAGTGAGTATTCCAATGCTTTATATAGATGAAGCCAACCTTAACAATAAATAACAAAATGTATGAATCTATTATAAATTAAAAACAATGAATCTTTTCAATAACTTGATTGGAGAAGATGGAGAGAGTTTGTTTTAATAATAATGAAGATAAAGATGAAGAAGACTAAAACATAATGGAATATAGAGAAGAAGAGGAAGAATATTATAGTTCATAATTATTGGTGGCTCTCAAATGATTAAAGAAAAAGAAATCTTGGGAGAGTTCGATTAAAAGATGACATATGTGGAGAAGAACAAGAGAGATGCACTAGCTCTTATTTGCCTTAAATTAAGACCGAAGAGTGAAGATAAGTGTAAAATTTTAGCAAAATCATGGGCTAAAGTGGCAGGCAAGCAAGTGAGTCATTGGCAGTCTAGGTCTTCACATGAGACGAAGGGTGAGGTCATGGTTTGGTTTATAGTGGATTTTTTAAAGATTGGCTCAATTCAAGGCTAAGGCCTAGTTTAACTATCACATTATCTTTCTTTAAAATCTAGTCTTATGCAATCTTGAAAGTATTATAAAAGGATCCCAATATGATAAATTTGTGTATTAATTGATCTTATCATAACTTAAATTCTTTGTCTATTTGCTCATATAAATAATGCTTGTGAGTGTTTGCATTGATTTATATATTAAAATCATTATGCTTTAGAGTTGAGTTAATTATTTATGTTATGCATAATAATTATATACTCACACCATAAAATAGATTTTGTATCAATGCGGTTCGTTGGTGTTTGGTGACTCGAGTCTTGTAAGCATGTATAGTTTAAAAAATTTCAATAAATTTGTAAAATAATTCATTTATTTTGTTTAGATTATATGAGACTTAATATTTATATCAAACCAAATCAGCATATATTTAACATTATATTAATGCATGACATAGAAAATGAAGTGATTTTAATCATTCATATATATTTTTTGTGGAGTTTAGTGAAAGAAATTTATATAGGAATCAAGATATCAAGCAATGCTATATATATATATATATATATATATATATATAAAATTAAGTATAACAACTTGAATTCTTAATCATCAGTATTGGCCTAACAGCCTCATAGTTTTGTCTTATTGATGTAATTTTTCAGAAGATTATGCATCCTAGTAATCTCATACAAGCTTGAAGGATGCCTCAATATTTAAATTTAGTTCATTATAATAATTTAACATTAAGAATAGAACAATTTAATGAATATATAAAATTATGTCTCCTACATAAGAAAAAGATTGTAAAAGTTTTCTCTCTAAATCATCTACAAGAGATACTTCTGAATAATTGTAGACTTTTTTTATTATGATGCTAAGGATGTTGAAGCCATAAATGTGTACTAAATAAGTTAAAATTTTAATCAGTGTTAGAATTGGAGAAACTTGAACTTGACTTGAAAGTTAAACATTAAGGGTTAATTTTATGTAATTTTTGAAAATATAAATGGTGTGAAGAAAGTAGCTTTTGAAAAAAATGTTGTATTATAAATATTTTCTTTTGAAAAATTAACCAATTCTTTCGACTATTTATCTAATAATACATTCTAAATAATTTTTTTAAAAAAACTTTTAAAAGCAAACAAAAAAATTTAATAAAAAGTTAATTCTTTTTTTTGAAAAATAATTTTAAAATTTTGATTGTGCATAAACAAACACAAAATGAACATCACAACTTTATTCAAAATTTAAGAAATAAAATTTTATATTCAAGTTTTTATTGGATCAAGAATAATCCCCTAATTCAACGGTTAAATTTTGTTTCAATCGCTCTCATTAAATCAAAACCTCACACTTAATCACAGCAAACAAACATAACTCTTAAGCAGAAGATCAAAAGCTAATAACCAGTGAAACCGGATTATACCGACCTTGTTTCCTTGAGCACCTAAGTCCTTACACGAAGAAGGCACTCTCCATTCCATCATCCTGCAGACTCTCTTTCTTCCTCCTAAGCCTTGAAGAGACAGTTCCATTCCTGGTGGTCGCCATCATCGTCCATGGCGATACCAGAGCTCTTGTAGCAGAAAAAGAGCAGCTGGGCCCCTCGCATTTGCCTTTGTGGGAGCTTTTCTGCTTCATGGACATCTGATGAAAAGATGCTGCGAGGAAGATTAAGTAAGAGTCTTCTATTCGTTGTGGAGTCATGGCCAGCCAGTCTTTGATGAGCTAAGACGCAGATGTATGAATTATTTTAACGCAACGAGTGCTATACGCCTTTATGTCCTTCGTCTTCATGTGCCTGATTTTCTACATTTAAATGCTTAAACTTAACAGTCAAGTGAATGAGTTAAAATTGGCATATAAATATTCCATTAGAAATATCCTGATTAGAAGCATCTTCAGCTGTATTTTATGCAACACATTCTAATAATTTATGAAGTTGTTTAACACATTTTTAAATTACGCATATCTATAAAGTCAAAGTGAGATAAAATCCACCCTAGATATACTCAAAACTAAAAATGAACTTTCTTAAAATTTAATTTTTAGTGACTTTCAAGTCAATGAGAAAAAAAAATATTTCTTAGCTTAAAAATCGAACTCAAATAAATGATGTTCATTAACTATAAATGTTAAAATATAAATATTAATTGATCTTATCATAACTTACATTCCTTGTCTATTTGCTTATATCGATAATGTTTGTGAGTGTTTGCATTGATTTATATATTCAAATCATTATGCTTTAGAGTTGAGTTAATCATTTATATTATGCATAATAATTATATACTCACACCATAAAATAGATTTTGTATCAATGCGGTTCGTTAGTGTTTGGTGACTCGAGTCTTGTAAGCATGTATAGTTTAAAAAATTTCAATAAATTTGTAAAATAATTCATTTATTTTGTTTAGATTATATGAGACTTAATATTTATATCAAACCAAATCAACACATATTTAACATTATATTAATGCATGACATAGAAAATGAAGTCATGTTAATCATTCATATATATATTTTTTGTGGCTCCATATTATTTTCTTTCATGTGATAGATCACATGAATAAATATATTAAAACCTATTGATTTTATAGGTGCTTAAAAATATTACCAAAACTTATATGATTTTTTATGAAAATGTTAAAATATAAATGCTTAAGATTTTACAAGCATATCATTTAATTTTTTTTATTTATTATCTAATTTAAAAGAAAAATAGAAAGATAAAAGATAATGGAGAAAGTAAAAAAGTTTATCATTCTTTTTTTTTTTTTTGGTATACAATGCAAAAACATTAAAGACCAAAAGCTGAAAAATAAGTCATTTAAAAGAAATTTAAAAAAAAATACAATTTTACAATCTTGCTATCATTTAAAATATAATATGCAACAAAAAATAGCTCAAAATAAAAGAGGCAATTACATGCATACCACTTAATTCTTATATATTTATATATCTAATACATAAAATTTAATATTCACTTTTATAATATTTTTTAAAATATGAAAAGTTGTATTCATTTAAAAAAGTTAAGTTATATTTTTATGTAATTTTAAAATTTTGATTGTTATAAATATAAATATTAAAATTTAGACATTAAGATAGATAAATATGGAAAAAATTATTTGGTCAATAAATGCCCCAAAAAATTTAAAGGATTTTAAGCTCCCTCGCCCCTACGATCGAGAAAATAATGCGTCGGTCCAGCTTTCGTGCAAACTCAAATCCTGGCCCGATGGGTGGCACTTGTTTTTTTTCCGTTTAGCATACTTGCGCTAATGAGCGACGCCGTTTATCCACCGACACCAGCTTAGTTTAAGCAGTGGGAGAAAAATGACATCGTTCGACATTCCTCATTGCAGAACAGTTTAGGGCTTTCCCATTTTCATCTCAGCTCTCCATCGTCGAGCGATGTGAGCTTCGTGATTTAGTAAATCTTGCGAATAACTTCCATTGAGTTATTGTAGGCGACTACATGAGATATTTACACCTATGTTCTGGAACTTTAATGAATTTAGGGTTTTCTCTGTTCTTCTCATCGTCCAGTAGGTGAACATTTTAGAACATTTAAGTTCTTTAAATGAACGGGATGTATTTTAGTTATTTTTGGAGATATTTTCCATGTGTACTCTCTGTACTGTCAAGATGGTACACGCCGTTATTTTCAAATTTCTGAATTGATTAGCCTTGTGAAATGTTTAGTATATCACATGGTTGGATGTTTTGTCATGTTTCAAGATGAATTTTGTGGCTTGATTAGGGATGATAGTATGTTCAGTCGATGACATTAAAATTTGTTTGTAGATTATTTTTTGGTTGTTTGCTTCAGTTTTGCATGTGTACTCTTTGTACTCTTAGAAGAATCTGACCATTTGGTATTTTTAAAATCTTTGTCTGTTTGGATACTAAATGCTTAGTACATGGCCTATGAAGCAGATTGAAGGCTCATTGCTTGGTTTTTAAGAGTTTTTTACATTTTAGGTCATTTTTTTCCTGTTTTTTTGACCTGATTATTGAGATTATGTTCAGTACAGTCCATTAGGAATAATTTGGAGGCTGTTTGGTTGGTTTTTGAGTATTATTTTGCATCTATGCTCCCTGTACTCTCTTGAGAGTACATATAATTTTGACCATTTTTTTCCAATTTTTTTGGGCTGGTTGAAGGAAATATGTTCATTATATTGCATTGGAAGCAATTTGGAGGGATTTTTGGATGGTTTTTGGGGGATTTCTGCATCTGCACTCTCTGTACTCTCCTGAGAGAACAGAGCTTTTTGGTTATTTTTTCCAAGTTTCTTTAGCCTGTTTGGAGAAAATATGTTCATTACAATCCATTAGGAACAATCTGGAGGCTGTTTGGTTGGTTTTTGAGTATTATTTTGCATCTGTACTCTTTATACTCTCTTGAGAGTACAGATGATTTTGGCTATTTTTTTCCAGTTTCTTTGGCCTGGTTGGAGGAAATATGTTCATTACATTGCATTGGAAGTAATTTGGAGGGATTTTTTGATGGTTTCTGGGGATTTCTGCATCTGTACTCTCTTGAGAGTACAGAGCTTTTTGGTCATTTTTTCCCAGTTTCTTTAGCCTGTTTGGAGGAAATATGTTCATTAAAATCCATTAGGAACAATTTGGATGCTATTTGGTTATTTTTTAAGTGTTATTTTGCATCTGTACTCTTTGTACTCTCTTGAGAGTACAGATAATTTTGGCCATTTTTTTCTAATTTCTTTGGCCTAGTTGGAGGAAATATATTCATTACATTGCATTGGAAGCAATTTGGAGGAATTTCTGGATGGTTTCAAGGATTTACGCATGTACTCTCACGAGTCTGAGCGTCATTTTTGGTTTCTTTTTGCTTTGTTTGGAGGAAATATGTTCATTATAATCCATTAGGAACAATTTGGAGGGTGTGGTTAGTTTTTTTGAGTGTTATTTTGTATCGTACTCTAAATCTGAGATGATTTTAACCATTTTTCTAGTTGCTTTGGCCTGGCTGGAGGAAATATGTTCATTACATTGCATTGGAAGTAACTTGGAAGATTTCTGGATGGTTTTTGGGAGATTTCTGCATCTGTACTCTCTATACTCTCTTGAAAGTACAGAGCTTTTTGGTCATTTTTTCCCAGTTTTTTTAGCCTGTTTGGAGGAAATATGTTCATTACAATCCATTAGAAACAATTTAGAGGCTGTGTGGGTGGTTTGAGTGTTATTTTGTATCTTTACTCTCTGTACTCTCCTAAGAGTACAGATGATTTTGGTCATTTTTTTCCAGTTTCTTTGGCCTGGTTGAAGGAAATATGTTCATTACATTACATTGGAAGCAATTTGGAGGGATTTTTGGATGATTTCTAGGGGATTTCTACATCTGTACTCTCTGTACTCTCCTGAGAGTGCAGAACTTTTTAGTCATTTTTTCTAAGTTTCTTTAGCCTGTTTGGATGAAATATGTTCATTACAATCTATTAGGAATAATCTGGAGGCTGTTTGGTTGATTTTTGAGTGTTATTTTGCATCTGTACTCTCTGTACTCTCTTGAGAGTACAGATAATTTTTACCATTTATTTCCAGTTTCTTTGGAATGTTGGAGGAAATGTGTTCATTACATTACAGTGGAAGCAATTTGGAGGGATTTTTGGATGGTTTCTTGGAGATTTTTGCATTTGTACTCTCTGTACTCTTCTGAGAGTACAGAGCTTTTTGGTCATTTTTCCCAGTTTCTTTAGCTTGTTTGGATGAAATATATTCATTAAAATCCACTAGGAACAATTTGGGTGTTGTTTGGTTATTTTTTGAGTGTTATTTTGCATCTGTGCTCTTTGTACTCTCTTGAGAGTACAGATAATTTTGACCTTTTTTTTCCAGTTTCTTTGGCCTGGTTGGAGGAAATATGTTCATTAAATTGCATTGAAAGCAAGTTGGAGATTTGGATGGTTTCTGGGGGATTTCTGCATCTGTACTCTCTGTTTGGTTGGTTTTTGAGTGTTATTTTGCATCTGTACTCTCTTGAGAGTACAGACGACTTTGGCCATTTTTTTCCAATTTTTTTGTCTGTTTGGAGGAAATATGTTCATTACAAATCCATTGGGAATAATTTGGAGGCTGATTGGTTGTTTCTTATGGGTGATTTATATCTGTACTCTCATTAACTGACTTTTCATTTTGAAGTTTACCATGTAGAAAAGGATTACTTTGAGATCGCTACCAGTTAAAAAGGTGTTCTAATATTGTATCGATTCTTGATGAAGTCATTGACATTCTAAAGAGCTTCATCTCATCAATTCATTAGACTCCGCAATTTAGCAATTCATAGCCATTACCTCAATCTGTCTTCTTTGGGACATGAGAAGCAAGCTTTCTTCACGGGTGGGCGTTCATTCCTTTCACCCGATGAAGTTACGGTGATAATAGGGATGCCAAAACGAGAAAAGGTCTTATGGCGAAATCCCCGTCCTTGATTTAGTTGATTGGTATAAGACTATGCTTGAGCATCACGGATAACTTCGTTGTAAATTTGTCTGATTGTACATCTTTTAGGGTGGCATCAAATTGATTTTCTTGATGGCATAGATAAATTTGTTGTATACAACTAGGCAGAGGCCATTTGGGCCTTCCTAGTTTGATAAGTAGGAAATAATTGTATAGGGTATTTCTTTTATTTTTTTCAATATCCTTGGACAGTTTGGATCTTTTATTATTAGCAGAAAGCACCTGCACAATTAGGTTGATGCTTGAATACTTTACTGGGATGTGTTTCATCTGTACTCTCTGTACTTTCCTGGGAGTACATAGTATTTCATCTATTTTTCTTCAATTTTCTTGGCAGTTTTAAATAAATTATGATTAGAAATCTATATTTCATTTGTACTCTCAAGTCGTTGAAGGCATGCTCCACTCACACTCTATCTCTATGTTATGCTCTATACTCTATACTCTCTTTGTACTCTTTGTTAGTGGTAGTTTGAAGGCGTATAAGAATATTTGAGGTGTTCTGTAGCTTAACTATTTGTATTCTCCTCATAGTACAGATTATTTGCTTATTTTTTCCCATTTCCAAATTTGCTTTGTAGGATGGGGAGAAATTGTTCACTATAATCTTAAAGCAAGTTGGATGCTCCTGGGTTACTTTTTTATGAGTTTTCTGAGCAGTTAAGCATTTGAACCCTCTATGTACTATCTGTACTCTCTGTACTCTCTTGACTCTCTGTACTCTGTTCTCTCTGTACTCTCTGTACTCTTTGTGCTCTCTATACTCTGTCATCTCTGTACTCTCTGTACTCTTTATACTCTCTGTACTCTCTGTACTCTCTATACTCTTCGTGTACTCCTCTCTACTCATGGGTAGTTGATATAATATTGTTTACGTTTCTATGATGATTTCTTTACTTATTTGGAGAAAATATGGTTAATTTTGATATTGAAATTATATTATAGTTTAAATTCAGATTAATGAAAAAAGTGGAGTTAAAATTTACATTATCTAAACTACATTCAGAATGCCTCAATCTGAAGGTATGCAGGAGAATCAATATGAACTACTTAACATGTAAATGTAATATAAGTGGGTCTGATTATTAAACTGTCGATGATGCGGCTTACCAACGTCTTATTCATAAATATAAAGGTAGAAGGCAGTGTGAAGAAAATTTTATATTTTAAGATGAGAAACTTTTCAATGCATATGCCTCCATTTCATTATGAACAGTGGTGCTAAGGAGTTTTCTCAAATTTGGGTCATCACACTGCTCGTTGACCGCATTCACCTACCAAGATAGTTCTACATAAGTGTGACAAGTAAAATAGCTTCACAAATAAACATATTTTCAAAGAAAGTAAAAAAATGAGCTAAATCGAGAGTACAAAATGGATGCAAAATCTAGAAACCATCAACAACCAAATTGTTTCCAATGAAATCTGATGAACATAATCGAACAACCGAGAAAAGCGAAAAAAATGTCCACAAAATCAACTCTCAAGAGTCTGAGAGTATAGAGTATAGAGAACATAGAAAGAGATATGAGTACGAGAGTCTGAGAGAGTCTGAGAGATAGAATAGAGAGTCTGAGAGAGTCTGAGATATAAAATTACACTAAAGAAGCAACCAAACAGCCTCAAAATTATTCCTAATGGATTTATAATGAAGATATTTCCTCCAAACATTCTCAAAGAAACTGAAAGAAATGCCCAAAATACTTTCTCCTGTATGTACTCTCGTTAGAGTACAGAGAGTACACATGCAAAACTCTCCTAAAAAATAACCCAAACAGCCTCCAAGTTGCTTCTAATGGAATGTAATGAATATATTCTCTCCAGACATGCCAAAACTCATGAAAATAATATGAAATTAGTCAGTACTCTCATGAGATTACAGAGTATACATACAAAGCATCCTCAAAACAAAAGTCCTCTTACAAAGAACTCCAACGATTGTAAGAAATATACAATAAAAGAATTTATAGGAATAACACTAACAAACTGTTAAAAAAATGTACGTATACAACGGTTGAGAAAAATTACCAATGAATTTTGATTTAATACATCCTCAGTTATTTCCTCTAAGCCATAACTTTCAAATTTGTTCTCCATCTTCATGGTTCTTTCGCAAAAAGGAAATGAGATTTTCTATTTCTCTCTCTGAGCTCGATTTGCAAGAAAAAAATTCACCCTAAATCTTAAATCTAGATATATATTTCTTCTAAATTCCTCTCACGCATTCCAATGATGCTTCTTCTCCCACTATTTCAACGAGACGGGTTGGGTCGGGCTAGGGTAAGCGCATCTGATTGATGTCTCTACCTTGCTTATGAGGATGAGATGATTTTCATTATAGGCATTACATAGTTTGATATATATTATGTAAAGTACTTTACATTTTATGAAATGATTTTTATTGCATGCATTACAATTTTTGATAAGCCCGTATGTTTCTACCAACAAGATTAATAGAAGTCGAAGAAAAAAAATTCTTCAATGAAGATTACATTAGTACTGATGATATTAGTTTAGTAATCACTTATAAATTTATCAATAATATTAATTTATTTGAGATGATACTTTCAGTTGTGGCATTATGAATGTGCTTGAGTATAATGGTTTATTACTTGGCGTCGATTTGACCAAGTATCATTCAATCGTAATTATTAGATATTTCACAAGATGAATGACTATAATTACTAAATTTTAGATAATGTAAATTTTAACTTCACTTTGTTCAATTGATCCAAATTTAAAATATGATATAATTTGAATTTCAAAATTACGCATATTTCCTCTAAACAAGTAAAGAAATCATCATAGAAACATAAACAATATTATATAAAGTTACCCATGAGTTGAGAAGAGAAAATACACGAGAGTATAGAGTACAGTATAGAGAGAGAGCATGTCGAGAGTATAGGGCATTATTCTTGCTCATGGCTTCTTTTGCTTTGTGTTTTTTACCTTGAAAATGCTCTTTAAGGGCTTCCTCATTGAAAGTGTTGACCTCACATATATCACATTCCCTCCATGCCATAAGACCTCCCTCATTTGGCATCCCATTATCACAACTTCATCGGGGATGAAAGGAAGCCCGAGAAAAGCACTCTCTATATCCCGCAAGGCGGATTAAGGTAATAGCAATTGAGTTTTGCTAAATTTCGTGGAGTCTAATGAATTGATGCAAATGAAGCCTCTATAAAATGTCAATTACTTTATTACTAAATCAATCAAACAGCCTCCAAATTGTGTCTAATGAACATATTTACTCTAAATAGGCCAAAAAAAATAGGAAAAAAATGACCAAAATGCTATATACTCAGTACAGAGAGTCTGAGAGAGAAGTATAGAGTACGATGCGAAATCTTTAGAAACCATCCAGAAATCCTCCCAATTGCTTTGCAATGTAATGGAACATATTTCCTCCAACCAAAAATAATTGGAAAAAATGGCCAAAATCATCTCGTACTCTCAAGAGAGTATAGAGAATCTGTGAATAACACTAAAAACCAACCTCCAAATTATTCCTAATAGATTGTAATGAATATATTTCCTCCAAACAGGCTAAAAAAATTAGAAAAAATGATAAAAAAGCTCTGTACTCTTAGGAGAGTACAAAGAGTACAGATGTAAAAATTCCCTAGAAATCATCCAAAAATCTCTCTAAATTGCTTCCAATACAATGTAATGAACATATTTTCTCCAACCAGGCCAAAATAACTGGAAAAAATGGCCAAAATCATATGTACTCTCAAGAGAGTACAGAGAGTACAGATGCAAAATAATACTCAAATACTAACCATACAACCTCCAAATTATTCCTAATGGATTGTAATGAACATATTTCTTCCAAACAGGCTAAAGAAAGAAAAATGACCAAAACTCGTACTCTAGGAGATAGAGAGTATAAATGCAAAATCCTCAATCTCTCAAAATTACTTCCAATGTAATGTAATGAACATATTTCCTCCAACCATGCCAAAAAAAATTGAAAAAAATGGCCAAAATCATCTGTACTCTCAAGAGAGTACAAAATGAATCATATCCAAAACCAACCACATTCCTAAATATAATAGCATATTTTCTCTGAAAAAATATAACCAAAAGCTTTGTACTCTAAAATAAATTAAAATCTCCAAAACCCAAAAAATGTAAACATATTTCCTCCAATGAATTTAAAACTATAAAGAGTAGATGTAAAATAACACTCAAAAAAATCACCAAAACTGACCTCCAAATTTTCATAATGATTGTAATGAATATATATTTCTCCAAACTAAAGCAAAAATGACCAAAAGCTCTAACTCTCAGGAGAGTACGAATGAAAATCTCTCATAAAGATTAACCAAACATCACACTTGCTTAATGGAATTTAATGACCATATTCTCTCCATCTGGCAAAATGCAAAATATTCAAAATTTATCAGTACTCATGAGAGTACTGAGACAAATACAAAATCTCTAAAAATAAGCAAAGTCCTCTTGCAAAGAACTCTAAACAGTATAGAAAATATACACTGAATAAAAGAATTTCAAGAAATAACACTAACAAATCATAAATAAGTGTGCATTATACAAGGTTGAGAAAAATTATAATGAATTTTTATTTAATACATCCTCTATTTCCTCAACGTCATAACTTCCAAATTTGTTCTCCATCTTCATGGTTCTTTCGTAAAAGGAAATTTTCTCTTTCTCTCTCGACTCGATTTGCAAGAAAAAATACACTCCAAAATCCTAAATCTAGATATATATTTCTTTCAAATTCCTCCCGCGCATTCCAACGAAGCTTCTCCATTGTTTAAAAGCGGTGGCAGTAGGGCGGGATAAGCATGGCGTCGTCGCCGTCCATCCGCTGATGTCGTTAAGCTAAAGCGGAAAAAAATAAGTGGCCAGCGTCGGGCAGATTGAGTCCATGTAAAGTTACGTGCAGACTCGGAACGTAATATTTTCTCCCTACGATCACCAAATCTATGGGTGGAGTTAAATCGTCTATCCAATAAACCTTCAAGCACAATCCTCTTCTTATACTCCTCCGACTCAAAATCAAATTCTTTGGCCGCCGTCCACCTCTTTCCACAGTCACCTTTGTCCATACCTTCCCACCCACTTGGCGGTCGATGGAGCAATCCCAAACATGCATGCATGCGAGCATGCCATGGAGGCGATGCCACCGAAAACCACCATTACAGCTAGTGTCATTCACAAAACAGCCAATCCTACTATCGGATCAAGTTTCTCAATTTCAAGTCGTTGACCCAAGCGGCCACCGTTCTGGGGTTCAGCATGACTCAATCTTCTATTGTGGTTGGGTCGATCAACATTGCTTTAAGCTCCGTTGGTGCTGGCAGTTTGATTCTATTCTTTTTTTGTTTTATCCTATAACACACATATTATATTATAAGGATGGTGCAGAAGGCATATGAAAGTAAAGTGAGATGCTTTTATCCTGAAATAACTATATAGAACAAAGATGCTGGGATATCTTAGAAGTTTAGTGAAAGAAATTTATATAGGAATCAAGATATCAAGCAATGCTTGAATATATATATCAAATTAAGTATAACAACTTGAATTCTTAATCATCAGTATTGGCCTAACAGCCTCATAGTTTTGTCTTATCGATGCAATTTTTCAGGAGATTATGCATCCTAGTAATCTCATACAAGCTTGAAGGATGCCTCAATATTTAAGATTTTAGTTCATTATAAAATATATAAAATTATGCCTCCCACATAAGAAAAAGATTGTAAAAGTTTTCTCTCTAAATCATCTACAAGAGATACTTTTGAATAATTGTAGACTTTTTTTATTATGATGCTAAGGATGTTGAAGCCATAAACTTGTATTAAATAAGTTAAAACTTTAATCAGTGTTAGAATTGGAGAAACTTGAACTTGACTTGACCTAATCTAATACGAGTTAAAGATTAAGGGTTCATTTGGGGCAGCTATAGTTTTTTTTGAAATACTGATTGTAAAGCTGGTGTGAAGAAAGTAGTTTTTTGAAAAAACTATTGTGTGTTATAAATATTTTTCTTTTTGAAAAATTCAAAAATAACTTTTAACATTTCGATTCTCAAAACAATTTTTTCACAAAACTTTTAAAAAAGTGACAAAAGCTGATTAAACAGTGCTTTTCTTTTCTCGAAAAAAATAAAGTAGGAAAGTTGTTCAAAAGCATTTAAGTTGTGCATAAACAAACACAAAATGAACATCACAACTTTATTCAAAATTTAAGGAAAAAAATTTATATTCAAGCTTTTACTGGATCAAGAATAATCCCCTAATTCAACGGTTAAATTTTGTTTCAATCGCTCTCATTAATAAACCAAAACCTCACACTTAATCACAACAAAGCAAACATAACTCTTAAGCAGAAGATTAAAAGCTAATAACCAGTGAAACCGGATTATACCGACCTTGTTTCCTTGATCACCTAAGTCCTTACACGAAGCGGAGAAGGCACTCTCCATTCCATCATCCTGCAGACTCTCTTTCTTCCTCCTAAGCCTTGAAGAGACAGTTCCATTCCTGGAGCCGTCGCCATCATCGTCCATGGCGATACCAGAGCTCTTGTAGCAGAAAAAAGAGCAGCTGGGCCTGCCCTCGCATTTGCCTTTGTGGGAGCTTTTCTGCTTCATGGACATCTGAGGAAAAGATGCTGCGAGGAAGATTAAGTAAGAGTCTTCTATTCGTTGTGGAGTCATGGCCAGCCAGTCTTTGATGAGCTAAGACACAGATGTATGTACTATTTTAACACAATGAGTGCTATACGCCTCTATGTCCTTCGTCTTCATGTGCCTGATTTTCTACATTTAAATGCTTAAACTTAACAGTCAAGTGAATGAGTTAAAATTGGCATATAAATATTCCATTAGAAATACCCTGATTAGAAGCATCTTCAGCTGTATTTTATGCGACACATTCTAATAATTTATGAAGTTGTTTAACATATTTTAAAATTATGCATATCTATAAAGTCAAAGTGAGATAAAATCTACCGCAGATATACTCAAAACTTCAAAAATGTACTTTCTTAAAATTTAATTTTTAGTGACTTTCAAGTCAATGAGAAAAAAAAAATTTCTTAGCTTAAAAATCGAAGTCACATAAATGAGTGTGAGACAGGGTGTTGGGCCTCATCTGATGACCATTGAAATATATATTAAATTGTCCTCACCTCACAATCCAAAAAAAAAAGTCACATAAATGAAATCTATCAATTATATATATCCTTATATACCTATTTATGATGTTCAATCATTTGCAAAAATCAAAAGAATAAGAAAAATATAGAGTAAATATTATTTAATTGAATAATCCCCTTAATTAATAACATTACAAAGCCAAAAAAGGGGTTAAATAACATTTAATAATTAAACGGACAATCAAACAAAATTTCTAACAATTTAATTGTAAATTGTGATTACTTTTAGTAGCTCTCTTGTTGTGACTTTCTAATTTTCTTTTTAGTAATATTAAGTTTAAAATATAAAATATTAGAGAAACTTGACATTATATGTCCATAAAGTGTCATATAGTATAAGATATTGCATTTCATTTTGAAATATATTTGAATGTTCATTTTAGATGAAATTACTCTTTTATTAAAATATTAGAGGTACTTACACATACTTATATGAACGTTCAAACAAAAATACTATTCAAATTTCTCTCTTTTAAGCATATTCTTTGGCTCTCTTAAAACTCAATTGAATGGTGCCTTCAATAAAAAAAACTTCTATTTTGGTCACCTTTGTTTCAAAATATTCAACAAATTTGTCATTGTCTAATAGATTGATTCCTCATATATCTTTATTCACAGTGCTCTCGATGAATGTATTCTCCAAATTCATTTTCTTAAAATTATTGTTGCGATCAATCTTCTACTTCTAGTCTTCTCTACAAAATTTTTTCTCAATGAGAAATTCATCTAATCCCAACTTCGAATATTAATGCAAATTCTACAATCCTGAACATTGTATTGTTATCTTAGATGTTGAACATAATAAAAAATCATTATTTTTTCATCATCGTAAAAATTTATTAGTTTGGGATCGAAAAGCTACGACAAGGATTTCTCAGCATTGTAAAAAAGTGCAAAGCTTTAAACTTTCTAACAACTTTCTCCATCACCCTTGATTTTGTATGTGACCCTACCAATGTAATGCATCTCCATAGGAATGATTGGCTCAAACATTTGCATATATTATAAAGTAAATCTTATGATTAAACTCCATACAAGATAATGAGAAAAACTAATGTTAGAACCTTTTTTTTTACATAGTTTCAAATCACTTCTTTGAAGCAAATATATGCACACTACTTGAAACAAGATTTAAGCTTTGTTTGATACTCTATTTCAAAGCTAATGATTGAACACTAGTTTGAACCTCATGTTAAAATTCAAATCTTGTTTAAAACTTACTAAACTTATTTGAAGCTACTTCAAACCTTTGTTTCAAGCCTAAGTTAAATGTCATTTTTACTTATAATGTCAAAATTTTAGGATTGAAAAGGAAGATCAAATTAGACTCAAATAAGTTTCGAATGCTAAATAAGAGGTTAAAATAAGCTTCAAAAGATAAGTTTGATTTGGTTTGAAATATAAGCTTGAATTATATTTAAACATTATTCCATGGCCTATGTTCACCCAATTTTTTATATTTAAATAGTAGTCCAAATCCTATATTATGTATGTGAATCATTTTCAAAACTTATTCTAAGTTCATTTTCAAACCTTGGATTCTCCTTCCACCTCCTTATTCAAACATATGTTTTTTTTGACATTGAAAGGGACGATGAATGCATTTTATTCTAAGCAATGTAAAATATATTAGAACTAAATTTCAAACAAACATTAAAAGAAATCATTCCAATAGATATTGGAGAACTTGTTGAAAGCTCCCAAACAAGAGAGATCAATTTAAAAGTTCTTACAAAAGGATTCATTTAATAGAGCTTTGAAAGCATCAAAGAAGTTATTTAGAAGAAAAAAATTCAAATAATATTCTTATTTGAATGTTTGCATAAGTGTGAAAAAATGTACCTCATATTTTAATTAAAAAATTTGTTTAAAATGATTTTTCTAACATTTGTCATCATTTAAAAATATAGAAGATATATCTATCCAAATAGTTTGTGATTGTGATTATTGATATGTCATCCAATCAAGCATGAATCTTAATGTTTTAAACCGGAAACCATCATAAGTAAATTTAGAATAATTCTTCTTCAATCTTAGCAAATTTATAGTTAAGCTAAATGCCTGAACTAGATGAACCTAATAATACAAAAATGTTCCAATTAAACTCCAAATGGTCTCAAATAAACTACTAAAAATATAGTTAAAATTTTTGTAATATTAATTAAAGTGACGACTAATCTTCAAAGTTTATATATTCATAGTTAAATCGAGCATCTTAATAAGAAGAATCCAATAAATTCAAGATCATTAAAGCACCTAAATGCTAAATAAATTATCTATGAACAAATAAATCACCAAGAGTCGTGTGATAGAGTGTTTTAAAACATTTATCAAATAATTAAAATTTTACTCTTAAAAGTTATAAATAGAGCATTATTCTCTACTTAAGTGGACTAGACCTAGATTAGGAGAGAGTTGGGAGATCAAAAAGACTATAGAACTTAGCCTAATAACAAACACCAATGATCGCTCCCAACATTAATTGACTACCATCACCTGATCATCAATGCTCGGTTGTCATCATTCAACTATCATCATTAGACCACTGATATTAAATATTCAATTTTGACCATCATCGTCTGACCTATTGCTCGATTGGCATCCTTTTGTTGCTATCATTCAATCATCTTCACTTGACCATCATTTATCATCATTATCACCCTTAATTAATTTTACTATAGTTACATGAGATTGAGCAAGTATTGTTGGGAATTTTGAATGTTGGCTCACATATAAATTTAATTATACAGTAGGTGATATCTTATTTTTTAAGCCTATTAATTTTGCCATCAAATAAAGATTAATTAATTTTAGGCTTTTGAGGCATCTTGTTAATTTTGTATGGAATTATCATGTGTAGAAACCAGACATTTTATTTTAATAATGGGCTGAAATAAAATGAAATGCACTCAAGTATAAATATGATTATTGTCCCCATTCTAAAGGGTTGGTTCTCGTTTTCCTCATATCCTATCTTGAGTGAAAAAAGACTCTCTTTCTCTCTCAAGAACACTCATTTAGAAGTGGAAGGTCAAAATCTAGCATTAGCTCTTCCATGTATTCAAATATACTTTTGATTAAATCTTATTGATGATTTGACATGAGATCTAGATAAATTTATTTTTTATTTTTATATGTTTAAACAAGTGGTATCATCATGGCGGTCATCATGTTGAATAATTGAGAATAGATTTCTCCCAATCTTTTCTGCCGATTTCTTATAAATTTTGGATCAAAGTATTTGATTTTATTTTTCTACAAATTATTTGCATTCACATATTGAGAATCACGCATTTAGCATATCATTCTTTACTTTAGACTAGGAGTGAAAAGACGTAATAAAGATTAGCCAATATTTGCTTAATATTTTGATTACGATTTCAACTTTTATATGTTTTATGTGTTGTTTTCACAATTGTGATCTTATCTTGAAAAATAAAATTCATATTTTGACAAATGAATTTTCTCAATCTTACTTTATCTCCCATATTTCTTGAAAATAATATTTGGGTGATTCTCTGAGATTATAGTTATCATGAATATTTTATTTTTATTTAAAGAAAAAAGCAAAGACTAGAGATTAGCCATTTTATCTTCTAACATTAATCAACCACTTAAATATGAAACATCATAATCAAAAGAGTTTAATGGTTATATATAATTAATACTAAACAATTTTTTTCCTTGCCATATTGGTTTAATTGTTTAATATAATTGTAGAGGCTAGAGAAATGGTTCATACGTTAATTAGAAAACACTTCTAATGTTTTCTTTAAATTTTTTGGTAAGGGCAACTAATTCCAACAACTTATTAAACATTATTTTATTAAATTAAATGCAATAATTTATTCAATGTTTGTCATTTCTAAGGGTTTTCTATTTCATGAATTTTTTTATAATATTAAACATTTATGTATAAATATTTTGGTTTAAATTTTATGGATAATTATTGCTTTGATATTCGTAAATAATTCTAATTCACTAATACATAATGGATTGGATTTCTATTGTGAAACCTAGAATGCTCAAATTTGTTTGATTAATTATGACATTATGCATTCTTTTCTTTTTGTCAAATATACATAGTATCCAACTTCAATTAATTACTTAATATAAATATGTTTGATGTTTTGACTTTAAGAGTTAACTAAATTTTATATTATTATTATTTTTTTTAAATATTTCAAGTTTGTATCAATTGAAGTAATTACTCGAATAATATAATTGATATTTATTATTTCAAAATAATTTAAATTGAAATATTATGTCACCAAAGTGACATCTATTATATCAATTTTTTTATTTTTTTAAATGAATAAATATTATTTGAGGATTATATTTAAATCTATATGAAAAATAATTGGCCCAAAGGAAGAATATTGTTTGGCCAGATTTTGTGCAGTTACAAATATGTGATAAATTTATATTAATTATGCATACAATATGTCGATTCAAAGATAAATATATCGTTGATAGAATTTATTATCAATATTTGTTAACTGTAATTTTAAGAGTATCATTTATAAATTATTATTTCTGCCCAAAGACTAAATTGCAATGTTGTGTTACGTACTTATATATGCCCATTTTATTAAACATTATATTTCAAGCATGTATTTTGTTGATATTTTAGTTTACATTATATATGTATAAGGAAATGACAATGATTAATTGAGTATTTTTATTCTTTTCAATTAATGTTCTTCTATATCTCAATTTGAATAACATTCCAGGTCTTAACGACACTAACTTTAAGAAATGTAAAAAGCATATCATCATACTTCTTTGGTGTATGGATCTTAACTATGATTTGGGAATGTCCTCCCCTTCTAGAAAGCATATTGAACAAATGACTAACTTTGAAAAGTGAGCATTATGTGAGTCTTATGATCATGAAGCATTCCATTCACCATAAGAGTATAATGCACGAAGAGGAATATGCTAAAAAGTTTCTAAATCAAATAGCAGATCATTTTGTTAGTTCTGAAATGGTCAAAGAGAGTACTATTCTTAGTAAACTCATTTCAATGTGGTATAAAAGTAATGACAAGATAAGGGAGTACATTATGTAGATGTCTAATTTTTTCACTAGACTGAGAGCACTAAAATTAGAGATGTCAGATGACATTCTTGTGCACTTAGTTTTGACCTCTCTTCGCATAATTTAGTCTTTTAAGATAAATGATAATACTCAAAAGGAAAAATGGTCTCTTAATGAGCTCATTACTCAATGTGTAAGAGGAAGAGATTGAAACATGATAAAATAGAAAGTGCTCACTTAGCTACTTCTTCTCGTGTCATTATTACTAAAAGAAAAATGACTTATAAAGGCAAAAGAGCTGCAGATAAAGGGACTTCACAGCATAAGGTGCAACAGAAACATGATAATATGTTACTTGTTTATTTTGCAAGAAAACTGATCATGTGAAGAAGGATTGTCCCAAGTATAAAAATTAGCTCGTGAAAAAGGATAAACTTCTCAACCTTATTATTCTGAAGTTAATTTATCCTTAGTACTTGTTGACCTCATTTTTAGAATGAGCTCTCAACCCGTCCGTCTTAGATATAAGACTTCTCTTAAACTTTAAGAGTTTCTTAGTCTTAAGACACATCTAGAGATTAGGTAGACACTCAACCTATCCCTAGAGACTTAGAAGGGTTAGCCATAGGAATAGGTCATGCCTTAGGGGTGTTAGGAAAATCTGCCTACTCTTAGCTTGAAACATTCCTCATCTTCCTTCCTTCAAGTCAAACTCCAAATCAATCTTATTTGATTTTCTCCAAACTCAAATAAACTCCATGTGATTGAAATTCATAATTGAAATCCATGAATGAAATTCCTAAGTCCAACTCTTTCTTAAGTCCTCAATCTTCTCTTAAGGACTTAGCCAAAATCATGATCTAAACCAGTTCAAACTCATGAGATTTTCTCATAATTCATTTATATTCTCATTTATATTCACATATATAAATAAAATATAAATTCAAATCAATCAAATTAAACTCAAAATTCAAAATCAATTCATGAAATTTTTTAAGTCCTTTAAGTTTTCTCTCTTAAGGATTTAGCTTAAATCATGATCAAATCAATTCAAATTCATGGATTTTCTCATAACTCATTTATATTCTCATTTATATTCATATATAAAAATGAAATATAAATATAAATCAATCAAACCAAATTCAAAAATTCAAACTCCAAAAATTTCCTAAGTCCTTTAAAATTCTCTTTTAATGGACTTAGCCTAAATCATGATCAAATCACTTCAAATTCTTGAAATTTTCTCATGACTCATTTATATTCTCATTTATATTCACATATATAAATGAAATATAAATCCAAACAATCAAAACCAATTCCAAAAATCAAACTCAAATCCACTCAAAATTCAACCCAGGCCTTTCAAGTAAAAACTGTGAACTTAGCCAAATCAACTTCAAATCAAGCCAAACTCTTGATTTTCCTTCATGATTCAATCAACCCTACAATCATGAATCCAAATATAAATACAAACTTCAATCACCAAATCAAAAATCTAATTCAAAATCAAACCCCAAATCCTTTCATGTTCTCCCTTTGAATATGAAATTGTCAAATGAATCAAAACCCATTTGACTTTAAACCACTTGCAAATGGATTTATATTTCAATCATAAGTCTATATACAAGTTCAATCAAACTCAAATCAAGCTTTGACCAAGCCATTTGACCCACTTAGGCTCATTTGACCCAAAGTAACCTAAAGTTCTCTTATGAGCCAAATTATAATCCTAACCCAATTGGATTGAATCAAACTCACCTATGCCTCTCATTATGATCAACAATCATCATGAGATGATCAATCAATCAAATTGGGTCAAACCAAGTCAAACCTAAGGGTTGACCAAGTCACGCCCAGAAATGAAACTAAAAAAAATCCACCATAGGCCAAATTGATTGAAACCATTGATCCAAGTTCATTCATGAACTATGTTTGAACTTGACCAAGTCAACACCCTTGTAGCCCAATTGGCCACTTGATCCAAGTTGACCCAACTTGACCTAAAAGTCAAATATTTCAAAACTTGATCTAAATTGATTGAAACTAATGGGTCAAGTTCATTCCAAATCACTTGTTGAACTTGACCAAAGCCTTAATTGGCCAACTAGACCTAATAACCTAGCTCAATTGACCTTGAACCCAACTTGACCTAAAGGGGTCATGTTGAGCCAAATTCAAAGTTAACCAAAATTGATTGAAAACAAAGATATCAATCCACTTCATATGACTAATCAAACCTAAACCTACCCATGACCTAGCTCAAATAGGTCAAATGGGTCAAATTGATCAACTTGACCCATTTGACCTAAATGAAGTCATATGAGCCAAATTCAAACCTAAACCAAATTGAATCAAACAAAGCCACCAAAAAAATTTCAAATGGTCATATGAACTTGACCCTTGGTTTGACCCAATTTGATCAATTGGTTAATTTGACCCAAGTTAACCCATTTTGACCTAAATGGGTCAACATGAGCCAAATCATACCAAATGAACTCCAAATCTAGTGAAACTTGGCCAGACCTATTTTCTCAATATACCCAACATATTCAAATTTAAAAATTGGCCAAATGACCATTATACCCCTAGGCCATATAGCAAATTTTTATTAAATCCATGTGGAATTTGGTCAAGCCCTCTTCATATCAATTTGATACCTTCCTAATAGGTCAAGTGAACCCTATGGAGGTGGTGCACCCAACCCAATGGGTTTGGGTCAGGCCAAATTGACCCAAGACCAAAAACCAACCCCATAGCTCAAATTGGTCAATTTGAAAACCTCCCTCCACTCAATTTGAAGCACATGGGAGATTACTAATCCACTCCTTGGCTCAAACCGACCATGTGCAAACTCCAAACAGCTAAAAAAACCCTTTCCATATGGTCAATTGGATCAAAATGATAACCATAACTTGATCAGTGATTGTCATAGGAGATACTCTCCCTAATTCACATCAATTTACACATCCTCATTATCGATTGAGTGTTAGAGAGTGTTAGGAGCCATCAGAGAGCAATCCTAAGCTTCCTAGAGGGATTTGGAAATAACCATTTCTCGATTTTCTTCAAGAGAAAATAGGGGAGCTCCACTCAATTCCTAACTTCCTCCACACTATAATCCAACTCAATTGCCTTTGCACACTCCCTTAGGGGACCAAATTGAGCTTTCCTAAGTTCTACCTCAAGTTCCAAAGGCAAGGAGAAGTTCAATTCGATCAAATCCGCAAAGGAGAGCAAGGGGAGTTGGTCTATAGAGCAAACTACCCAACCACGGGAGCTAATTCTTTCACCATCTCAACCCACGAAGCTCCTCCAAGGGAAGTGTGTGATCACCTCCGAGAGGTATGACATTTTAGACCACTAGACTTAAGAGGTGTTGGTCTTTTATAAAAGAAAGTGTCATGGCATGAAAATTCAACCATTGGATAGGTTGCCATTGGGGATTAGGAAGTATATAAAGTTAATGATATCCTAATATTATAATGAATTGATTATTATTATTATTATATTAAAATATATCGTAGATGTAATAATGTTTTTGTTTTGAATATAGGCAAAAGAATTGAAGATAAAATTCAATAAATTTATGGGAGATTAAATTAAGAGATTGAAAATTTTGTGAAGATATGAGTGACACCCATATTATCACAATATATTATTAGGATGTGAGAAAATGGATGCTAAGTTTGATTGAGTAGAGTAGAAATTAAGCTTTAGTAGAAATTATGGTAATAGAGCGGTATCCTCTGATTGATAATGCAACATTAGAGGCATGTTAATCATTTTTCTACAATCTGATGATCAGTAATAGAGGAATACATAAACTAAGACAATTAAATAACTATAAATATAATATATTGGTGCATAAGAGCTAAGTATTGTAAATTTCTAAAATTGCCTCTAATTTA